>PCDI01000004.1:2412292-2571234 GCA_002778195.1 Raffaelea ambrosiae | reverse complement strand
TATCGTCCACGCATATCCACAGCAGCACATGGCCATGTACAGACACACAGAGCATCTATGGGGAGAAACAAGAGCAAGAGGAACAGCAACGGGAATAAAATTTTGATATCATCTCTCACATTTCTTTCTGCCGCTGCTGCCTCTGTTTGCTTCTTCCCCTGGCGTGCATATGGACGAATTGCCCGATGACCAGCATATGAGGAGACGGCTCTTTTTTTTAATTCTTTCTCGGCACATGGGACGGCATCCTCGAACAGAAACACATGGTATATCACGGATAGATGAGAGAAGAGATAAAAAGGAAAAAAAAAAAAACACCGAGGTTTTAAGCTTACGGGGCAGGATATGGAAGGAACGTGGGAGAGACCTGGCAGGTGACAAGTGACATGTCCAATACGACAACGGTCCATCTGAGGGGAGACCATGTCCGGGCCACGAAGGCGGGAAAAAAAAAGAAGAAAAAAAAAGCAGTGGCAGTCAAGTGCCGCCAAATGGAGTCAGGCTCTGTGTTAGCCCAGACCCGTGTCCGTCCAGTTTCGCGGAAGAACCAAGACGTGATCAAACATGCGAAATACCACAATTTGCGTGTACAGAATCCTATCCCCATGGTCATGGGTACTTCCGGCTGAACCTCATTGATGCAACGAGACAGATCGTGGCATGTACGTGGATCCTTCTTTTTTTTTTCTTTTTTTTTTTATGCATGGGTCGCAAGTATGGGAGAAGAAGAGACGGTATGAGACAAGGGGAAGAAAAAAAACATAAAAACAACAAAAAAAAAACCCCAAAAAAGTACCAATTCTGGCAAAGTAGAAAAAGTAGGTAAGGTCATGTACTGCAAGCTCGGCTAGCGTCTACCCGTCCTTGATGCCCGTAATGTGGCCACCTGCAGCTTCCGAGGGGTCTTCTTTTTTGACTTGTTACAGGAATTCTCGTACGAGTAAGGGATTGAAAACAGACAAAAAAGTTAAGAGAGAATAAGATCGAGCAAGGGGTCTGCACGGAGGCCGGGGGGGTCTGAGAGAAGAGTCCAAGGACAAGGTGAAGTGGCTGGGAGACAAGAGATAGAGAGGGAAAGAAAGGAAGGAAGAAAAGAAGAAAAAAAAAGATTAAGAAAGTAAATGGCGAGACAGAAAGCAATAGAAACAAGAAACGACAGAAACACGAAATGATGGAAACACGAAACGATAGAAACGCAAAACGATAAAAACACGCAGTTGGTATAAAAATGGAAGAGAGAGAGAGACAGAGACAGAGACAGACAGAAAGAGGGGAGAGGGGAAAAGGAATGCACCGACGAGACAAAGCATCGACAGGGATGTCTCGGAGACTTATCTCCTAGATGATCATTGCATGAAAGGCACAGCAAGGCGACAAGAAGGATCAGATGCACTGACGAAGCACGGACAGAACTGGCGTGCTGCCACTGGCAGGACAACATCTTCCCAGGGACCAACGACTACGTCGAAGGAAGGGAGGAGGGGGGGCGCATTGTTGTTTCTTTCCATTCTTCTTCTATTCTCTGCTATTTATGTCCAGGGGCCCGCGGGGTTTGCAAGAAAACTGCATTTCTGCATCTTGGTCGTCCGGAGATGAACCATTGCGGTGAGCCATGAACCGCAGGACGGATCTGGGAAGACGAGGGCTGGGTGGCGGGTTGCCGTAAGCAGCAGCCATCTCAGACATACTCGTACAACAACAGAGTACGTACCCTCTCGCTGAAATTGCCAACCCATGCCATGGCAGAGGGTGGACAACACACACAGGTCTCGTGGGTGGTCGCATGAGAAAAAGCAATAACCCGACAAGAGCGAGAACTGAATAAATAAGTCGAGATCAAGAGAAGGGGTAGCAAGACAACAAAAATTCTTTGAATAATAATCAATAACAATAAATCATAATAATAGAAACCAGGAGGAAACATACACCAGTGGCCCCGAGATACCCTATTCCTACCATTGGAGGCACACACGCCACACGCAAGTAAGATACATGTACATGAATGGGGAAACCAAGGTGGTATGGGTCAAAGTCCGTGACTTGCATCCTATTAGTTTGGAAGGTGTGGGAATGGGGGGGGGAGACGAGGGTGTGCGGAGGAGGAGGGAAGAGAGGAGACTGAAAGAGGGGACGACGTGCTCAGTTGACCTGCAAATGAACCAGTGTGGGAAGCAGGGCAATGCTTGCCAGCACTTGGTTGACAGCACGGAGCATGGGTGGTGCTTGATACACGACGGCTGTCAGCGGGACCCACGAGAGGCAAAAGAAAAGAAAGGTGACAGCCAAACAAAAGCGGCTGTATAAAAAAAAGGCAAAGGTGAGCATGGGCAGGCAGTAAGCCAGGGGGGCGGGCAGGGACGTATAACGGCGTCTAGCGGGAAAAGGGGAAGTTAAAAAAATTAAGGACAGAACAAAAATAAAGAATGGGGAAATCTTCCAAGATTCGGCGCCGTTTGAAAAGACTTACCATCAAATAGCAGCCAGGGAACAGCAGCCACAGCTGTCATGTGCGGGAAGGGGTGGACAAGGATGGCCTTGCCCACGTCTCAACAATTTTTTGCCGGGCACGTCCATGGGTATGTTTGTATTTCTTTCGTTTTGATTGATTGTGTTTCTTGCTCGTGCTAGTTTCCATGGATTCTTCGTGCTAAGTATACGACGCCCTCTTTCTCAACGGGCAGGTGCATCTTTTATTTGTCTGCAGTTGGATCATACACAGTTAGTCGGTTTCCGTACCGAGAGAGGTGCTTTTACAAAAGGACCAAAGAAGAGGAGACCAACAAGAAAAAGAACGACAGAGAGAAAGACCAACAAAAAGCCCATGTATTATCCAATTTCCTCCGTGGGATTTAGTGCTGATACTCGACGGCCTGTCCCTTCCCTTTGCTGCCCGCGACGGCTGATCTGCGTTGCGGTCCTTTGCGGACCTTGGAAGGGTTCTTCCACCTATGGCACCAACACCGTACTGCGACAAAAATCTTCTCTGCAACGCTGTCTAGGCACGATCCATGATCATACCACACACACAGATACGCGGACGGACACACAGACACCACCACCCCCCCGACCACCAACAGCAGCGGTTAGGGAGAGATCTATGGTTGTGTTCGGATGGACCAGGGGGACAAAAAAAAAAGGTAGGGTCTCGCTCGGTCTCGGCGAAGGATCGAGAAAGTAACAGAAGCACATACACACACAAAAAAAGGAGAGAAACAGATGAGATGGGGCGATGAGATGGGGCGATGAGATGGGGCGATGAGAAATGAGAGGGAGACGGGGAGAGATGGGGAAACGAAAACCCAGATGGAACCCAGATGGAAACCCACATGGAAACCCGGTGTGGAACCAAGATGGGCTTTCCGATAGGGAAACATATCGTGCAACAGTGCTTGCGTGGCTCCGAAGGCGGCTGCTCGCGTATTTTGCAGACGGCCGGGTTGGGGGAGGCGTGTCGGCGGTCTGCGTAGAGGGAAAGCAAACCAAAAAAACAGAAACCAAAAATACCAATCAATGCGTGAACGAATCAATACATGCATACCAGATCCAATAGAATAAAAATGCACGGGTGCCCCAAAGGGGAGGAGGCTGGGCGGATGCCAACATCGATGTGTCCGGGTTTTTAGGCGTTTTTCTTATTTTTTTTTTATATATATTTTTTTATTCTTTTGGTAGTGCACTATTACCTGTCATTTTTCGTTCTTAATTCTCCTGTCGCGCGTCTGCGTGAGGCCAAGGCGTGGACGCAAGGGGGCACGAAGGTGAGAGGGTGGTGTGGTAACGCAGGCCCTCACAGCAGAAGGGCTGGCCCTCTGTTGTTGAAAGCTTTTGTTTGCCAGAGCCAGAGCCAGGCTTTCTTTGTCTGGTACAGCTGTACAAGCGGCTTTTTCTTTTTTTCCCCCTTCACGATGAAAAAAAATCGCCGTATGCAATGTGGACTGCTGGCCCATGCAAATTGCATGCAGGACATCGGTTGGACGGCTGCAAGGACGCATGCAAAAGTGCCTTCCTCCACACGCATCCTCCCCATGTGAGATATGGGTGGCGCTGGCTCTTGTCTGTCCGGGAGAGGAGGCCTTCTGTGCGGGTGTGGTAGCTTGTTATATACGAGCAAGATACGAGTACATGGTAGTCATCATGTCCTGATTCCTTTTTCCCCCCTTTTTCTTTCCCTTTTTGATTTCCTTTTTCTTCTTTATTGTTCTTCTCTCTGTCCCAAGCCCATAATGCCCTTCCCCCTTTGGCTAAATACCATCCTGGCCAGCCTTAACTTTGTCTCCCATGATTGGCCGCAGCCTTGTTTTTCTGCAGCGTCGGTTTTTTTTTTTTACTCGTTCGAGTTTGGCCGTGTTATCCTATCCCTGCGGTGATGCCCTCCTGCGGCGTCGGATGTGCATATGCAAATTAGCAATAGCGAGTCTAGCTGATGGCACTCGACATGGGTGGGAATGCAAGTCAAGAACCCAAAAAAGCCGCGTCTAATGTGGCCGAAAACCAACGGCATGCCGGGACACGACGCTGTTTCCCCGATCCCGACCAAAAAAAAAACCTCATCCAAGACAGAAAGATACCTTTTTTTATTTTTTATTTTTATTTATTTTTCTCAACCGGCCACTAACACTTTCCAACTTACCAGGCACCAGGGGACCCAGACCGATCTTCCCGTTTTTCTTTCCTGTTCCATCCTCGATTCTTTTGGCTCGTTTCGAGCCAAGTGTCTTACCATTGTGTGTGGGCTTTTGCTTATTTTGCGGGACTCTCCTTCTCTCTCTCTCAAACACGCACACACAGATCAGCCTGAGACATGTTTACCGGGTATCCACCCTTGTCGTTCGATCATGAGTCTAGAAGGAAAAAAGGGAAAGAAAAAAAAATAAGAAAGAAGAGATGGTACGTGAGAATCCCGTGGGACATCGGTAGGCAGACGGAACAGCACGAAACAAGGGTTCCCGCTCCTGGTGTAGCCCTTGTCTTGTAGCCTTGTTGCCTCCCCAGGGGACCGGGGTGGGGGGTGGCATGAGCCGTGGTCGGTTCCCTGAGACAACCCAACACGCCTTCCCTCAGGCTGGTATGGGACGCCTTTTATTTTCTTCCTTTTCTTGCACCCGAGTCGAAAACACGTGGAATCCGTTGAAAACAGGCAAGAAACCCGAAACCGAACAACGGAGTAACGTGTCCCACACAGCGCACATATGTGCAATGAAGAGTGACGTCGAACGAGTTGGTTGGCTTATTCAGCTTTTTTCTTTTTTTTCTTTTCCTTTTTTTCCCGTTAGCATCGACCGGCTTGAGTCGGTGTATGCCCAGGTATTCGTTATAGGCTGGCTCTTCACTCCTTGCATGACTTTCGCGGTGCGCCAGTCGGGAAGCTGCGTTCGTGACGACAAACAGAATCCGAAGCCGGTTGGTGAGAGCTGGTCGACCGGTTGATGGACTGGGGGAGGGGCCGTTAGGGCTGTTCCATGGCATGACGCTATCTACACGCGTGTGTGTGTTGCGTTTATGTTTATGTTTTTTCTTTTCTTTGCCCCTTCATGCAAAGAGCACCATGGTTGCAGGAGGCAGCACGCAAGATAAAGGAGCCGCACACACATTTCATGAGAGAACGCAAGCAGGGAATGGCCTGCATCTTGATCCTCCCCTGCCCTCGAAGGATGGAAAGAAAGCCGGTCACGACGAGAGGCGTTTCCCCTTTTTTCTTACTAGGGGTTTTCTTGATTCCCATGGTCCCTTTTTTTCCCCTTTGCTTTTCCTTTTTCTGTTCTGTCGCCCTGGCAATATGATTCTTTCGCTGGACCACCTCTCTTATTCTTGCCGTTTCATGTTCCTCTTTATTGTCTATTTCCGTCTCGCATGCATGTTCCCTTTCCAGATGCAGGAGGAAAAAAAAAGGGAAGTTTCAGCTTAATCGACCAACGCACCCAGGCCCTGTGTCCGTGTGTGTGCGTCTGTCACGAGAGTGTCTGTGCGGGCAGATACCGGATTGGAAAGCAGCCAAAATAACGGCACGGCCCCATGAGCAGAGATTGCAATAGGGCCCACAGACAATCCTATACTTTCCTGTCGTATCACTGTTTTTGTGTTTTCCTCTAGAGTCTTTGCATATCCTCTTTCCTGTCTTATCTCTGTTTTTCGTATTCCCCTTCTAGAATTCTCGAGCCACCCGTCAAAGGGAGTGGCCTCGTTCCCATGTCTTGCCTCGTTTCATCGTTTCGTCGTTTTATTTGACTCGTTTCCGACAGACTTCGTCTAAAATACTGGTCGTGTCCACCAAAGCCAGACAGACTGTTCAGGGACGTGTCGAGTGGGAAGCCAATAACATGATGGGATAGCATGATCAGCACTCGTCTCCCCCGTCTTGACGGCCTGCAGCATCCCAAGCCCGGTGTTGACTGTTGTTAGCTCGTGGCTGTTGTGCGTCCAACTCTGCCACGCGTTTCCGCCCCCCCCCCGCGCCCCCCCCCTTCTATTTGGCAAAGAGAAATGGCCAACGCGTTTGCTGGTATGTGTGGACAAGGCCCAGGAAGTGTGGAAAAGGCGTTGGCGGCACAGCCGACAGGCGCGAGTCGGGTTGCTCTGCCCATTGCCTGTTGAATGAAACGTTCCCGACTCGTCTTTGTGGCTGGCTGCCCTGGGTGGGGTGAACGGACAGAACAGTCTCGTTCTTCTCTTTCCGGCCTTCTGTCTCTTTGCTCTTTTCCTTGCACCTCATCCTTTCTCCCATTCCTTTCTTTCCGCCTCTCCTCGACATGCTCTCCTGACCGCCCCCGGGATGTCTCTATATATGTCTCTATGTTTCGGATCATCACTTGGACCGGCAATCTCTCAGCCACGGAACGCGTTGCCAATTTCCGATCATGACGCATGCCAGTCTCTGGCATCGACGGCTGTGTAATACGTGTAATGCGGGCTCTGGAGGGCTGTCCAAACTAATCGGTGGCAGGCAAAGTGGGATCGTGCCGCTGTGCGGTGTCGTTGTTACACAAAGTCCGTCGTCCCCCCCCCCCCAAAAAAAAATCCTGCTGTTCCCAAGTCCCTATGAACCTCTCTTTCTCATCGTCCACTCGTTCAAATGCGCAACTGGGCTATCCGCAGTTCTGGATGCACAGTAAAGATTGAGCCCTCCCCTCACCGACTGAAATAGAGAGGGGGGTCGGTATAAGCGGTAAGTGTGAGACAACATGGCCCAAAAACAGAAACGAACAATAGGAACAAAAACGAATGGAACGTTGGCGCTCTGTTATCGGCGCGGCCCCAAATGGGGCAAGTGAAGAGTTTTCGAGCTTGTCCATGTTTGGCTGCCAGCCTCCCACATGATTCCCCGAAAGAGGAAGCTTCCCGTTGGGGGTGGTGGCGGTGGTAGTGGTCATGTCGTGTACCATGTGCGGTCTAGGCTTGCTAGTATTGCCCAGTTTGGTGTCGTCTGAGCCTGTGATACCTGCAAGTCTGTCAGCTGCGTGGAGGACAGTTGATGGACTCCGCAACCCCATAGTACAAGGAATCTGTACACGACTCCCATTCCACAAAAAAAAAAAGTGCGTATTTTCCGCATTTAGCAGCATGTGAAGGACGCGATGAAGCGGCGCATGAGTCGCACCAGATATGAAATATGTCAAAAAACGTCGAATCAGTGACACTGTTGTCATTGGTTTGACAAATAGCCCCCCCAGTTGACCTCCGATGGCACTTTGAGACTTATTCAAGTTACAGAACCTACATGGGAGACGGACCAAGGAAGAGGATGGCCTAGGAGACGAAAGGAGGACTGGGGGTGAGCTGGAGACGAGCGAACAGGCTTATGATCAAGACAATAGCAGCAAAATGTGAGACACAACCGGTGAGAGCCAATCTGGGGCAAACCACAAAGCTACAGCAGGCAAGCAGAGAGAGGAAGAAACAAGTCAGAGAGCAAATGCGTATATCTATCTTGGTTTAGATATCTATAGTGGTGGTATATTATAGTTTAGAAAAAGACGCAAGGAAAGAGAAAAAGAGGAAAAGAAAGTCTTTCGTGAAAAGGAGAAAAAATTGAAGAATCGCTGAGGCTGGATATCAAGAGAGATATTACACGATTATAGAACATTATATACAGGTGTGTGCGTGTGTGTGTGTGTGCTTTGTACGTCTCTTCTTTTTTTCAAAGCTTTTGTACACTTGCAAAAGTAAAGAAGCCGATCAGACGTCCTGATTCTGCGGGTTCGCTTTCATCAGCAACGTATACCGCGAGATCGGAATCCGCACCACCGTCGTGGTGTTGCCGTCCCGGGTGAACGTGTTGGCCGACAGGCTCGTCCGATTGCCCGCCGCCGAGGCAATTGTCGGGGATGTCGGACCGGCGCTGTTCTTGGCCGGCGGCAGGGGCGGCGACAGGGGGCCCCCCTGGCTGCTGCCGGCCGTGCTCGAGGGCCGGTGCACCGGGTTGCGCAGCAGGCTCCGGCTGGCCGGCCCGGCCAGCGGCGCCCGGGTCGGCACCGAGCCGCGGTCGCGGCCACCAAACGTGGCGGAGGCGGATGCGGAGGCCGAAGCCGAAGCCGAGGCGACCGACCCGGGCAGGCCCGACGGTTGGTAGACGGGCGGCGGGTGCGCCGAGGTGGCCCAACGACCACCACCACGACCCCCGGCGCTGGCCACGCTGGGCGACGGCACGGCGCTGCCGCCGCCGTCGGAGGACGGGTACCCCACGGCCGAGGCGGGCGGCGTCTGCGGCGGCATCGGCCATTGGAAGAGCGACGGCGAGACGAGGGCGCTGCTGGCCACGCTGCTGGCCAGGCTCGAGCGGCGGGTGGCGCTCGTCGTGGTGAGGATGGACGGCGCGCCCGTGCCGCCGCCGCCGGGGCCATAATGCGACGAGGCCTTGCTGTCGCGGTGGTGGTTGCGCAGAAAGGGCAGGTCCTTGTAGTTGAGGATGGCCGAGATGTGCGGCGCGCTGCTGCTGGCGCGGCTGCGGCGGTTGGTGTGGGACGTCGTGGTCGTCGTGACGGAGCCGTTGGTGGCGTGCGTGGACGAGGGCACCGGCTTGCGGCTGGACACGGAGCGCGTCTCCGTCATGGGGAGGCCGTTGCCGCCTCCGGCACCGGTACCGGCACCGGTACCGGCGGACGCGTGGGAGGCATGGGAGGCATGCGTGCTGCGGCTGGCCGTGGTCGTCGTGCCCGTGTTGGACGTGGCGCGGCGGGAGGCGAGCGACGGCGGCGGCGGGTGCAGAAAGGGCATGGGCACGCTGTGGGCGACGGCGGCGGTGTAGCCCTGGCTGTCCATGTCGCCGTAGCCGTAGCTGCCGCGCGAGGACGGCGAGGACGGCGAGGACGGCGAGGAGGAGGGGGAGGAGGACACGTTGGTGTCGGCCTCGTAGGCGTCGTCGTCGTCTTTGCGGCCCAGCGCACCCGCCGGGGCGCGCGCGCGCGGGGGTGGCTGCAGTCGCGGGACCGGGACGGCGCTGTCGCCACTGCTGCCGCCACTGCCGCCGCGGGGCGGCATCTGGTCGCTGGTGTAGATGGAGGAGCCGACCGTGGGCCGCCACGAGGAGTTCTTGGAGCCCTTGGTGCCCCCGGCGGCGGCGGCGGCCGGGCCGCCGGAGCGCGTCCGCGACATGGACATGGACCGCGCGAGGGACTGGGACATGGACCGGGACATCTGCGAGAACTTCTCCGTCCCGGCCGCGAACAGCGACGGGGGCGGGGCCGCCGTGCCCCTGGCGGCGGCGGCGGCGGCGGCGGCCTGCTTGGCCTGTCGCCGCCGCTCGTTCACCGCGGCCGCCTGGGCCGCGGCCTCCTCGGCGCTGGGCGCAAACATGGAGTCCATGGAGCTGATGCGCTTGCCGTGGCCGCCGCCGCTGCCGCCGTCGCCCTTGGCGCGGCGGTCGCCGAGGATGGAGTGCGGGTTGCGCCGCCGCCGGCGGAACAGGAAGCAGAGCAGGAGCATGAGCAGAAAGAACGCCACGCAGCCGATGATGACACCGGCAATCAGGCCGGAGTGGTCGGGCTTGGCCGTCGCGCTCGTGGTCGCCGCGGCACTGCTGCTGCTGCTGCTGCTGCTGGACGGGCTGGTGGTGGTGGCGGCGGCGGCCGGGGCGCTGAAGAGGGCCATGGTGGTCTGCGTGGCCGACCCCGTGGCGGTGACGAGCACGGCGCCGCTGCTGACGGCGATGCTGCTGATGGTGGTGGTAGCCGGGCTGTAGGGCACGGTGGACGTGTGGCCGTCGGTGCCGGTAAAGGCGGCCGAGACGATCTGGCCGCGGCCGTTGACGTAGGCCGAGACGGTCTGGCCGTCGGTGGCCACGTAGGCGGGCACCCACGAGCCGCTGCCGGTGGCCGTGCCCGGCAGCAGCGTCTGCGAGCTGGTGTCGATGGAGGCCGCGGAGCTGACGGCCATGGCCGCGTCGACGGTCTCGGTCCCGCTGGTGGCGGTGGCGGTGACGGTGTGTCTGTGCGTGACTGTTGTTTCCGAGGCGGTGGTTGCTGCTTTCGAGTCGGCCGAGGAGGTTGTCTTGGTGTCGTCGCTGTCGTCCTCGCTGCGCTTGTCCACCCTGTCCGGGCCGGCCAGTTCGGAGGCGCGCCTGGCCAGGGCGTCCCAGCAGCCGTGCACAGCACCTGACAGCCGTGGTATGGCGACCATGGTGTTTGGATGTGTGGTTCAAGCAGGAAAACGGAAAAACAAAAAGAAACAAGAAGAAACAAGAAAAAAAAAACAAGAAAAAAAAACAGGGCGAATTTCTTCAGAGAATTGGCACGGCCGGGTGTCAAACAAATAACACAGCGCTCGCAGGCCTGCCGGGACCGGCGAAACGGTGGCGTTCCCAAAGGGGAACTACGAATAGCTGACTTCTGGGATGCGACAATGGTTCGCTTGCACGGTTGCTGGCACCATGGAAGGAACAACGGCCCAACGCAAGGGATGAGAGAGCGTGCCCGCGAGCTAGGTTGAATCGAGCCAATCGAGCCAATCGAGTACAATGGGCGTTTTCTTTTTTTCTTTTTTTCTTCTTGGAAGCGAGTGTGGCAGAGAGAAAACCTGCTTCTCAGGTTCTGAAACAAGGAAAAGAGTGCAAACGAGTGAGACAACTCTTTTTCAAAAAGCGGGCAAGATTGGCGCAGGTGTGTGGCGATGCCGAAGTCGAGAAGAAACAGACAAAAAAATAAAAGATTGTCGAAAAGGGCAAAGAAAAAGAGATAGCTAAGCTGTGTAGCCGTCGAGTTGAAATGTCGTTTCGTTTGGAAAGAATGTTGCGTGATGGTGACTGGTAGACCGTTTCGCGCTCGTTTCGTCCTGTGTCAATTGTCGTCGTATTTTGCCGTCCGAAAAAAGGGGGGGGGTATCTTGGGTATTCCGTGGATGATGTGTGTTGTTGTGTTTCCTTGTCGACTGCTGTGGTCAACACGCTTCCCTCTTGCCTGCAGATTGGACCAGCCGAAAACCCATTCTCTCCGATGCGATGGATGTAGGGAGGAGTTGAAGTGGAAAGGGCGTGTTCAAGAAGAAACGAGAGAAGGAAGAGACAACCTGACAGATGACAGGTAGTTTGACAGAAACGCCTCCTGGCTGTAATGTGAACGGCCCGACAAAGGAAAAAGAAAAGAAAAATGGAAGTAGTTTGGGTGAAGAAGAAAAGGTAAAAGACAAAAAAAAAGAGGATTCACCGAGACAAAAGGGAAGAGGGATAACAAAAAAAAACAACACTGCTTGACAGAGCAGAACCAGAGAAACCAAAACACATCTCTACTCAAAATAGAAAAGGACGTGGAGGGAACTGTGCGAAATGCGCAAGGGGGGGGGGGGGGACGAACCAGCGGCTTCCAAAGGACGGCAGAGCAGGGATGGAGCCAGATCCCAAAAAGCACACACAAGCACCCCAAAAAAGCACGCTTTTGTTTCAGGGATCCAGAGAAACGGGTCCGCCTGCTATGCCCCGGCTCCCGTTGGTTGGGGGGCCCCTTGTCCTCCTCTAGTGCCTTGCGGTGTATTGTCTTTTTCTTCTTTTTTTCTTCTTTTTTATTTTTATTTTTAAAATTCTTTTCTGTTTTTTTTTTTTTGTTTTTTTTTTCAGTCTCCTCCTGATTCCTCCCGAGCCACCACACGCGGGCCTTGCTTTATTTTTACCGCAGTACGGGTTTGGTCGTATGCATGTCGTCCTCCAGCTGCATACGAGTGCATGGAAACTCGGTGGTGCGATTTGACCACGAGTACATGGCAAGATCTGTCGCGCGTCTTTTGCTACTTCTCCCTCATGACCAGCGCCTCACCGGCCCCCGAGCAAACCAACAGCGCCTACTAGCATGGTGGCTATCGTCGCCAAACCAACACGAGTTGACGGCCAAGCTTGCCGAACGGTCTTCGAGCTCTGACTAAGACGCCAGCTGGGCGTCTCCGTCCCAGCGGGCCCAGCAGCACATGGCGCACAGAAAGGACCCCAGTGATCCTTCCTCCCACACCACGGCGGGCTTTTTGATTGTTTTGTTTTGGTTTGTCCTTGGTCCAGGCGTCGCATCATGATATCATGGGCCGCCGATCACCTTCTGGCCTGTCATTCCCGTCCCAGGGCAAGGCCATTTGTTGTGTGGTGGTCTGGCACGTATCGTGCCTACGAGCACATAGTACTCGGACTGGACCACGCTTGCACCGACTGTGCATGGACGGGGCCGGCCTAAGCGGGCCTGGGACAGTTTCAAAAAGTTGCCCAAACGCACCCAAACGCACCAGACGACTGACACCTGCATGCGTGCCATTGGTCCAGTGGTGCGCTGGTGCGCTGGTGCACTGTTGGGCGGTGTGGAGGAGACTCGAGAGAGGACACCGCGATACAGCAGAGGGTTGCTTCCCTGACCACACTGTGGGACATCTTCCAAGGAAGCTGCGCCGCTTGACTGTTTTGAGCCGGTCTAATTTCCCCTAACGGTCAAGGTTGGCCCATCGACCCAATCCCCGTCGCGCATCTTGGGTACCGGTTCGTGCCCACAGGGCGATCAAACAGCCCTGCACGGCCTATTCGACTGTGTCCTCGGGTTGTTGAAGTGGTATCTGTCGTTGGGTAGGGGGCCGAAATAGGGGCTGGAGGAGGGACAGATGCAACGGGGAGAAAGAGCAGAAAAAAAAGAAAAAAAAAAAGAAAGTAGCAGAAAAAAACCCCCCGAATCAGAAAGAAAAAAGAAAGAAAAAGGAAAACGGCGAGATGGCGAGGATGGTTCGGCTGTTCTGATTGTTGGGCGTTCTGCTTTTGCTCATCCTGCCAATTCCACCAACAGCCAATCTAACCAACTCGGTCGACCGCATAGTCTCTGAGGCTGAGCTTCGCCTTGCTGGGGGGGGGGGGGGGGCAAGACTAAACCGCAAGAGCCTATCTTTGCTGGGGAATCAATTTCCCACGCGGGCCACGGACCACTGCCCGTGCCATGCCACCCCCGGCCGAGAGCCCACTCGTACGGTTTGAAACAGCAGCATCGCGTCCCTCTATGGTGCCCGTGAAAGTGGCAGTAGTAATTAATAGCGAATGGGGGAACGGAGTTTTGCGTACTACGAGGACTCGTACTCGTGTGTATGTTTCCTGCAATGGCACTGTTGCTCTTCTCCTGCAGGATGCTCGGCATCGTCGGTGTCCACAATGTGCGGTGAGAGCAGGGCAGAAGACCAAGCCACCACGGGAGCCACCCACTGGAAAAGACAAAGACGTTGTGTGGCCAAAGAATACGAAAGCAAATGCCCGGAAAGAAGCAAGCTGTCTGTACGAGTGCAGGAGAGCAGCCCAGAAAGCGGAACAGCGGAAATCAGGGGGGCCAGAAATCAACAACACGAACTACCAAGTACGGCAGCCAGCCCTTCTACTCCGTCCGGGGTCTATCCATGTCCGCCCCAAAATATATTGGCCCAGGATGGTAACCAAAAAGACGCAGTCTAAAAGTCAGCCACAACCAGGAACTCTTCAGGAACGCTTCGCTTTCAGGGACTCCCCCGACATGAAAGAGATGAGAAGAAATAGGCGAAATAGGCGAAATAGGCGAAAAAGAGACGAAATACGAGGCAGATGGGCGGGTGAACCACAGTTCGGGGCATGTCCGCGTCTGCTTCCTTGTCCCTTGACCTTTTGCGCTCACGCGGCTCGCCGCCCTCTCCCAAAAGAGAAGTGCGCCCTGCATGGCAGTGCATATCCCCCCTGTACTGCTCATTCCTGAGCAGACCGTCCACCCACCGCGCACGGCACGCGGTGCCGCTGTGGACAGAACGCGTCTCGGCTTGCGCCAGGGCTGTGCCGGTTTCCCCCCTACTCGTGACGGCCACGACGTCATGATTGTCCCGTCGACCCGGATTTGCTGATGGTGTGGAAGGCTTGGCCCGTTCGCACCCAAGTTTCAGGTAAATCATACCGCTCACACTATCGCTGAGCCAGTCACGTGCACATGAGAATGCTGCCTGCCAGCGAGGCTCCTTGGGTTCTTGGGGCTCTTGGGGCTCTGGGCGGCCCATGTGGCTCATGTTGAGGCTCTTCTGAGTCAACTTCGAGTTCCACGGCCATGCTTTCCACACAGGCCATGAATCCGTACTCTTTCTGTGCATATGAAAGGCGCCAGCGATCAACGGTCGCGCAGGTTGGTGTGTGTCAAAACACAGAAGCCACCAAAAAGAAAGATGAAAAAAAAAAAGAAAAAAAAAACCGTTTCTTCCTCTGCACAGTGAAGCCTCTCCACATTTTGCCTGGACGAATGCCCACCACCACGCTTTCAAGATCAGGATGGACGGGCCTTGGCAAGTCCATCACGGAGTTTTTATGGCATCACAGCGCACACTTCCGGCTATTTATCCCACTCCCAGTGGAGTCGGGCGGACGAGTCAGAGGTCGCCGGCTAAATAGACATCGGCAGATTTACGGAGGGGAGGAATCGCTTTGTCGTGGACTTATACGCGGGACAGGCTGGCAAGAGATGCCTCACGTCACCGGTTACGGCAGCGAGCGCCGGTCTGGGGCTTCTGGCCGCTTGCCCACATGAACATGGTACATTCTGGTTAATCTCGTGTCCTACTATTGCCTTCCGTCGCCTGTCATCTTTCTTCTCTCTTCTTCTTTTTTATTTGGTCAGACATCTCTCTCTCTCTCTCTCTCCCCCTCTTGGCCTCCTGATCGTCGTCTCCTTCCACAGAATCCTCCTCACGATGCCTCTTGTCCGCAACCCCATTCTCCCCGGCTTCAACGCCGACCCGTCCATCGTCCGGGTCGGCAGCGACTACTACATCGCCACCTCGACGTTCGAGTGGTTCCCCGGCGTGCAGATTCACCACTCCACCGACCTCGCCAACTGGACGCTGGTGGCCCGCCCCCTCAGCCGGGCCGCCCAGCTCGACATGCGCGGCGACCCGGACAGCTGCGGCGTCTGGGCGCCCTGCCTCACCCACGACGGCGACCGCTTCTGGCTCGTCTACACCGACGTCAAGCGCAAGGACGGCGCCTTCAAGGACACGCACAACTACATTGTGCACGCGCCCGCCATCACGGGCCCCTGGTCGGATCCCGTGTATGCCAACTCGTCCGGCTTCGACCCGTCGCTGTTCCACGACCGCGACACCGGCCGCAAGTGGTTCGTCAACATGCTGGCGGACCACCGCCGGCGCCGCGGCCGCACGAGCTTCAGCGGCATCGTGCTGCAGGAGTTCGACCCCGTCCGCGGCGCCCTCGTCGGCCCGCGCAAGAACATCTACCGCGGCACCGACCTCGCGCTGACCGAGGCGCCGCACCTGTACAAGCGCCGCGGCCGCTACTACCTGCTCGTGGCCGAGGGCGGCACCGGCTACGACCACGCCGTCACCATGGCCCGGTCGGTGGCCGGCGCCGACATCTGGGGGCCCTACGAGACCCACCCGGACCAGTACATCCTCACGGCCAAGGACCACCCGCTGGCGGCGCTGCAGCGCGCCGGCCACGGCGACCTCGTCGGGGGCGTCGACGGCGACGACGGCGACAGCGACGGCCAGGCCGCGTACCTGGTGCACCTCACGGGCCGCCCCACCACCCAGCAGCGCCGCTGCGTCCTCGGCCGCGAGACGGCCATCCAGCGCGCCCACTGGCGCGCCGACGGCTGGCTGTACGTCGACCAGGGGCCGGTGCCGTCGCTGTGGGTCGACGTCCCGGGCACGCGCGACGACGCCGTCGCCACGTCGGCGTACTGGCAGCCGCGCGTGTACCTGTTTCGCGACGCCGCCGCGGACTACCGCGCCACCAACGGCGCCGCCGCCCGGCTGCTGCACCCCGACTTCCAGTGGCTGCGCACGCCCGCGCCCGAGCGCCTGTTCCGCATCGACACCGACGCCGGCCACCTGGTGCTGACCGGCCGCGAGGCGCCGGGCTCGTGGTTCGAGCAGGCCCTCGTGGCCCGCCGGCAGACGCACTTTTCCTTTGACGCCGAGACCACGCTGGTCGGCTACGCGCCCGAGGACGAGCGCCAGTTTGCCGGCCTGGCCGTGTACTACTGCCGCTACAACTACTTTTACCTGACCGTCACCGCCGACGGCGACACGCACCAGGCCGCATCGTCGTCGTCGTCGTCGTCGGCCCCGGGCCCGCGCGAGCTGCTGATCCAGGCGTCCGAGGCGACGTTCCCCGACGGCAACATCACGCTGCCGCTGCCGCCGCCGGTGCTGCTGCCGCCGACGGGCGACGTGCACCTCAAGGTGACGGTGCGCGGCAAGGACCTGCAGTTCTGGTATGCTCTGGGGGGGGACACCGACGCGGACGCCGACGCGGCCGCCGACAAAACGAGCGACACGGTCTGGACGCGCGTCGGCCCCGTCTACGATGCGTCGCTGGTGAGCGACGAGTGCGGCGGGCACAAGGAGCACGGCAGCTTTACGGGGTCGTTTGTGGGCGTGGCGGCGTCGGACCTGAACGGGCTGGCCAAGGAGGCGCGGTTCAGCCGGTTTGTCTACCGGCCGGAGCATGACCGCACCGATCGATACGATGTGTAGAAAGAGGGCAGGAAAGCGTAACTACAGGCCCCTAACTAGTGCAGATGGAGACAAAAGTACGAAACAGCGTAATACATGGCCTCACTAATGCAGGCATGTATGCATGTATGCATGCATATGGGATACGAGACCGCAGATACGAGAATGGAAGCGCTTTGTTTTATTTTGTTTTATTTTTGGGTGGCTGTTGGCCTACAGACATCAATCCACGTTGGACGCTCCGCCATCTAGACCGGGTTAGCAAAGAAAAGAGCGCGTGCAACGAGCGGGCCGCGCTGGCTCACCGATCAGAATCACCGAGCCGTTGGCGTAGCTGGCGCGCGCGGCGTACAGATAGGCCTCGGCAATGTCCTCGGGCAGGGCGACAAAGCCCACGCTCAGGCGCTGGGCCGCGTCGTCCATGATGTTCTTCTGCTGCGCCTTGGTCTGCCCGGCCTTGTCCCACAGCTCCGTCTGCACCAGCCCCGGCACGACCGTGTTGACGCGGATCCGCTTCGTCGGCCGGGCCAGCTCGGCCGACAGGCCCTTGGTCAGGTGGACCACGCCCGCGTTGAGGGCGCCGCCAATGACGGCGCCGCGGCCCGGCCGGTTGGCGGCCGCGCCCGAGGTCAGGGTCAGCGACCCGCCCGGGCGCACAATGTCGTGCGCGGCCAGCGCCTTGCCGACGGTGACGCTGCCCCAGAACTTGACGCCAAAGTGGGCGGCCGCGTCGGCGAGGTCGGCGTCGACCAGCGGCCCGCGGTAGATCGCGTCAATGGCCGAGTAGACGAGGTGGTCGATGGGCGCGAGCGCCTGCAGGGCCTCGACAAACCGGTCCTCCTGGAGGACGTTGGCCACGACGCCGGCCACCGGCACGTCGGGCGAAGACGACGACGGCGAAGAAGACGACGGCGACGACGACGACGACGACGACGACAGAGAGATCTCGACGGGGACCTGCCGCAGCCGCTGGACGGCCTCGTCCACGTGGGCCGGCGAGGAGGAGACAATGGTGACGTGGGCGCCGACCGCAACAAAGGCCGCCGCGGCGCCGAATCCGATGCTGAGGCATGTGGCGTGAGTCGCGAGGGAAGCTGGGCAGTGTGTATACGAACGGGTGCACGTACCCCGAGGACCCGCCGACGACGACCACCTTCTGGCCGGCGAGCTTGTCTGTATACCTGCCCATTGGGTCTTTGTGTGACGCGCTCTGCGTAGTTGGTCCCGGCTCGTGGCCCTGCGAAGCCCACTGTATTTGACAGACGGTTGCCTGTTTGGTCTTTTCTGTCTTTTCTATAGACGTGCGTGACGCTGGGCTCTGGCGGTACCATTGCGTTTGTCCGTCCAGTCGGCGTGTTGGCAAATGCGCTTCCGCTTATATATACGTGTGTCTTGCTCGGCGCTGGCTTGAAGCGATGACGCCATGCCCCGTTTGGACAGTTCGGCAGATCGATTACCCCTCAGCCCATCATCCGGTCTTGCGCATGCTAGACCTGGATGGCGTCAGGAGACGGCCAAGTGGCGGTGCATGGCGGAGAGGTCTGGATGGATACAATCTTGTGCACTTTCCCCCCCCAGCTTGCATCATGACGAGATTTGTCGTGTAAGAAACAGCCTCACTCTGGACGTGGCTGGGAAGCGTGACCTGGGACCAAGCATGAACAGAATCGCCATCGTCACAAAAGGGGCTTTCTTTCTTTTTTGCATGGTAGCTAATTGGAGAGTCCAGGCCCGGCTCCTTTTTGTCTATGCCCCTCTATTCCGTATACATGCATCCCCCCCCCAATATCATGAAAGAGGGCCCTGTCTTTTTGGGGGCGTCTTCTTGGGGCGTCTTCTATTTGTGCGCAGCAAACTTGCTCTTGGACCGGATCCAGTGGCCCTTGTAGTGCAGGATGTACGGGACCGGCACCATGACGGCGGCAATGCAGGCCACAATGGTGAGGGCGTAGCGCGTGCCCATGTTCTGGTAAAAGGGGATGCCGGCGACGGTGACGCCGCCGGCGACGACGTAGCGCGTCAGGGTGACAAAGGTCAGGGCCGACGCGGCATAGACCTCGTACGAGTCGATGAGGTACATGTAGATGCACAGGAACAGGCCGGTGGTGCTGAAGCCGAAGAGGGCGACGGCGCCGATGGAGGACCAGATGCTGATGCGCCGGTCGTTGGTCCAGGCCAGCCAGAAGAGCGACACGGGCAGCGCCACGGAGGGCCCGTAGGTGGCGAACAGCAGGCGCACCTCGGGCTGGTAGGGGCGGCCGGCGGCCTGCGCCCGGTCAATGTGGCGGGCGGTCCGGCGGTAGACGACGGGCACGAGGGCGGCCATGACGAGGGTGCCGGCCTCCATGGCGACAAAGACCACGTTGGCCAGGCCCTGGTCGAGGCCGTAGGTCTCCTCAAAGAGAAAGGGCCAGCCGACGAGGAAGGTGAACAGCACGACGTACACGACGGTGATGTAGAGCGTCATGGTCAGGATGATGGGCTCGGTGACCATGGCAAAGGGCCGCGTCATGCTGACGCGCAGGCGCGCCCACAGCGTCGGCTCGTGGATCTCGTGCGCGGCGCGGAAGCGGCCGTCGCCGGTGCGCCGCCGCAGGTGGGCCGCCTTCCACGCGAGCAGCAGCGGCGCGTACGTCTCGGGCAGCAGGACCACGAGCAGCGCGAGCACCAGGCCGGCGGCGATCAGCGTCACCCACTCGACCCAGCGCCAGCTGACGTGCGGCGACGGCCCCATGTAGGCGCCCATGACGGCGCCGATCATGGGCCCGCCAAAGCAGAGGATGGCGTACAGCGGGTAGCTCCAGGTCTTCTCGCGGCTGTCGTACATGTCGGCGATGGTGCCGCCCGTGCACACGAGCGGCGTGGACGCGGCGCAGCCGGCCAGGAAGCGGAAGGTGAGCTGGGCGCCCAGGTTCGGCGCCAGCCCGGCGGCCATGATCCACAGCATGAACACCACCAGCGACACCATGTAGACAATGTTGCGGCCAAACGTCTCCGAGAAGGGCCCCGCCACCAGCGAGCCCACGCCCATGCCGGCCAGGAACAGGCCCGTCGTCAGCGACTCGGCCACCTCGCTGACGTGCAGCGCCTTGGACGCCTGCGGCAGCACCGTCGCGTCGATGCCCGAGGCCGACGTGACGAAAAAGGCCAGCGCCGAGATCTGCAGCGTCACGCTGACCCGCTGCCACAGCGGCCAGTTCCGCGCGTTCATCGGGTCGTCGGGGCCGTCCCAGTCCACAATGAAGACGACGCGCCCGCTGCCGTCGCTGTCGTGGTCGCCGCCTTCGGCCGTGGCGCTGGTGCTGGCGCCGACGACATTGTGCACGCGGATGCCCGCCAGGGCATGGCCGAGGGCCGTGCGGGCCGAGTGGCGGGTGGGCGTCCGCTCCACGGCATGGTGGGGGGCGATAGCAGCGGACTCTGCTTGCACGGTGCCCGTCGTCTGGGAGGAGGAAGACGCGCGACGCCGGTCGGCATCGTCTGCAGGAGACGAGGGCTCCTCCGGCCGAGCACTGCCCAGCTTTTCGGCGTCGCGCTGGATCTGGGCTTGGACGAGCTTACCCATCCGCCGGTACTGCAAAATCGACTGCATGGGGTTGGCTCACAGGGGTGCTCCGAAGCTTGACGACTCAATTCGATGAAAAGCGGACGGAGAGGAGGTGGACATGTCGGTCGACAAGGCAATGGCTTAGAAGGGGAATCTGCCGTCTTGTCACTGAAAAAGACAGAACAGAAACAAGGATAGGAAAAGAAAAAAAATAGCAGGTCACCTTTTAAAGGGTTGGCTGGAAATGGCTCCGACGACACAGCAGCGACCAGCAGGCCATAGCAGCGGTTGTGCGGATACGGAAACTCTCTTTCCGGGGCTTCGAATCCATACTACTGCAGAACTCTCTTTCCGGGCTTCGAATTCATACTACTGCGGTGGGAGGCACTATTTCCGGCAACAACAGCGCTCCCCCGCCTTGATAACCGCTCGCCGGCGCAAAGCTGGATGCCATCACCAGTCCGGCCCAATGTTGCCCCAGGGGCAGTCGTTTTTCCACGCGTACCGTCCGCCCAGAGACCGGAGACCAGGCATTGCATTCCATGGTAGAGCCTAGTGCACCACAAGCGACGGTGTTCGTCGTGCAACATTCGGTTCGGACGACCTGGGTGGACCAGAGATCGTCCCTGGAGACTCCGTATTGCCGTTGTCCATGTTGGTCGCCAGCCAACCAATCCGGCACATGACTTTGTCGTTCCTGGCGCGCTGCATGGCAATCTATGTGTGCAGATGGGGCGCGTGCCTGTTGGTTCCTCGCGACGAGCATGGGCCGAGCGCGTCTGGGTGGAGAGGCCATGAGACTCGGCATGGGGGAGAGGGACCCAGACTGAACAGCAAACGGCCCCGTAAGTCCCCGGATTTCGGCAAAACAAGACACTAGAACAGACTGCCCCGAAGTGGGAATCCAAAGCACGACAGAACACCGCTCTCGAAACACGCCATCACGGGGCCGTCTTCCACAAGAGGTCGTGGATGGGGAGGCTCTTGTTGGTTTGCTATCCCAAACAACATTCACGCAGGAAAGAAACGATCACAACTTGCATATTCCCAATGTTGATGACTCATCATGTTTTCTTCAACACAAGATCCCGTAAATGACACCGGGGACTCGTACACCCTGGCGACAGGGGTCGTTGAGCTGGGCTTGGCTTTTTCGGGCTCTGCGTCTCTGCGTTTCTGCCACTGAGACCAGTGTGCGAGGGAGTGTCTTGGTCTCACAATGGCCTCCTCCCATAGGCCCTTCCTGCTGGCGGCCTGCTCAACAGGCACGCGTCAGCTGGTGCTGTCTCTGCGTCATCTGCACGTTTGTTCGCCCTTTGTTTGGGCAAAGACCCAAAGACTGCCAGTGCGACCCGCCCAGGGACGGAGACCATCCCCTTTCCATGCTATCTCTGCCTCTGCCCATCCCGACGGCTCCTTTCCATGCTATCTTTGCCTCTGCCCATCCCGACGGCTCCTAATATTATGATGTCCCCTAATCGGGTTCAACATTCATCCCGTGCCTTTCGCCAGCGCACCCCCCCACAACCTAAATGCCCCCCCGGGAACGCCACTGCAGGCAGATGACCCTCCTGCAAGCGGCTGCGCACCCCCGGAAGCACACAGCAGCCAATCAGCACCCCGACATGCTGTCGCTTGCCTGGACTTGTCTGCCTTGCCCGCCTTGCCCGCCTTGCCCGCCTTGCCCAACAAGCCGCGGCTGGTCCCTCTCGAGGCAGCAGGACCCCTGAGACCCCCCCAATCTGGAATCTGACCGAACGTGCAGACGTCTGTGTAGGATCGGGCTGGTGGCAGGCAGGCAGTGGTGGTGTGTATGGCCGGTGGTCCGTCCCAGCCCGCGCGGCAGCCTTGCAGGCTGTACGCCCTCGTTGAGTCACTCGCGCAACCACCACCACCACCACACCACCCCAAGGCAGACCAGACGCACTGGTCCGTGAACAGCCCGCCCATTGTTGCCTTTGCCTGCCTTCTGTGACGTAGTGTTCTTTTCGTTTCAGGCCGCCTTCTCCGACCGTTCGCCTGCCCTGGAACCCCATGCCGCTTCCCGATTCTCGGGTTGAAAGACGAGAGCAAATATGAGAACGACCTCCTTTGTAAACAGGGCCACTTACACAGGCCAGGCCCCCTTTCTAGACTTTGTCACAAGCACTTTTCCTTCCCTCCCTACCTTCATCTCTCTTTCTCACTTCCTCGCCCTCCCTGTTACTCACCCTCCCCATCGCCGCCAATCTCACATGCCGTATAAAACTTGTTCAGATGTCCTGCCTGCCTAGAACACTTTTCTTCATCATTCTTTTTGTTTTTTCTTTTCCTTGTCCCCCAATCTACATTCCCCACTTTTCCGCACTTGCACGTCTTTTCCACGACATATTGATTTGCGAGTCATTCATTGTGTAAGAGAAAAACGAAAGCACACCATCCCCATCCTAAACAAGCCAACACAAGGGAACCACACGCGGGTCCACGCACACGACATCGCGCCATCGGTGGCTTTCTGTTCGACTTCGCTCCAGCAGGGTGGCTCCATCCGTCTTACACGACCACGTTTTTTTGCATAAATATCTACCTTTTTTTGCCCACCTTTCTTTTCTCCGTCATGGGACTTCCCCTGCACATTCCACCGTCTCTGGAGACGCCGTCTGACTTATTGTCCTCCGTCGTCTCGTGCAACTCGCCTGCGTCTCCCGCATATTCCCTCTTGCTCGACGTTGCAGATAGCGACGACGATGATTTGACCAACTCGGCCGCCTTACCAGGCCAGCAGAGCCACTACTATGGCCAGCTGCCGGAATCCCGCATAACTGCCCACCTCGGCAGCGGCGGCGGCAGCGGCGGTGGCCGACGAAGTCGCCGTGGCCGTGGTTCCAGCAACAAGACGGCCCGGCAGCTGCACCAGGCCCGGCAGCGTCTGTTGCAGGCGGCCGCAGCGCAGGTCCCCCCCCGCGACTGGTGTGACGGCAACGTGGCTGTGCAGGCCCGGCAACGGCCTGCCAGCCATACCGGCCCGGGCGAAGAGGCAGGTGGCGGCGGCGGTGCCGGCGGCTCTCCCCACCGCTGCCGCGTCCCGTCCAACAGCCCGCCCCCCACGCTCGCCCGCGAGGACGCCTTCCGTGACGACAGCACGGCCAAAACGTCGCGTCAACGGAAGCACACGCACCAGCAGCACCGCCAGCAGCACCGCCAGACGTACTGGGAGCTGTTGGCCAACCCCGGGAGCGCCGAGGAGGGGGTCGACGAGACGTGGCATCTGCCGTCCGCACTGGAGGAGGCGGTCCGGCGCTCTCTGGCGGACCAAGACGAGCAGAACAGCCACGAGGACCGCGTCGTCGACGAGCACCTGTACAGCATGGGCATCCTGTACGACCACGAGCACGCCTGTGGTCCCGACTTTGGTCTGGACAACATTGTGCACAACGACAACGACAACAACAACAACAACAACAACAACAACAGCGAGGAAGAGACACCTGTGTACAGCATCCGGGTGCGCGTGGGTCGCCGGCAGAGGCGGCGTCTGAGGCAGCGGCGGCAGGAGAGGCTCCAGCAGCAGGAGCAGCAGGAGCAGCAGGAGCGGAACGACAGTGGCTCAGCCGGCTTGGCAACCACCAGCGTGCCCACCGCCGCCCCAACCCTCGCGCTGGACCTCTCGCTGTCCAGCCTGCGGGACGACGCTGCGCTCGCGCCATACCTGCTACTGCGGAGCACCCACGCGCACGCATGGCCCCATGCCGCGGCAGGCGTGTCGACTCGTACAGCCAGCGGGAGTGAGTCACGCCAGCCACAGCAGCCGTCTTGTGCTGGTGCGGCACAGTCAGCTCGGGGAGTGGAGTCAGACACGCCAGACAAGTCGGCTTCTTCTTTTCTGGGAAGCACGTCTTCCGTGCTTGGCACCGCGGGTCATCATGCCTCCGCACCTCCTCCTCCTCCTCCTCCTCCTCCTCGGCTAGTCCAGATCATCTACGAGATTGGCAATGACTCCGACGGGGGCGTGGAGACGGATGAGGATACCGAATATGACGACGACGACGACGACGATGATGATGACGCCAGCTGGCTGCACATGCAGGATCCGGACCACGAGGATTATGACGTGAACGACATGCATGACGATCATGACAATTACGAGGAGGAGGAGGAGGCGTCTGTCGACGTCGAGGTCATTGATATTGACGACGACGACAACGACGACGATATGGACTCTGGTATGATGGCCGCCTCCATGGACGTTTCCATGGACTGCCTCTCGGTCAGCACGTCTGGCTTGATGGCCACCGCCACGCCCACGGGCAACCCCGACGCCTGGCTCGTCCTGAAATCCGCACGGCATCCCGGCTCGCAGCAGGTCCGCCCAGTTGGGTGGTAGACTTCCCGGGCAGAACCTCTTTCCCCGGGTTTCTCCTCAGCTTTGATCTTGCCAGGGGAATTTTCATTTTCCCCTCGGACTGGCCTTTTTTTCGTCTGTGAAACTGGATTCTAGGCGAGCGGAATAGGAAATGGAGGAAAGAGAACAATGAAGAGAGAAGAAAAGATGCTATCCCCTCCTTTTTTGGACAAGAGTTTGGTGTGCTCACCAAGTTTGCTCGGGATGTCCCCCCTCGAGCGTCGCTACTTGGTTTTTTTTTTTTTTGAAGCTCCCTCTTGTCTGAATTGGTGTATCAGTTTCTTCTTCTTCCTCTTCTTCACACTCTACCCCATTGACCTTGTCCTTTCGTAAACCCGGGCATCCCATTTTGATTTTTCTTCAAGGGAAAGAGGCGTCTTGTCTTTGGGAAGGGCGGTGCATCAACCGGAAGGTGGTACTGGTGAGATACGGATCATGGCCAAGTCTTGTTTGGGGTTTGGATTTTGGAATGGTTTCGATTTTTGCTTTGCTTTGTTTTTGTTTTTTCTTTGTTTTTTTCGGGCTTATATTTGTTTTTTCAAAGACAGCCCGGGTGTGTCACTTGTCAGCTCAACCTGTCACTTCCACCCGGCTTTGTCGGTTTCGCAAGTACCTTTGTTTGCTAGTTTTGGCTCCTTTTCTTTGACACGTACGATGTTTTCTCTGTCCAGATGTCTTATTTCACGATGTACCATGTGACGGGATGGATTTCTTTGTTTCAAATGTTTTTTTCTCATCTATGTATTAGGTGTTGTAGGATACCTGGTAGACCGGCCCATTTCCCCCACAATACAAAAGTTCATGGCCCCGTCACACTTTTTATGACAAACCAAGCTTTCATCCCTCGCATACAGCACAAGCCCCAGTGATGCCGGGAAGGGAAAGTAAAACAAAAACTCCGTGATATGTACGTGTTGCGCAACCAACCACGCACCCCCCAAGTCTTAAACCCATATACACAAGATATAAACCAGATCCCAAAGGCAGCGCGTGTTGCAACCCGGGTTGCGTGTTCACATGGGGCGACCATGCGACCAAATAAAAAGGTGAATACTCATCCCCAAACAATAACCCAAAATATGTGAAAAAGAAACATGGACAAAGAAACAACGCTGCGGTGTGTCCGTCTATTTCACAACACAACTGCCGAGGTGCCCCGTCGCCTACAAACAGCACGCATACTCGTTTGCGTCCATGTCGTTGAAAAGGTGCGTCCGGGCGCCGGCATCGTACACCTCAAACGAGCTGCCCCGGTAGCGGCCAGTGACGTCGCGCTGGTTGCCGATCGTGGACGAGAAGGCGCTGCCTTGGACGCCAATGAAAAACAAGCTCTTGACCATCATGCCCATGTCGATGGCTCCCTGGAAGTCAAAGGGCATGGCATTGATCATGGGCCCCGTCTCGGTGTCGCCGTCGACGTTGGCCAACAGATACTTGTCGGTCACGTCCCAGCCGCGCTCCTTGCCGGCCTGGATAAACATTTCGATCTGGTGGGCGTCGCCGCAGGCAATGTAGACAGGCGGCTTCTCCTTCTTGCCGCCGAAGCTCAGGCTCAGATGCGCCCAGGCCTGGTCGAGGGCGTCCAGGTCGACCTTCATCTGGTGCTCGGCCGTGCTCCAGATGGAATCGTTCTCGGCGCGGAAGTGGACGCCCATGTAATGGCCGGGCTGGGGCAGGCGCTGCTGCAGGCGGTCGACCATGTTGCGGACGTCGGAGCGGAAGCGGATGAGGTGCGACAGATCGTTCCACAGCAGCAGGTCGCGGTGCGTCGGGTCGTCGGTGATGCGGAAGGCCAGAAACTCGGAGTCGGTGTCGACGACGGTGATGCCGTTGACCAGGTTCGGGTCCTCCGGGGTCGTCTTGGCCTTTTCGGCGTCCTCGGCCTCGTGCTTGGCGAACTCCGCGTTGAAGAAGTTCTTGAACGGGCGGCCGACCCAGAAGTAGCTGTGCATCTTCTGGTAGTTCACCGCGTCGCCGCAGCTGATGCTCCAGTGGCGGCGCACCGTGACGTTGACAAAGGTGTCGCGCGGGTGGACAATCTTCATGCGCGGGCAGGCGCGGCCCAGCTGGGCGCGCAGGTGGTCGACGTCGAACCACTCGTCGTAGGGCATGTAGGCGTCGCTGTTCAGAAAGTTGAAGTCGAGCAGGTCGTCGGAACTGCGCAGGGGCATGTTGGGCAGCATCAGGTGGGTGCCGGTGTCGACGGCCATCTTGAGGCAGACTTTGACCTGCGACATGACCGAGGTCATGCCGGCGTTGATGCCGACGCAGTTGAGGTAGGCCTCGTTGGCATCCCAGTCGGCCTCGGCGCACGCGCGCTGCAGATGCTCAAACTCGAACGGCTCGGGCTGGTCGACGGAGAAGACCTGCTCAAAGTAGTCGTGGATGTGGGAGCGGTCGAAAGGCTCGGTCGAGGCGAGCGGGCTGGACGGCGGGCCCGCATTAGAATTTGCGTTCGATCCGGGCTGGGCCTTGTTGCCGCCAATCTTGGAGATCTTGTCCTTGGCTGATTGCCATGCGCCGTTGCTCACGGGCAGCAGGCGCGTGCTCCAGAAGAGCACCAGTGTGAAGGCCAGCGCGGCTATGACGAGGATTCGACGGTTGATCATCTTGTCGAGAGGCTGTCGCGCATTCTGTGGGGGAGGAATAAGGGGGAGCGAGGGAGGGAGGGGGAGGAAGAAGGAGGGGGAAAAAAGGAGTGTCGAAGCAGGAGTCGACGTCGGCGGTGATGGTGACGTCGTCGAGGTCGAAGATTGAGGTTGCGCGCGTGTGAAACTCGAATGCGCGTGCCGATAAGCTACATGGACGATAGTGACGACACCTCTCAAAAGCGGCTAGAACTGGCCCAAGCCCGCAGAGACGACACGCTGGAGCCTCGGCGTGGGAAGGGGTTTTGGAAAGAGAGGTATATGGGAAAGACGGGAAAACGAGAGAATGGGGAGAAAGGGAGGAAAACGAGACAGCAAGAAAACGAGACAGCAAGAAAACGAGAAAACGAGAGACGATGACAAGAAGAGGAGGTGTCAATGATGAAATGGGAAAGAGCGACCTGCACAATGCAGATGACGGCCAAGCAAGCATAGGCCCCAAAATCACACGCCAAATAGGAGAGAAGACGGCGATCCGCTTTGGTGGTGTTGCAGAGAAGGGGCCAAAAGCTGGGGCAAGCAATTTTAGTGCCGTCCTAGCTCCCCTTTATTTTCTTTGTCTTGCTGTCTTGCTGGATGCGTAACCTGATTGTCTTCTCGTGCCTGTTTCTTGCAATAGTTTCTTGTTTACGTGTTTTCCAAGTCCGGTCGCCCTTGTCACCCCGGGTAGGGAGCTCCTTCCCATTCTTTCGCCGTCACTGCTGTGCTCTTTTCGCTATATATGTATTTTTTTTTTTCACATGGTGACGTTGGAAATCCGCCACCACCTGGCCTTTTTTTTTGGGCGTGGTCCCCTCGGCCTTGCAGCCCCTGCACCCTTCCTGGTTTGCTCCCCCCTCCCTTCACTCCCACTCCCACTTCCAGGCAAGCCGACGGTCGATCGATCTCGTCATTGGCTCTGCTGGCCTGTGCCGCCCCCCCTCACTTTACGAGTACGTATTTTCGCCTAGGGGGGCTGACATGGGACGGCCCCTTTTTTGCTTGTGAAAAGTACTATGGCCGAACAGTTTTCTGAAAAATCATGAGCTGAGCACAATTAATGGCATAAATTTTTGAAATTAAAAAAATGAACATAAGTTGAGTCATTACATAATACCTTTATGGGCCCACCGGCTCTCCAGGCTGGCTCCTGCATGACTCCTCTGTGTGGCTCCTATGTACCCGGTGTGGCTGTCCTGTGTGGCTTCCTGTGCATACGAGTAGTGGCTTGCATCCGTCTCCGAACTGAGGACCGCTTCAATGCGATCTGGCTGCCCCGCCATCTCCTCTCTTCTACCTTCAATTCCGTTGAATCCCCGCACCAGGCACGGCCAATGCAGTTTGCCCAGTGCCTAGCAGTGCCCAGCATTGCCCAGCATTCTGGCCACGCCCTGCCATTGACATGTAGATTTCCCACGCCCTGCCATTGACATGTAGATTTCCCACGTCCCTGAGCCACGGGCTATTCTGTTCTTGCCTGGCGTGGGCTCGGACGCCGCTATCGTTGACCGCTATCGTATCCGTAGTAGGCCGTCTCGACGGGTCAAAAGCCGCCGATGCACTCGCTATCTATGCTTAGTAGTTTCTCCGTCTGGAACTTTGCCTCTACTAGGAGAAACTGGCGGAACGAAGATGAGTCAACGTTACATATCGCGGGCTGTTCGTGTATATGAATGGCTCTGTCGAGAGCTTCGAAACGTGGAATTTAAACATCGCGAGATTTTGTGAGCTCGAAAATTAAGACATCAAAGACTCGGGAACCTGGCCCGGAAAGTTGCTCAACTGGAGAACCCGACAAGTTCGACTCGATCAACGAAACTGCTATCTCAACCCATTCAGTGCGAACCCAATTGGTTAAGAAGGGAGCTTGGTAACCAAACTCAAGCAAACCGAACCCCCCCCCCCCCCCCCCCCCTCAAATAAAGCTTCCCTCTCCCTGCAACCAATTACTCCCGGGACCTGATCGCCACTATCCGCATTGCTTAGCCGCTCTCTCTGTCCCGTTGTGCCTTTGATTTCGTCATTGTCCCGCACTGGACCATGCCCCTGGAACCACTGCGTGAGATCATCGAAGCCACTACTCTGGGCGCTGCAAGCACACCACCGAGCACCGCAATGGCAACACCGTCCACGGAAGCCGCAGCCGCCACCCCCACGGGCAGGGTGGCTTTTGGCAAACCAATGCGCAAGCTCTTCTGCTTTGACGGCGCTTTCCATCCGCTCAACCACGGCTCCTACGGCACCTACCCGCAGGCCGTTCGTGAGGTTCGCGAACAGCACCTGCGCGACCACGAGGCCCGCCCGGACCCCTACCGTCGCTTTGTCCAGCCGGGTCTCATCAAGGCCTCGCGCGCCGCGGTGCGGCCGCTGCTCGGCCCCGACGTCCACCTGGACGAGGTCGTCTTCGTCCTCAATTCCACCACCGGCACCAACACCGTGCTGTACAACGTCTCGTCCCGCTGGAAGGCCGATCCGAACCCGGACGCTGCGGGCACCGGCGACGATGCCGTGCTCTACTTCAGCACCACCTACGGCGCCTGCCGCAAGAACCTGCTGTCGCTGCAGGAGCTCGGCCGCCTGCGGCCCGTCGAGGTGACCGTGTCGTTCCCCGCGGACAGCGACGACGATCTTGTCGCCAAGCTGCGCGCCACCCATGCCGACGCCGTGAAGCGCGGTCTGCAGCCGCGCCTGGCCGTCATCGACGCCATCGTGTCCGGTCCCGGCGCGCGGATGCCCTGGGAACGTCTCGTGGCCGCCTGCCGCGACCTGGGCATGCTGTCGCTCATCGACGGCGCCCACGGCATCGGCCACATCGACCTCACGCACATGGGCACCGTCCAGCCCGACTTTTTCGTGTCCAACATGCACAAGTGGCTGTTTGCGCCCCGCGGCTGCGCCGTCCTGTACGTGCCCTTCCGCAACCAGCACTACATCACCACGTCCATGCCGACGTCGTGGGGCTGGGAAAAGCCGGCCGACCGCAGCGACAAGACCTATTTTGCCGCCATGTTTGCGGACCTGGGCACCGCCGACTTGAGCCCGTATACGAGCGTCCCGGCCGCCCTTCACTTCCGCAACACGGTCTGCGGTGGCGAGGCTGCCATCCGCAACTACTGCACCAGCCTGGCCAAGAAAGGCGGCGACCGCACAGCGGCCATTCTCGGCACAGAGGTCATGGACAACCCCAAGAGCAGCATGCGCCAGTGCAATCTGGTCAACGTGCGCCTGCCGCTGACCGTCAAGGCCGATGCCGAGATTGCTGCCGATGACACCACCACCATCCCGCTGTCGCGTGTGCAGACCGTGTGTGACTGGATCCAGGAGTGTGGCGTCCAGGAGTACGACACCTACCTCCAGGTCAGCGGCTACAAGAACCAGTTCTGGGTCCGCCTGAGTGCCATGGTCTACCTCGACATCGACGACTTTGAATGGGCTGGCAAGACACTGGTCTCTCTCTGTGAGCGTGCCAAGAAGGGGGAGTGGAAGAATTAAACCAAAGCTGCTCGTAGCTGCTCGGTCTGCGGCAGCGGATGTATCGACCCGTCTTCATTTCTGAAGCGTGAAGACAGTTGGCAGCCAAGAGCGCAAGGACCAAAAGTGGGAGTCGGAATAGAGATGACTATAGCCAAATCCGAAAACATGCAACCAAAACACACTTGTGTTGAAAACAAGTTGTCCAAATGAGAATCAAAAACAAAAAGTCACGGGCTTCTACCAGCCAGGGGCTTTCAAGGCTGGAAGAAACACATGTCACGTGATTACTGTGGTGTTTCGTATTTTATTTTGCTCCACAAATTGGATCTCACCCATACTCACCTCCTTGGCTTCTAACTAATACTCTTCTCACCAACTACGTATACAGCCCCGAGGGTAACATCAACACCGACAACATGACCGCTATATCCAACGCCATATTCCGCTTTTTCGGAAGCATATTCTGTCTGCGGGCTGGCGATAAGTCGTCCCCAACCTTGGATAGAGGCGCCGGCGACCCCGATGCATATGTCGCAAAGCCCGAAGACTAACTACCCCGTGTTCCCGCCGCCACCGCCTCGCGCCATCCTGAAGAACCGAGACGAATACTGGGCCAAGCTTTCGGCCCTGAAGTTTGGCGCACCACGGGGCGAGTTTGTGGACACACCGCTTTAATCGCTATACAGACTTTATGAGTTTTTCCTTCTCGATAAAGTGATCAGCTACAGGAACCAACTGGAGTACTTTTGGCGGCAAAAATCGTGGGCAATTCGGGACATCCCCGACCCGCAAGACGATGACGCTGAACGCTACGCATTTCTTGCTGGTTGTACGTTTCTATTGGTGCGATCTTTCAACGAGAGGGTCCAACTAGGCTTGGATCGCAACATGCCTTCGTTGATTACACCAGAAGAGGCAGAGGAAGCCAGGAATCGCCCTGATCATCTCCGCGCTTACGAAGAGGCACCGGAATGGGCCAAGAACGTCGCCCCGTTAGCGGAAACACTGTCTATTCCAACGGAAGATAGCGAGGTGCTTAACAGCAAGGACGACAAGCGAGCCAATCCCGAATTATTAGCCAAAAACATTCTTCTTTGGACACCGCATATTTCTTTCACATGACACACGCGAAATTCTGGTAAGTTTTCTTCAACATTGTCAATATACCACTACACACATACACACACAGAGAGAGAGGTATCCCCCCAGAAGAAGAAAGAGACAAGAAAATGAAGATGAATGAACCAAAATGAAAAGCGTAGACCAAAACAGCCATAATTTAAGCCAAAGCAAACCCGCTAAAAAAACCCAATAAGCAATGATGCACACTCAGATAAGATTCAAATATCCAAAATATTGTAACCTGTGAATGGTCGTTATCATCATCTGCAATACCAATGTAAGCTGTACCCCGAAAACACCGAGCACCGGGTGACCAGTCCGTTCTCCTTCCTTGGCCAAGGAACCATCATGCGTCGTCTTCGTAATATCCATAATTGTCGTCGTTCTTGCCAGGTTCTGCTCGAAGGATTGCTGCCTGCTTGATGAGTTTGCTGTCTGGTCGAGAGAAGGCCGAAGCCGTGGCCGTCGATACAACCTTGGCCCCCGAGGTGCCGCTGTGGACGCCCTGTCCATCATTAAAGGATCCTTTGATGTACTGCAACTGCCGACCAGCCAGAGTCCAGACCATCTTCCCTCGAATTTTGTAGAATATGCGGAAAAACTGACTGGCACACAACAATGCCCATCCGCTGTAGACTGGATCTGAAGGGTGATCCGGCCGCAGCAAGATCTGCAAAATAGTAACGACTGGGTCTGACTTTAGAGCCATCTCATCGGCAATTTCTCTGGGTGACCGCGTGGTGATGGCTCGCCATTGTTCGTAGAGCGTGAGAACCCGTTGTCGATACCCGACATCTTCAGCGCTATCGCTCCAGCCTCCCATGGCGATGATCCAACTGCTTTCAAGTCCATACAGTTCGGTTTTCAACCTGTCCCATATGCTCTTGCAAACTGCCGATGTTTTCGTCAACTCTTCGAAGTCTTTTGCTTTTTGGACCAAGTCTGCATCGAAATAGAAAGCGTCGACATCGGGACTTTGGCTGCCTTGTTTCGGCAGCTTCCCCACCGCCGTCATTGTTTCCTTGATGCGCGGCTCTGCCACATCAAATTTGAGATGGTCGATGAGGTTGGGTATTGGTCGTGTTCCGTTGTAGCTGTTCTCTCTGTAAGCAGGCTGATCCAGCTGCATAGGTGGCACCGGCCTGAGATCCAAGTGGTTTTTGCAAAGCCGGTAAAAGTCGTGCATTGTGAACTCAAAACCTTGTTTCTCTTGGTCCACCAAGTCGCTCACAAGCGTGCTGAGGATCTGGCCAGTCCGGTCTGCAATGATTCCACGATCGTAGAGAATTCTTTCTTTGCAGGCAGTCATCTTTCCCAGCAGGCTCTCTTGCATGTTGAAAGAGAAGCTTCGTTCCAGGAACGTGTCCAGAGTATGGGGAGACACATTTCTATCTTTGCGTGTCGTGTCGTCTGCTTCGTGGTTGCCTTTAGCCAGGTCGTCCAGGGTCTGGGTAACTTTTCGCATGCATCCCATCTCACGAAGATCAATGCTGTCGGGGACATCTGTGCTCTCGAAGTTGTCCACAAGTCGAGGATCCCAACAGACCCATGCTCGATCACCGTCGTAGTCTCCCCCAGAAAGTTTTTCGGCCAAGGCAATGGCACCCTTTTTGGAGAAAACGATCACATCCTTAAGAGAACGCAACTCTTTTCGGTACACCGCGCGTACCTTCTGTATGTCACTCGCAAAATGAGCGGGAGAACGGGCAACCAAGACATCAGTGTCAGCGACTTGAGTGTCAGAAAATGAGCCATCATTACCACGGGCGTCTGGTTCAGAGTCTGCATCTGCTTGAAATTTGGACGAGAAGCAGATCTGAACCTCGTTCTCCTCAAGAACTCCTAGAAAGTCCACCACCATGAGCAGATAGGCACTCCGGCCTACCTTCACATGCAGCTTCTCCAAAAGCCTCTTGCAGGTTTGTTTTTGCATGTCGTAAACTTTGTCCCACAATAGTTTCTGTTTCAAGGGGTCAAACCCAGCAGCTAGGAGAAACTGAATGGCATCCTCACCTCTGTTAGGTAGACCACCTAGGAACGAGACCTCTCCTTGATTCCGTTCTTTCCAATACATGGAATTTTCGCGGATCCACGAGGACAAAAGCATAGGGTGCCGAACAATGTCTTGCAATTCTTCCAAATCCTTGTTGAGCGTACCCTCCAATATCTTGCCTAGAGTGCTGCGTAAGAGCTGTTTGTCTGGTGCCCTGTCTTCGAGGATAGGAATGAACTGGAGGTTGAGATAAGCAGAGTGTGGCTCCGATGATATGGCCTTGATCTCCAAAGTTCTATGTCCATCATCGATCATATCGCACTCCCACTTCCGTTGGGACCGAAATGTTTCAATCCAGATACCGGGGCGGGTATCCTCGGTATCGAGAAGCCACATGCCCTTTGCACTGCCGATGCGGGCTTGGACAGCAGTTGGAACATCTGCAAGGCCTAGCTCGTCCTTCAGCATTTTGGCGACGCCCTGGGACATGCGCGCCACACCGTCGTTCATAACGTTTTTAGTCGATGTGGACAGAATGTCCGAGTCATGGCAGATGATCTGATCTGGCTCCAGAACAATAGTCGGTGTTGTCTGACTCAACCCTAGAAGTGCATTTTTAGAAGAATGAACACTAAAGAAACATCACATGCAAGTATCATACCCAAGGCAATACGTGAGAAAAACTTCAGGTAAGGCTGTTCCCGGTTCTTCCCAGATTTGTTGAACTGCAGAAGCCAATCCAGTACAGAGTATATGTGCAGTTGCTTGATCGGATCTGCAGTTTCAGGCTCGCTGCTCTCAGCAAACAAATACACTCGTTTCATTGCGGTAGTCTCGGGACGCTTTCCAGGCTGAGATTCGTTATCAAGCCAGCTCTCCGACACAGTGGCTTTGAAGCCGTCATTCTTGACAAAGAAAGCCGCCCATCGCCGTCCAACAAACGTGTGCCGCCCTTGTGCCAACCAGTGATTGATCTCTCGAATTGCAGCATCTTTGTTGTTGCTTTGTATGTGCCGTATAGCTTGCACATTGGAATGGGGTGATGGAATCAGAAGCTCAACAAAGCGGTCAGGTCCAAATCGTCGCGCCAGACGGTTTGTGAGACCGAGAGCCAACGGCCTCAATTTCAACTTGTAGAGAGGGCCAGTCTTGTCTTGGTTGTAGCTGAGCTCCATTGCAAATATGGCGTCTGTTTGCCGAGCGCTCTCATCCATAGATTTGCCCATAGCAGCGTTCCATGCAGCCTCACTCGACGCTTCCGGCAATTGCTTTTCTGTAAACATTGGATGCTGGCGAATTGCCTTGCGAAATTTTGATTGTTCGGTCCAATCCGAGGAATACTCCATTGTGATGGTGCTAAGATTCACGCCGCAGTGATAAGAAATTCTTGTCATCTCCCATATGATGGGAAAGCAGGCTTTTCTTAACCAAGGTGGTGTCACCACTTCGAGGCCTGTCAGCATATTTGAATAATAGCAACATGATCGTAAAACGGATCAGTATCACTCACAGAAAACGGAGTCCAAGCGAGTCCTGAGACTTTCGGGCTTTCTCTTCGGGCGTTTGCGCAGGATGCCGCCATCAGAAAGATGCAGGTCGGCTACTTTTGGCAGAGTGGGATATTCCACTGCCTGTGGTGACTTGACCGGCAGTTCCTTAACTTTATCAAACAACGGTGACTCCGGCTCGGTGATGTAACTGTTGAAGGAAACGTCCAGGGCCTCCACGTCAGATGTAGAGACATCGAACGAATCTTGCGACAGAGACCTGCGTATGGCCTGCCCAGGCTTCTCATCATCTGCATTGATTGTAGTCTGACTCTCAAAAGGAGCACTGCCAAAGGGGTCAGTATCGTCCTCGGGTGCAACTGATGTGGAATCGCCAGATGTGTACCTCGATTCCTGACTTTTCATCTGTCCCTGATCCGCCTGCGGTTTATCGGGCTTGTCTCTAACAGGTGTATGCCTAGGTGGTGATAGCGCAGAATTTCCAGGTCGAGCATATACTTTGACATTGTCAATCTCCTTGGACAAGCTCGAATCGTAACCTTCAAGAGGCGACGTGGCTATGCCGTCTTGAACTGTTGCTTGGTTTGAGCCAGTCCCGCCCAGCAGGGAACGGCTTATCAGCGACTTCTTTGAGGCTTTGAGAATATCCAAAAGATCCTGCTGTAGCACGCGCTGCTCCGTCATACCAGGGGCTTTGGGCGGGTGGCTGGATTTGGGCAGAAGGTTTTGTGTACCGCGGGATTTCCTCACCCAATTTGGGGCATGCTCTCTGGCCTTCACATCGAAGATGTTGAGAACGTCCTGCAAGGCTTCTGGGCTCCTGTGATAGTGAATCCGCAATAGGTTGATAATCTCGTTGTGACGCCGAAAATCGACGTCGTGACGAGCGCGTTTCTCCTTGTTGGCCGGCGAAAGCTGCTCCTCGTTTAAGAGCACACCCAAATTGTACCGCTGGTTCAGCCTGGCCACCTGCTCACGGCCAGCATCTCGACGCGCGCCATTCTTAGTTGGCGTTGTAGGATTGGCTTGGGGAGGCATTGCTGTGTAGAGAGGGGTTTGGTCTCTGACTCGAGGGGTTTGCAGTTGGTCCAGGCGGTGGCAAATGGTGGAAGGTTTGGTGCGGAGGCGAGGCGGGAACGCTAAAAATGCCAACGGCTCCCGTAGATGGTGGGGTTGGTCTGGTGAGAGAGATTCGTCAAACTTTCCAAATGGGAACTCGATGAAGAGTTCTCGTCAGGGAAGACGAAGAACGGAAGCAAAAGCGGAAGAACGAGAATATCTCGAGATGGCAATTTTCCTTTATCAGGAAGTGCCTGTAAAAAAACAGGACTTTGTAATACAATGTGTTAGTCTCTGCCCAGAGATACGTAAAGCGCAAATGAGAGGGACAGCGCAGAGCGTTAGCAGGACAAATACTGAGAGAGGTAAAGGGGGCGAAATATAAAAGGAGGCAATTCAGAGGTGTACAAAATTCCACCTCATATGTATGGGATACGCGACAGCTTACCAACCAGACCAGAACAGGAAATTGCAGAAGGCGCCCTTTCCTTCATGCCCCCACGCGCGGCGAGGCTTTCTACGAGCGGGTGTGCAGTTCGCCCTCTAACAGAAGGAACGACCCGGTCGAGCCGTGTTCATCCGAATACAGAAACTGCGCACTTGCGCCACCTGTGCCATCTGCGCAGCAAGGCTGGCAAATGGGTAGACCAGCGACTGCTCAACTACAAACGCGTACGTCTTTCTGCGCAAGGCATAGCACAACATCAATTTCATCAATTTCGTTGGGAGCGAAACAAATCTACGTGATAACTATTGATCTGTGTGCTTGTTCGAGCCGAATCGTTTCTTATTCCCGACCATGCAGCTCGTTTGCCCTCATCTGGACTTCAGTGACGTACTTGTCAAACCTGCGCAAGTTGACTCTCTTCTCGAAGCTGTGGTTTCAGAACGTTAGCTGGGGCGTTACTCTCAGTCTCTCGAGGGCTAATACATACAGTTCGTCAATTTCAGCAGGCGTTCGAAGGGCGACTTCAGGGAGAATGAACCAAGCAATGGCCACAGAAATGGCACCCGCCGCCGCGAAGCTAGGTCAGCAGTTGTCAGCCTAGTTTTCAAGAGAGAAATGCTGGAACACTGGAACGCGAAAAAGACACATACAAGAACCCGGTTCTCACACCCCACTGCACATTGGGGCCATTGATCATCAACGGAGTGCAGAAACTGAACATGGTGGCGACCATGTTGGACGACGCCAAGGACCAAGCCGCAGTCCGGGCGCGCAGCCGCTGCTGCGGAATCTCGGCTGCATAGGCATAGCCATTGGCCGACGCGCCTGTTGTGGAAAATGTAGCCAGGCAGGCGAAGAAGATCTGGTAAGAAAAAAAAAAATCAGCGATTGAGCACTAAATTGTTTTGGGCACAGGCTCGAGGAACTTACAAGCAACGAGCTGAGCGCCTTTCCTTTGTAGTCAAAACAGCCAACAATGCCCAGACAGAGGACCGACACGACGGTCACAGCATAAGGGTACACAGTAAGAGGACGGCGGCCAAATTTATCTGTGACCGTGGCCGTGAAGAGCATAGAGATCAGCTGCACACAGGACAGTATGACCGTAACCAGGAAAGGGTTGCTGTTGCCAGCATATTGGACTTGATGTTGCGGATACAAAGTCAGTCAAGTTGGAAAGCAATTGCAATAGAAAACAGAGAACTTCTTACAGAAATAGGTGGCGTATGTATTGAACACAGATAATCCAACGAATTGTTGGGTGATCTTGGGCCAGCCGCAGATAATGAATCGAAGCCAGTTGCGTCCGCGCCATACGTCCAAAAGACCGATTTCCTTTTGAATTTCGGCGTTCTGTTGCTCCAGTGCAACAGTGGCTGTCATGACATCCTATCATAGAAGTTAGAATCAGCGATGAACTAAGTCAGTGGAGACGAAAAAAGCAAACACGCACAATATTTTCGTGCACGTCATAGTTCTCCACGTCCTTGTTGCAGAACAGCAAGACTTTCTCGGCCTTGTCCAGTTTTCCCTTGCTGGCCAGCCACCAGGGCGTTTCTGGCAGGAAGGCAAAGATGAAGATGATCATGCCAATCATCGCCCACTGTGTGTAAATGGGCGTCTTGAAGTTGTAGGGATCCGACTTGTGCAGGGTATCAAGGGCCACGGAGGCAAACAACTGGCCCAAGACAAACCAGCTAATAGAAACGAACGACCTGAGTTAGCAGCAGTTTTGGGTTTGGTTTTGTTGCCAGAAACGACAGGCTGAAACCTACAAGGTGTAGGCATTGATGAGAAAACCTCGCAGCTGAGTCGGAGCAATCTCGGAAAGGTACAAAGGCATGGTTGACTGCAGCATGCCGACACCCATACCAGAAAGCAGTTTGGCAACCAGCCAGTGATCCCATCTGGAAGAAAATGTTTCGGTAAAGATGCTCTGGAACATTGTTAGCGAGCTGGACATGGCGCAAAAAGCCAGTCGGAGCCAGCGACTTACAGCTGCCAAAACCACCCAAATGATGAGCAGCGCCGGTTTACGGCCGAATTTGTCCGTGGCATAAGGAAGAATCTCATAACCGCATTAGTTCATAAGTTACTCGTTTATGGCCAGCCTTGCTTGTTCAAAACGCACAATTTGGCCAACGGTCTGGCCAGCTGATTGAATGCCACCCCATGCTGAGATGTATTGTCCTTTGATGATATCTGTCCCGGGGCTGGCCATCTGTCGAATGAAGCCTTTATTGGAGACAATACCGCCATTGAGGTTGATTTCTGGGGACAGCTGGGTCAGCGTAAGAACTTGATCTTCCTTCGTATCCCATCAGGCAACATACGGTAGCCATCAAGAGATGCACAAAAGGCAGCCAGCATGGCAATCGATACCACGACTCTGTGTCGGACTAGAGACTGCAGAATGCCAAGCTCGTCCTCCTTGGAGCGCATCAGCGGCCTTCCGCCTTTGGTATGTGGGGGGTCATCTTGGCTGTGGCGGCCCTCGACCAGTTCGATGCCGTCCTTTCCTGGTTGTGCCATTGAAAGATCAGTCAATCGTCAACCAGCTGATCTGTTACTCAAAACAACTTATTTTCCGAATCAGCAACAATATCATGACAAACAAACAAATAATATCTGAGTTCCCCAAAAATGTGCACCGGAAATGAGCACGGATTAAATAAAAAAGGGACAGAACAATCCAGATCCTGTGGCACTTTTTCTACGAGTATTGAAATATGAAAACATCCCGTCAGGGAAACCTAATGTCGTTTTTCAAATATCACACAGCATTTCCCCGCTCACAGACCGCGGTTCACAACTGCCATGCCATTATTCAACTTCCCCAAACCCGTATAGGGCAATCATGCGGGGTCCCCAGCTCGAACGGGCCGCGAGGATGCTGCTCGACCTTCCAACGACCCACCAAAACTCGGCCTGTGGTATCATTGTCTGGACGAGATGGGTCCAGTGAGCAGACCAGCCATTCCAAACCAACACGGCTCACGATAGCGAGAATTATGATATCGACAATCCAATGGAAGCCAGCAGTTGATAGAATGCACTGTGGCCGGCTGACACTAGCCTCTTAAATGCCATGTCCCCGACACTGGAAGGCGTCTAGTGCATAGCGCCATGCTGGGCTCCACGATGTCAGACCAAGTCTCGGGACTCGGGGCAAAGATGTGAGCTTGGGTAGCAGCACACTCAGCAACAACCACCAAATAAAGTTAGTGAATTTAATAATAAAAAATGTACACTATCAGAAGACTTAATCATCAGGCCAATGTCTCGTTTTTTAAGCGATGACGACGGGGGCTTGTAAGCGAGATTCGGAATGGCGGAATTTCTGTACCGCGTTTGCCTTGTGTGCCGTTTTGGGACACGTAGAGTGCGAAAGGGTCCCGAGCCATGCAAGCGCATTGTGCATTTCGTGAAAGATGACAGCGACAGCAAAATGTAATGCGCGAATGGGAAGCTCACTCTAATAGCACCCCTTTTGAGATCCATCCTGGTAAAAAGAAACGAAGAAACGTTGCGCCAGCTAGACTAGGATCACGTGGTGCAGGTCGGTTAAATGGCCAGCGAGCTGGGACAGTTGCAAAGAGAATGGGCTGGTATTTTTTTTTTTTTCGTATGCAAGCTCAACCGAAGATCCGAGTGAGTTGTTTAAAACAAAACGACTTGACCGCTTACGGGTGTTGGGTGCTTGTATATTCAGCCTGTTTCTTTGGATGCATTTTGGCCACACAGGTGTAAGAGGGCTGAAGCTGAACTGCACACCATGGCTACAGCTGAGGACCAGAAGGTGAGGCACCCCCCGTCTCTAGTATGGTCGTTGCTTGCCACCTGTGACCTTTCCTGAACCACGCCCCCTTGTCTCCTACCATCTTACCCAGACATTCGTCTAACCAACTGCCCAATGGCAGACAATCAATGCCCTCCAGGGCAACTGGATGTGGGCGCCAGGCTGGGTGGACGGGCCCCAGGGAGCCAACACGGCCGGCCGCATCGTGCGGTTCACCCGCCGCTTCCACCTCACGGCCAAGCCGCAGGAGGCCCTCCTGCACTTCACGGCCGACACCCGCTACAAGCTGCTGGTCAACGGCCGGCGCGTCGCCGTGGGGCCGGTCCGCAGCAGTATCCTGATCTGGTACTACGACTCGCGCGACATTGCGCCGTATCTGGCAGCCGGCGACAATGAGCTCACGTTTGTGGTGCTGCGGTACTTTGCCGCCACGCGGGTAGCCATGCCGTTTGCACGCACGCCGTACCCTGGCCTCAGCGTGATTGGCAGCGTGGACGGCCTGGATGTCGGCTCGCGGAGCGGCTGGAAGGTCCAGGTGGACGACAGCGTGCAGTACCCGACCGGGCTGATTGACGACGGGTTCCTCCATGTAAGCGGGAAAAAAAAAACAGAAAGCTAGCGAGAGCAGAGAAACACCCCCCCCCCCTCTCTCCTCCTAACACAATCCCAGATCACAGAGCGCATTGCTCCCCGAGCAGCCAATCCGGTGACGGACCCGGCGCCGTTCGGCTTCCGGACGGCCAACGGCGAACTCGCGCCGTGGCGACTGCGGGCCCGGCAGATTCCCGTGCAGGAAGAGACGCCCGTGAACATCAGCACCATCCGCGCCATCGGCAGCACGGTCAGCCAGGCCAGCTGGGAAAAGGCCCTGTCGGGGCAGGGGCCGGTGGTGCTGCCGGCCGGCTCGTCGCATCGGCTGGAGGTGCAGGCCGACGTCCACTCGACCGCGTTTCTGCACTGGGAGTTCCAGGCGCGCGGGGCGCCGTCGCGCGTCAAGATTGTCACCACGTACTCGGAGGGCTACGAGCTCGAGCCGCGCGCCTACCCGTTCTTCCGCCGCAAGGCGGACCGGCTGGACGCCGAGCACGGCCGGCTGATCGGCCCGCACGACGAGGTGGAGCTGGCGCTGGACGCCCACGAGACGGTGCACCACGAGCCCTTTTGGTTCCGCACATTCCGCATCATGCGGCTCGAGATCGCGGTGACCGAGGCGGTGGCGCTCTGCGGCCTGACGGCCACGCAGGTCAACTACCCCATGGCGGTCAAGGCGCGCTGGTCGGACGCGTCGGACCGGGACAGCGACCAGATCTGGGCGATCTCGATCCGGACGATGCGGAACTGCATGTTTGACGGGTACTCGGACTGCCCGTTCTACGAGCAGCTGCAGTACGCCGGCGACTCCCGCTCGGTCGGGCTGTTCCACTACCTCTTGTCGGGCGACGACCGCCTCATGCGGCAGGCCATTACCAACTTTGGCGCGTCGGTCACGTCGGAAGGGCTCCCGCAGTCGCGGTTTCCCTCGCACGTGCCGCAGATCATCGCCGGCTTCGCGCTCTACTGGGTCCTGCAGGTCTGCGACCACCACCTGTTCTTCGGCGACACCGCCTACGCCCGCTCGTTCCTGCCGCGCATCGACGGCGTGTTCGCGTTCTTCGACACGCACATCGACGACCTGGGGCTCGTCAGCGGCCTGCCCGAGGACGTGTGGCAGTACGTCGACTGGGTGACCACGTGGGGCGAGACGGCCGACCACCCGGACAAGGGCGTGCCCACGTCGGGCCGCCAATCGAACCGGCACACGTACTTTAGCATGCTCTACGCCTACACGCTCCAGCGGGCGGCGCGGCTGCTGCGCGACCTCGGCCGGCCGGCCGCCGCCTACGCCGAGGAGTACCTGGCCCGCGCGCAGGCGCTGGACGCGGCCATCTACCGGCACTGCTACGACGGCCAGTTCTTCACCGACTCGACGGCCGACATTGCCGACGACCTCGCGTACTCGCAGCACTGCCAGGTGTTTGGCGTCCTGTGCGGGGCCGCGCCGCCCTCCGAGCAAGCCCGGCTGCTGACGGAGTCGTTTGGCGGTGGTGGTGCCAACAAACCACCGAAACGGGCCTTTTCCAAGTGCTCGTACGTGATGATGTTCTACGCGCTGCGGGCGTTCGCGGCGGCGGGCGACGGCGTCTACGAGGCGTTCTGGCCGCGGGCGTGGGACCCGTGGCGGCGGATGATTGCCAACAACATGTCGACGTGGGAGGAGGACGACGTGCGGCAGCGGTCGGACTGCCACGCCTGGGGCAGCGTGCCGATCCACGAGTACTGCACGGAGCTGGCCGGCATCCAGCCGGCGGCGCCGGGGGCGGCGAAGCTGCTGTTCAAGCCGCGCCTGGCGCTGAGCGACTCGATCAACAGCAAGGTCGCGCTGGGCCAGGACAACATGGCGGCGGTGTCGTGGACGACGTCCGAGGACGGCCGGAAGCACGTCGAGCTGCGCCTGGACAGGGCCATCCCCGTGACGTCGGTGCTGCCAGGCGGCCAAGAGACGGACCACGGCGTGGTCGACCATCTCACGCTGGTCCACACCCCTGCGCAATAGGCAAATATTTAAAGTTAAATAGACAACCAAACCAAATGCGGAATCAATCCGGGGGAAAGTCCTCTCCCTTCTCTTATCAGGAGACGACCCTGAAGGAGCCCTGAAAGGGGGGTCCTTTTTTTTTTTTTTTTTTCCCCCAGTTGGCGCCGGATCGTTCCGCTTTTGCGGGTTGGATCGAAGGATGTCATGCATGGATAGTGATGTCTTACTTGTCTGGGTAAGGCTACCGTTCTGAGATGGAGAAGACGAACAGAGAGAAAGCGTGTGTGTGTCTTGAACTCTTCTCCTGATCTTGCACTGATGGTGCCGATGCTTGTGTGTGGACTGTGTGCTGTTTCTGGCACTGGGCAGGCGCTGCGAAAATAGCACGGGCTGGACAGTGCTTCCAGCGCCTTCCAGCGCCACCGGTGCCCGGCTCCCCCGCCGGTACCCCGGTTTTTTTGTCGGCTTACATAACCGGTTTGGGAATGTATATCCTGGCGAGTCTTGCCCTGTTTTTCTCTGGCCCGCGCGGGGTGCCCGGCATTTGCGAAAACAGCAGCTGCCCTTCGGATTTCTATCGGCATCGCAATTGGGCTGCTGCCATTCGCTCCTTTCTCCTCTTTGTTTCACCAACCTTTTCGCGCAAACCCCCTCTCGCTGCGAACCCCAGATTTTGACCGCCACGACGCATGCGCGCGCGCGCGCACACCCGCTCCACCAATTTCCCAATCGCATGGGCAAGGAGAGACAAGATAGAGAGCGCGTGGAGCGATTCCAAGCATTCTTGCGATTGTGCTCGCAGCTCTCCTGCGGCGGCGATCCTCCCGCACCCCCCCCCTTTGGTTTGCTGAGCTCTCCACATTGCCGAACGTCTCCGAAAAGCGGCAATAGCTACCACATAGAGATTAACAAAAAAAAAAAAAGTCGTATTAACACGACATACGCAAAAAGGCCCAACACGCAACACAGAACAAGAACAGGGGAGAAAAGAAAAAGCACGAGATGCCTGAACAGCATGAGACGAGCCCTACGCTGGACGGGCTGACGCCTGAAGAGGCGAACCGCATCATCCACTCACATCGTAAGGTGCGGTATGGTGAGTACTTAACTAAAGCAAACACATCCCGTGTCTTTCTTTTTGTCTTCATTTGCTGCCTCCTCTCTCTCTCCCTCTCTCCTCGGCATTCTGTCGTTGCCCAACAACAAACAAACACACACATGCACACACAGACACACAAGCCGACGTCCGTCCCGAGGAAGATACGGGGCACTGTCCTTGTGGCTTGCATTTTATTTTATTTTTATTTTATATTTTTTTTATCGTTAGCCCGATTTCAGATCCCGAGAAACGAATCACGATAGGCTGACCCTGGCGGGCGCGGCTTCTCTTATGCGCCGCCGCCCTGACCCCTAGGCACCGCTTGCTGGCCATGTCGCCAGCGCAAGGTCAAGTGCGACAACAAGCAGCCGTGCGAGAACTGCGTCAAGCGCGACCACGCCCAGCTGTGCTCGTACAAGCCGAACCGTCCGACGGCGATCAAGCACGCCGCCGCGAGTGACAGCGGGGTCGTCGCCGGCAAGAAGCGGACGCATTCACCCGACGAGGTCGACACCCGCCGGACCAGCCTCGAGCCGTCGGCCGACAGTCCCATCCGGGGTACGTGACGAGAGGAGACCATGCATATAGATGAGGACCGGACTGCTTGGCTAACAACCCAGTCGACCCGGACGCCAACGACGTCACCCGCTATCTCGGACAGAACAGCATTCCCGAGCTGCTCCGCGAGCAGGCCTCCCCGAACCACCAGCAGGACGACTACATCCGGCAAGACATGCGGTCCATACTCGGCCTCGACAACTCGGCGCCGTTCCCGCTGATGTCGTCGCGGCACCTGGACAAGCTGACGCTGGACATTTCCACCGAGCTCCCGTCCGACCGGGAGGTTATGAAGTGGGTGCTGCTGGAACGAGAGGTACCCCCTCCCCCAAGAAAACGTTGGCTAACATCACAGACTCTTCCATGCCTACAAGGAGATCCCCCACCCCTTCTGGGGCTTCGTGCTGGACATCGACGACCTCGAGACCAAGCTGATGGTCTACCTCGAGGAGCGGGCCAAGAACGCAAAGAACTCGACCAAGCCCACCAAACCGGTGTCAGCGTCCTGGCTGGCCATCCTCTTTGCCGTCATGGCCGTAGGCTCCCAGTACCACGACTCGCCATACCACATCCGCACCCGCGACTCCCAGCGGTACATGCAGATCTCCTTCCACTTTCTCCGTCTTGGCAACTTTCTCCTCAGGTATGATGGTCTTCTCCGCGTAGACGCAGATGCCAACTTTTTTTCTTTTTTTTTCGTTTCGTATATTTTTTTAAGTCCCCTTACTAAGCAGTCAGACCCAACCTCGACTCCATCCAGGCCTTGCTCATGAACGGCTTCGTCCTGCTCAACGACATGAAGGCCGAGGCCTCGTGGGCGCTCATGGGCCTGACGACGCGCCTCGCGCAGTCCCTCGGCCTCGACCGTGCCCAGCACCTCGACGGCCGCGTCAGTCCCGACGGCCGCAAAAAGGAGCACCTGCGGCGAACCCTGTGGTGGACCATTGTGTGGCACGACTGTCTCACGTCGTTGTCTTTTGACCGGTGAGGAAGCCCTGCTCGGTGTATTTTTGACCCAGATGGCACCACTAACTCCCTCCTCCCCCAGATCCCCCATGACGTCCAACACCACCTGTCCCATCCCCCTCGGCCTCGCCGCCCTCGAGGGCTGGAGCTACCTCGTCGGCATGTACCACCTCAACGAGATCATTGGCAAGCGCCTCAGCCCGGACGTCGCGTCGTCCCCCGGCTACGATCAGATCCTGGAAAACTGCCAGGTCGTCGAGGACATCCGCGGCAAGATGATCCCCCAGCTCCGCAGCAAGGAGGCCTGCCGCTCCGCCATCGACCGCCTCCACTACTTTGCCATCCGCCTGCACACGTCCTTTGTCATGTCCGTGTGCTGCCGGCCCGCGCTGCGCCGCGGCGACACCCAGCTCAACACGGAGCAGAAGCGGTTTCTGGCGGCCAAGTGCAAGGAGAACCTGACCGAGACCGTGCGCATGTTCCTGGCCATGCACCAGCTGTCGGTCATCCCGACGCGCTCGTGGGCGTTTACGTACCACGGCCTGTCGTCGGCCGTGCTGCTCGGCATCCTGGGCCAGACCAAGGCCGATCCGGAGGTGCGCGGTCTCCAGGGCGACCTCATCGACGCGCTCTCCGCCACGGCCGCCAAGGAGCAGACGTCACCGCCGACGCACATCCACCGCACCGACCGCGACATTGAGCTGTCCGGGCCGCTGTCGCGCGCGCTGACCGCCCTCAAAAACATCTACGACCACGGGTCCGTGGCCGGGCAGGCGATCAAGAAGGAGGACGTCGCCCTCAAGGGCCTGACGGGCAATGCCGGCACCGGCTCGGGCACGGGCACGCCGCTGCTGGTCCCGCCGCCGTCGGGCAGTGGCACGGCCAGCGGCCACGGCAGCGACCACAAGGCTCTGACGTATCCGGGCGGCATCCAGGCTGGCCTGGACCCGCACCAGGACGCGGCGCTGGCCATGGCCGAGCTGCAGAACGGCAGTCTCGAAATGGGGTATGGCCTTTTTTTTTTTTTTTTTTTTCGTCAGCCCTCAGTTTCGGTTTATCTGTCTGTTTTGTCTTCCTGCTGAAGCATGTCTAACCATACCCAACAGGATGTTCCCACAAATGCAGCAAACAACCAACGGTGTGCCCGATCTGAGCAACATCGATCCGTCAACGTACCTGTCGCCCATGGACCTGTACGACCAGATTTTCTGGGGTATGTCAAGCCCTGTTTTAAGGCTAAATTTTTGACCCGCCACTTTCTTCTCTCTCCTTACCATGTTTTTGTCTCTAAAAGCTAACAAAGGAGCTCGTCCAGAAAACCCAGAGCCTTGGAATATGGGAGCCGACTCAATGAACTTTGACTTTATGGCACAGCCACCACCCGGCCAGGCACAACAGCAGTTTTATTTTTGACAATGGAAGAAAAACACTTGCATGAGGAGGGGTGGTCGTGGCCATATTGTAACGAAAACAAAAGCATGTCATTTTTTTTTACGGGAGGGATGTACTATTTGGGATTTTACTACGACGGATCGGATTGTATGGTCTTTATTTATCATTTGTTCTTCTATTCTTCTGTTTCATGGCTGTATGAGATTCCCAATTTTTTTTTTTTGTTTTTTTTTGTTTCCTCACGCTCCTTCTTGTTTGTTCGTATTTGACGTGATGATACTGGTATACTGGTCCTCATGGTGTCCGACGATCCAAGGAGGACGTTTGCTTTGTTTTCCGGGTCCCTCTTCCCTTCCCTCTACGAGTTGAAGTTGTCCAGGGGCGCCTCGTGCTTGATCGTCTCCCAGATCTCGTCAATCCCCGCCGCCGCTTTGGCGCTCAGCGGTCCCTTGGCGATGCTCGTCAGCGTCTCCTCCAGCTGCGGCAGTGAACTCGCGCCGACAATGATCTTGTCCCCCAGCTTGGCCTGGAGGGCCGAGCTGGACGCCACCCAGCGGTACGCCAGCTCCGCGGGCTTGACGCCCTCGTCTTTGGCAATCTGGTCCCACTTGGCCAGGCTCTCCAGGATGGACGGCCGGCCGTAGACGCGGGCGTACATGCCGCCGGCCTCGAAGCGGCCCTTGCCGGCGGCAATGTCGGCGGCGCTCTTGGCCAGCAGGCCGCCGGCGATGGGGCTGTAGGCATAGACGGCGATGCCGAGCTTGCGCAGGGTGGGGAACAGCTCCGTCTCGGCGCGGCGGGCGACAGGGTTGTAGTTGGCCTGGTAGACGGAGGGCAGGACGTAGCCCTTTTCTTTGGCGTGGTCGTAGACGTTTTGGACCAAGTCGGCCTGGAAGTTGGAGAGGCCGAGCCGCTTGAAGAGACCGAGCTTGTGGATCTCGTCGACGCCGGCCAGGGTCTCCGCGATGGGCGTCTCCTTGTCCGGGAAGTGCAGATAGAAGATGTCGACCTGCTTCACGCCCAGGGCGGCGATGCTCTCTTTGGCAGTGCGGACGATGAACTCCTTGGTGGCCCAGGGCTTGGCCTCGAACGTGACGGGGTTGATGGGACCGCCCCATTTGGTGTGGATCGTGAACCGGTCGCCGGCATGGGCCTGGCCGAGGGCGGCCTGGGAGTTGTGGTAGATTTGGGCCGTGTCGATGTCCGTGACGCCGTACTTTTCGAGGACAGCAAAGGCCTGTTTGACGTCGTCCTCGGCCTTGTAAGGATCGCGGTTGCCAAAGCTGGCGGCCCCGAAGACGACAGGAAGAATGTTGGGAGCCATGATGAAGGATGGGGGTAGGTAGGTAGGTAGGTAGGTAGGTAGTGGACAGATGCGGGAGAACTGCCAGACACTGCTGCCGTGTGTGTAGTCGGTGGAAAACAGATGGTGTGCGTGCTCTGGAAGAAACACTCTGTGGAAGAATAGATGCCAGAAAGAGGAGGCGGGTTTGGCTGGTATATATACTCGCGAAACAGCTGCCAACGGCCTTCAGGCTGGTCAGGAATGCCGTCTGCCTACTTTATTAATCAGAGGTGTCCGTCCAGAGAGGTGCTGTGAGCTTTGCCAGGTAACTACGGGTTCCCTCAAGCGGCATATCCTCGCGTGTGGTATCCTATCCCTTCCATGGTTTTCGGTGGCAGCGCTGCGGACATGAGCCGTGGTGGGCAGGGAAATAGCCATACGCCAATCATTCGGATGGAAGGGGAAGTCCATGTTCCCACCCCAGGCGTCTGTATGCAAGTTTCAAGCAAATGACATCAATCGATGACACAAGGGAGGTCGCGGGAACGAGATCTTTTCACTCCGCCGCTCGGTCCTCTCTGCGTGATGTGTAGAACAGAAACGGGTAGGCCTAGAGATGCTGGCAAGGAGCCATACGCGTCGTAGGCCCGTCGATATTGTCAGCTACGCACAGGACTAAGGCTGGGTGTTCGTCGGAGAGTTTTTTTTCTTTTCTTTTTCCTCTTTTTCCTCTTTTTTATTGCATAAAAATAATTATTTTTAAAAAAAGAGGAAAGAATGGCCGATGCTGTGGTGCAATACCTCGTACAGCGTAGTTCACATTTGTCAGCCCTGCCGTCGGTTCCTTCCCAAAACGGTGCTCATGTCGCGAAATGTGTCGAGTGGGCGGAGACAGGCGGCTGGACCAATCTGGTTCCCCCAAAAGCTTGTTTTGGTTCATCGGATCACTCAGATAGCCCGCTATTCCGCTTGCACGCTTCCGTCCGACAGACCATACAACACGGTGATCGCCTCCTTATGCATCCACAGAGCGTCGTATGAGCACCAGCAGGGTCTGCAGTTTGTCATGTTCCCACAAGCCAGAAAGCGAATTCCTACTTTGAAGAGGCTGGATCTAACTCCTTCCGATTCAGCGTCCTCAACACCGCTCATTTTGGCTTTTGGCTTCTGATTGTAAGAAACTAACTAGTTAGTTCTTAGCGCCGCATCCATTTAAGTGCTTACAGCAGCCCACCCTCGCCAGACGGTGTCGTTTGTCTGCCAAGCGTTTCTTCACAAACACGGAACTCCGAGTTCTCTTACCTCGTACTTCGTTTCAACAAGGGGGCGCTGTGGCCGCCTACAAAGCATAACTACAATAACTACCAAATAGCCGTGTTACGCACATCCGCGTCTAGTCTTCAGAAGGCAAAAAAACCGCAACGTTGCCTTTCGCAAGATATCTATGCCTAATATCCTAGCTTTTGCCCACTTTTGTAGCATGCCAGACACAGCTTGGAAGGAGTCTAGCGGGGGAAGCCTGCAAATGTAACCCATCGTATGCCTTTTACTCCATAGAATGGGCGAATGCCCCTCACCTCCAAAAGGCGAGGAACGGCGCTCTCTCGAGGATGTCCGTCTCACGGCTACAAAGCAGCCAACAACACAGCCAGGGAGGATGTCGTCGTCGTCATCGTCGTCATCGTCGTCGTCAAGACACACGCAAGTCCGGCTGTCGTCCGGCTGGCAATTCACACGAGGCTTCCCGGGCGGCAGCGGCGACGTGGAAACAGCAACGACAACAACAACAACAACACGATGGAACCCGGTCGAGAATGTGCCCACGGCCGTCCATCTGGACCTGATGGCGCTGCCCGAGGGCCACCCGGACCGGATATCGGACCCGTTTGCTGAGATGAACGAGCTGGATGCCCGCTGGGTGGCCGACGAGTGCTGGACGTACCGGTGCCAGTTTGCCACGCCGGCCGACTTTTTGGAGGACAACAACGGCCGCCACCGGAAGCATGTCGACCTCGTCTTTGAGGGGCTGGACACCATCGCGACGGTGTTCCTCAATGGTCAGACCATTCTCCGGTCAGACAACATGTTTCTCGCGCACCGCGTCGAGGTCGGCCGCCATCTCGTCCGGGCGCCGGGGGCGGCCAACGAGCTGCTCGTCCGCTTTGACTCGGCCCTCCTGGAAGGCCGCAAGCGGATCCGGCAGAACACGGCCAAGCACGAGTACCACGTCCACCAGACCGAGGAAGGCCGTGCACCCATCCGGAAGGCGCAGTACCACTGGGGCTGGGACTGGGGCCCCATCCTGGTGACGGCAGGCCCCTGGAAGCCGGTCGTGCTGGCGTGCTACCGCGCCCGCATCGACGCCGTCCGGCTGCTGTACGCGCTCTCCGCCGATCTCAGCCAGGTCACCCTGACCAGCGAGCTGGGCACGGTTGGAGGAGGAGGAGGACACCGGGTCCACATCGAGACTGCTGCGCCGGATGGCCGCATTGTGGCCACCGACTCGGTGGTCCTTCCACCGCACGAAGAGGGACGACGACTGCAGACCGCCACCGGCGCCACCACCACCACCACGAGCACCCACACACTCGACGACCCCAAGCTGTGGTGGCCGCGCGGCTACGGGGCCCAGGACCGGTACCGGGTGACCGTCACGCTCTACGACGACAGCGGCGTGCTGCTCGATTCGGCGACCCGAACCATCGGCTTCCGCCGCGTCGAGCTGGTCAAGAACAAGGACCGCTGCGGCGAGTCCTTTTACCTGCGCATCAACGGCGTGGACGTCTTTGCCGGCGGCAACTGCTGGGTGCCCGCAGACAGCTTCCTGCCGTCTCTCGACACGGACGGCACCGACCGGTACCGCCGCTGGGTCGCGCTCATGGCCGAGGGCCACCAGGCCATGGTCCGCGTCTGGGGCGGCGGCGTCTACGAGTCGGACGCCTTTTACGACGCCTGCGACGAGCTCGGCGTGCTCGTGTGGCAGGACTTTGCCTTTGCCTGCGCCACGTACCCGGCCCAGGACCCGGCCTTCCTGGCCTCCTGCACCGACGAGGCCCGCCAAAACGTCCGCCGGCTGCACCACCACCCGTCGCTCGTCGTCTGGGCCGGCAACAACGAGGACTACCAGATGCTCGAGCGCTACGGGCTCACGTACGACCCCGACGAGACGGACCCGCCCAAGTGGCTGCAGACCAACTTCCCGGCCCGCTATCTGTACGAGCACGTGCTCCCGGGCATCGTCGACGAGGTCTATGGCTCGTCGTCATCGTCATCGTCGCCGCCGTCGTCGTCGTCGTCGTCGTCGTCGTCGTCATCGTCGTCTACCCACACCCACACGACGGCCCCCGTCTACCACCCCAGCAGCCCCTGGGGCAACGGCCGCAGCACCACCCTCAAGGTCGACCCGACCGTCGGCGACATCCACCAGTGGGATCTCTGGCACGGCCAGACGCGCCCCTACCAGGAGCTGCCGAGCATGGGCGGCCGCTTCGTCAGCGAGTTCGGCATGGAGGCGTACCCGCACATGGACACGCTGCGCCGGTGCATCGACAAGGTGGACAAGCTGTCGCCCGTCTCTTCCGCCGTCCTCGATTTTCGCAACAAGGCCATCGGCCACCAGTTCCGCCTGCTCAAGTACGTCGCCGAAAACTTTCGTCTGGGCAACGCGGACGACCTGCCGCGGTACGTCCACCTGACCCAGGTCATGCAGGCCGACGCCATAGCCCACGCCTACCGAGGGTGGCGTCGCGAGTGGGAAGAGGCCGACGGCGTGCGCAAGTGTGGCGGCGTCCTCGTCTGGCAGCTCAACGACTGCTGGCCGACCGTGTCCTGGGGCGTGGTGGACTACCACCTGGTGCCGAAGCCGGCCTTTTACGCCATCAAGAGGGCCATGGCGCCGCTCGCCGTTGGCGTCATGCGTCCCTTTTGGGACTGCACAACCCGGCCCGCGGGCAACGGCTGGCACCGCTCTACCGCCCACGTAGAGCCACCCTTGACATCGCAAACATCGTACGATGTCTGGGTGGCGAGCTCCAAGCTGGAGCCGGTGGCTTGCTTTGTGGACGTCCGCTGTGTGTCCATTGCCACGGGACGGGACGTGGTGCCGAAGCAGACATTCCGCCAGACCATCCAGCCGAACGGGACCACGACGATTGTTCTCAATGGCATAACGGGAACCAAAGAAACACCCAACGAAAAGGGCTCGAGTAGCTTGGACCGCCTCTTGTCTCTCGACCACGGAGTGATCTATGCTGCTCTCTACGTGGATGACGAGCTCGTCAGCAGCGACATCTCCTGGCCGGATCCGATCAAGTACCTCAACTTCCCAGACCGGGGTATACAAGTGTCCTTCCAGCGCAAGGAAACGGCCACGACGGGCACCGTGACGGTGACAGCCTGCCGACCCACAAAAGGATTCGTGTTTGACGAGACGCAGGATCTTCACTTCAGCGACAACGGCTTTGACATAATTCCCTCGGTGGCTTCGACGGCGGTGGTGACGCGCACGTCTGCGGACACGCCATGGCCCAACCTATCGTGGAGATACATTGGCATTGAGGAGAACGAAGGCCAAGACACGTATGAATGTGTGGTGGGAAATTGAGAAGCCAAATAAGCACCTGCGAGGTGCACACACTCCCAAATGTCAATCAGGTTGCCCATGTAGTCTATTGGCGCAAAATTCATGTGGCAAAGCAACATGAAAGCAAGATGAAAACTCTCTTTTTTTCAGATATGCCAGCTACAGCAAGATATATGGTGTCGTCATATACCCAAACTTCATCAAGGTAATAAAATAGGTAAGTTGAAATGAAAAACGAGGAGAGAAATAATAAACGGTAAAATCATGCTGCTCCTCCACTGGCAATGCCCAAGCCAACGCGTCCGCTGGCGTTCGTTGCTCCTCCACCTCCCACAGTGTTTGTCCCTGTCCGTTCTCGGAGCCGGCGTCCCTCCATCAGGCCCTTCAGGCCACGCTTCTGTAGTCCAATGACACTGCTCATCTCGCCACTCCACACCTCGCGTTGGCCACGCTCGCTGTTGTCCACCTCCGAACTCCACTCTGAGCCCGACACACTGGTCGTCGCGCTGAGTTCCTCGCTCGGTGGTCGGCCAGAATTGGCTCCAACGGAGGTGTTGATATGCAGGCTGCCCGTCTGCGTCGCCAGACCGTTGACGTCTGCGCCCGCCCCGTTTCCAAAAGCGCCGTTTCCAAAATACTGGTCTGCGCGAAGTGACTGCTGAGACGGTGAACTCGTAAGCGCCGATCCCGTAGAGTCCACGGGGCTGAGTGCGTCCATCCCACTTGGTACGAAAAAGTTGGGGTTCAGCGTGCCATCGATGCCACGGCCGCCACCCGCCGCCATGGCTGTTGCGTTAAACACAGCGGCCGCGTTGCGGCTGTCGAGCAAGGCGTGTAGCCGTTCAACAACAGCTTCCAGCAGACCGTCAATCCGGTATGGCCGTGCAATCTGCAGCAGCGAGCACAGGATCTGTGGTGTGCACAGCGGGCTGGTAGGCAGAGGCAGAGAGCTTGTGTAGAGGAAGTGCAGAAGAGCTTGCACGGTGAGATATGTGTGAGGCAGGTAGAGGCAACGTGGCCGGCTGTTTGGCGGCAGCGTCCGCGGGGTCGGGGCCGTGTTGATTGTGGCGGGATCAACTGGCGGCGAAAGAGGACCGATTCCAGAGGCGCCAGACAAGCTCGTCCCCGGAGTGCTGGGCGTCCTGCCTATGGAACTTCCCGAGCTCGTTTGGCCCGACATGGTGCTCTCCATGGTATTGCGGCTGGATGGTGTGATGGTGATGCTGGAACTCCGCACGCCAGCAATCGGCGCCGAGCGGAGTCCCATCGTGTCGGTTCCATCCTGGGTGGCCGTACCCTCGCGCAACAGCTGTACGAAGTAAGGACCCCAGCGTCGCGCCACGATGCGGCTGTTCACCGGGATCCGTTCGCCCCCGATGCAGAGAATGTCCATATCGGCCAGCTCGCGCATGGCCAAGGCCTTCTCACCAAGCTCTTCCGAGGCGCGGGAGTGGAACCGCCCGCCAGCTGTTGAGCCAGCCTTCCGAGCCAGGCTAAGACCCGGGCCCGTGTAAGGGCTGCTGGCAGAAACAAAGCCGGACATGGGCGTCGTCTTGCGGGGGTTGTCGTAGAAACCAAACGCCTCGAGCTCAACCATACAGACATTCGTAAAATTGATTCGCCGGTGGTTGTAGTCATCAACCAGACTGCGCTTCCGGTTGCCCAGAATGACAAACGTGTTCCGCCTATTCCATAGCACACCGCGGTTCCAGCTGCCCTGGCTGAACACGCTGCCGCCGGCGTCGATGCGCGACCACGTCAGGTTGCGTAGATCCAAGGCCCAAAGTGCATACTCCTGCTTGGAGCTCGTGAGATATGTGCCGCTGACGACGAAATGCGTGTCGATTACGCCGCCGTTGGGGAATCGAAGGCCTGGCGGTGTGTATGTGCCCGCCATCGCCTTTTCGCTCAAGTTGCCATCCGGTGACCGGACCTGCAGCTCCAGCTTGACATCCAGAAAGTTGTAGTTGGAGTATATCAGCATGGACGACCCTGGCTCCCGTGCCTCTTGGCTGATACCCCCTGCTTCTGGCCGGATTGTCGGGGCGTTGGGTGTGTTCGCTCGCCCGATACGGGAAGTGACCGCTGGTGGGAGCGGGGCCACGACGCTTCGGTAGGCGCCACAGCTCTTGCCCAGAGGCTCGGTGGACGTCCACTTGAGACTCCGCAGATTGAAGACGCTGATCTGCTCGATGTAGTGGTTGGCGCCATCCTGGCCGCCAACCACGATCATCTCTGCGCCACCAGTGCCATCAATGCTGATACCGATACGTCCTTCGTTTGTGCCGGTCGCGGGGTTGTGCTGCAGAGCGGAAAGCGGTGCTCGGTGCGAGCTGAATGTGGCAGCCGACGGTAGAATGCAGGCGCAATGGGCGTAGCGACCTTGTGGGGAGTCCTGAGTTTGGACAAATGTCCACCTCTTTGTTGGCACATCATAGATGTAGATGTCCGACATGACCGCCACATCTTGTTGCTGTTCCTGTGGCGATGCACCGTTGGCAGTGGGCTGGGGCGACATGCCACCGTAACAGACCATCTTGGTGTCGCCCAGTGCGCACATGGAATGGAAGTATCTCGGCGGTGGTATATCACCGGCGGCATCGATCTTTGTCCAATGGCGGCGAATCAGGTCCAGCTCGTAGAGATCCGAGGTCAGAGATGCGGGACGGCTCCTCGACAATATTCTGCCGCCAAAGACGTAGAGCTTGTCGCCAAGGATCGTGGTAGTAGCACCGACCAGGGGATGGGGTTCCCGGCCTGTTGTTCTGTGCACATTGCACATCAGCCCTGATAGGTGGGCAGAAGAGGCGGAATTCGGCGTGCTCGTAGTCGGCGTGCCGCCGTTGGCGCTTCGTGATGTCTGCGGAACTTGGGGGGAGGGACCTGCAGACACCGGTCCGTTGCTCTTGGGTGTGAGGTTGTCCCGAGTATCTTCAGAGCCGTTGTGTTGCGCAGCATCCGCCGGTGCGGCAGAGCCATTGCCGGGATTGGGTGAGGTCCCGTCGCCATTGTTTGTGACGTACAAATAACCCTGCTCGACGGATGACGAGCTGGAGTCCATGGTGCTTGTTCGGCTGTCCATGTTCGCAACCGGGGTGTCGGGTACAGCGGCGGTCAAGGTGTGGGTGCTGGTCGGAGACAACTCAAGGGAGGAAGGAGGTCGTGGCAGAGGCTTCTCGAGGCTGTTCTGGAGGCTCAGGCCGCGAGCATGTTGGGTTGGCTGGGGAGAGAAGCGGCTGGCAGACGGTGAAGAGGTGGTGTATTCTTCAACGATGGGCGAGTATGGCTTCAGAACAAATTGAGTGGCCGATGGCGGCGTGTGCCTATGGGACTGGGAGTTTTGCCTCGTGAACTTGGCAATATCCTCACGACCGGGGGTGATCTTCTTGATGCCGCGATAGACGCCGGAGAGGATCTCGGAGGGTGACTTGTTCGAGGTCGTGTGCGGCCGGACGTCGTTTTCAGAGTCGGAGAAGTGCGAGGCGTCTCTGGGAGAGGCGTCCGGGTCTACGGTGTACTCCATCTCGGGTCAGTCCTAGTCAAAAGCAAGAGGAGCACGAAGGCTCAAACGGTGCCCCGCCGCTGCGCGGTCTCGCAGCCGACGGTGCACTTGTTTTGCAGTCGGGCAGGTCTCTTCTGCTCTGGTGAAGAAGGGAGGTGTGAAAGCAAAAAGAGCAGGGGGGCCAAAAAAATTTGCTAACAGGCAGGAAAGACGAAAACAGAAAATAGTGGAAGGGACAGGTATCGGTATTGCCAGGCAGGAATCCCAGAACAATCAAGGATGAGGAACGGAGGGATCCCGGGTCACGGCGTCAAATAGATGGAATGGGCATTGTTGGGTAGGAGAAATATGGGAGAGAAGAGTAAGTAGGGAGCCGGGCAGGACGAGCAGGGATGAAGCCTGCCTACTCGTACTAGACGACAGGATCCGTCGGTATAGATCGTCATCCGCCAAGCATCAGCAGTGGACAAAGGATAAGGGACTGGGGGCTCTCTCCTGCTAACACGAGTCCCAAGAGAGGAGCAAAGATGCAACCGGACAGACCGGACGGTGGATCCCGGACGGACACAGACGAGGAAGCAAATGTCAGGGCGCGGCCACGGGAGACGAACCACCATGTGACAGCAACGTGGCAGTCCAAGCAGCCGGGAGATGAGGTGAGGAGACGCGCCAGACAGAAGAACGAGGCAAACTATCAGAGAATTCTGGGGGCGTTCCAGAAGCTGACCGGGTGGACCAGGGGAGTGGAGATGGGAAGTGGGCTAGATGACAGGGAAGAGAAGGACAAAACGCAAGAGAAAAAACGTGGGAATGCAAGGAGGATACGATAGGGATACACAGATACGTACACACGCAGACAGGGGGGGGGGGAAGCAGTGACAGAGCAGAGAGACCACATGCACAGTAGACACAGTCATACGAAATCAGGGCAGAGAGGGGGCGAGCATACCGAGGATGGCAATAGAGTTTGCGCAGATGCGTCGCGTTCGTGTCGCTGTGGATCGTATTGGTTTCCACACACCTGCCTAGTGTTGGGATCCTGTCGTTGTCGTTGCCGTCGTCTTTGTTTGGAGATCGACTGACAAAATAGTGGGCTGGCAACAGACCAGGCAGACTGATGGCACTGGCAGCCAGCCAGGCAGATCAGGATTCGAGCGCGCGGCGGCGGCCAGACAAGGCCTGTCTGTGTCTGTGTGCCGGACGAGTGCGGGTGCGATGTACTATGTATCTAGACAAACCAAGAAGCACAGAGTTGTGCTGCCCGTCGGCTGACCGCACAGACACTTGTGATGAGTTGGCGGCGGAGGGACACGCCCGAACAAGAACGGGAGTCCGAGAGAGCGAGAAAGAGGGAGAGCGAGACGAGGGAGCCGCAGCGCGAAGCGCGTTGGGCGGAAACGTTGCGTTGCGCCTGCGTCTGAGCGAGGTGGCCGGACGGGCTCAGATTGAGTGAGGCACAGTCAGGAGAACGAGGCGCCGTCTCGTGGAGACTGGCTGTTGGGCGGGCGGTCTGTTGGCCGTTGGGAGCTCCTTGCCCGGCAGTCAGGCTATCAGCCAGGAACAAGGTCGGATCCAGGGGAGTACGAGCAGTCTGCGAAATAAAAGGAGCTGTAAGGGTCGTTGTTGATGTGGAGGTCGGCCCCAGAATGAAGACGGAGGAGGGGAGCAGTCGTGGTGTCGTGGTGTCGTGGTGTCGTGGTCGAGGGTGTTGCCGAAGCGTCACTTCAAAGTGGCCGCCTCTGATATTTTTCGTTTTGGGGCGAAGGCGGTCGGACAGGCTAGACCCAAAAGGGGGAGGGGCACGCGCGAGAGCCCTGTAGAGGCCAGCAATAGAAACCGGTGATATGGAGAGAATGCAAGACACAAAAAGATGCAAGTCAGATCTGCCAAGGCGTCCGAGGCCGGCACCTGCAGACGGGAGGGAAAAGCGAGGCGGGAGGTGTGGAAGAGAGGAAAGAAAGAGAGATGGACGGCAATGGTGCAGGAGGACAAGGGGGAAAGGGTGGAGGGAAGAAGAGACTGGGGGAGAGTGCGAGTGGTCAAGATCGTCGGGCGAGGTGCACGGTATTTTTTTCTGGCTGGCTGGCTGGCTGGCTGGCTGGCTGGCTGGCTGGCTGGCTGGCTGGCTGGCTGGGCTGGCTGGGCTGGCGATGCGTCGTCGGCTGCTTCTCGTCTGGCGGCTGCACAGAAAACAGGAAGGTGGGGAGCACGAAAGACCGTGTGCTCAAACGCTGCTCGACTGGCCAGCAGAGCAAGGCGAAACAAGACACGAAGAGCCAATACCAATACTACGGCTACTCGTACAATGGAGGTGCCAAAGAAGTGGGAAAAGGGGAAAAACGGTTTGGCGGTGTCCCTCACCATTATATGTGGGACCCGTGGTCTCTAGTTGGTGGGTGGGTCCTGTCATCTTCACGGGTCTGCCTACCAGACACAAAACGACCCGTGAAAAGGCAGGAGACCACTGCCGAACAGGTGCCAGGTGCACCTTCCCGGTGTGTGCACTTGCTTTGACTCGACTTTTTTTCTTCTTCTTCCTCCCCCCCCCCTTTTTTGCTCTTTGTCTTCTTTCCTTGGCTAAGGAGAAGCCACTGGTGTCTACCCCGTACTAGCGGACACTACCAGCAGAACAACAGGAAATTCCCAACAGAAAACACCACCATGTGCAAGCAAGCCCCTCCTCCAAAGTTACCTTGTCCGATGAGCTCCAGATGGATACGTCTGCATCTGGACAACCGCGTGGCACTTGCAGCGGTTGGGAATAGTCTTGGGATAGACTTGGAATAGTCGTCTGTAACAGGACGCCCTGTCACACATGCTCTCCTCGATCGTACGCGTAGACTGCCATCTGTGACAAAAGTAGCGAGACAGGAACAAACGTAGACAAGAACACACAGCTCAGTCACGCAAGCATCCACACCCCACATCTGACAAGAATTCGTCGCCTCGTCTGGCATGTACGGCTTACGACACGCTGTCTTCCGCGTTTCAGCCATGCTGGGGGGGCAATGTCTGGCATCCCAGAGCCGGCCGCGTCTGTTTCAAAACGTCCCGCATGGGAGAGCAACGGGTCCGCAGAAGCAAGTGTACACAAGTGTACATAATTCCGCAGCAGCAAGGTGCCTCAGGAGCATCAAATTGGTGGGTTTAAGTGGTATCATTATTTTCTGTCTCTTGCGAATAGGGCAACAGGACAGTACAGATACAAACAAGGGCAACGGGCATCAGAGCTCCAGTCCCGCATTCCGTGGACCTTGCCAGATCCGACTTTGTCACCCTGATTTCACAACGTCCATACTCTGCTTCTTTCTTTCCTAGATCCCATTGTTTTTTTGTTTTTTTTGTTTTTTTGTTTTTTTTTGCTTCTTGGAATTATCTCATTTCAGTCATTATAGATAGGGAGACGCATTTCCCTTTCTTCTTAGTTTGCTTGTTTTGTTTCCCTTACTCGGCCTTGGGAAGCGTAGTGAAGCGCAGGTACGGCTTCACAACGCGGACGTTGGGGAAGATCTTCTGCGCATCCTCGGTCTTGACGCTCGGGTGGACAATGACGTCGTCGCCCGGCACCCAGTTGATGGGGGTGGTGATCTTGTTCTTGTCGCCGGTCTGCAGGGAGTCGACGATCCGGAGGACCTCAGCCGAGTTGCGGCCGGTCGAGGCAGGGTACGACAGGATGGTGCGGACCACCTTCTTGGGGTCGATGACGAACACGGAGCGGATCGTGAAGGCGACACCCTTGGAGTCCACGTTGGTGGTGTCCTGGTAGTCAAGCCTTGTGAAAAGTTAGCAGGGTAGCGAGTAGGAGGTTGGGAGAGCTGCATCTCTAGCTGCTTTTCAAAGGCAACTAGCAGCAGATCTTCTGAACGGCCAGGCCTCAAAACTCACATGTCGTAGAGGTAGGCAACCTTGCGCTCCTTGTCGGCAATGATGGGGAAGCTGACCAGCGAGCCAGTGACCTCGTCAATATCCTTGATCCAGCCCTCGTGGCTGCCCAGGGTGTTGGCCGACAGGCCAATCAGCTTGACGCCGCGCTTCTTGAACTCGGGCTCCAGACGAGCGAACTCGCCCAGCTCCGTGGTGCAGACGGGGGTGTAGTCCTCGGGGTGCGAGAACAGGACAACCCAGTTGTCGCCAATGAACTCATGGAAGTCAATGGGGCCCTGGGTGGTCTCGGCCTTAAAGTTGGGGGCGGTGGTGCCCAGGCGGATGCTGTGAAGGAGTGCGTGTCAGCTTCAGCTTCGAAGGTGGTTCTCATGCTGAGAGCGTGTCTATGATCATCTACTCTTCCACGCTCCTGCCGTCCTCACGGGAGCTGGATCTGGAGCTGTACTTACGGAGCGGGTCTCGAGTCAGCCATTGTGATTTATAAGGGTGTGGATGTGGTGAAGGTGTAGAACAAGAGACGGCTGTGAAGCTTGGGGGAAGTATGTGGGATTGAAATAGGAAAGAAAGGTACAGATGGAAATGAGTATAAGAAAGAAAAGAAGGGGGGAAGAGAAAAAGAGGAAAGAGAGAGCAAGCTCCAGATGATGTGATTGAGCAGCGCGCGTCGTGGACTTTAAATAGCTGGCCGTCAACAATTTTTTTTTCCTGTCTCACCCAAAAACTAATAGTTGTCTGGGGGGCAACCAAGAGAGGAGGAGGAGCACCGTAGTCGGAACGACCTTCTTTTTTGCCTGTCGGGTGGGAACAGAATAGCTCGGGATTTGACTAATCGATCACGCCTTCCCTCCCTGTGTCCCTATGATTTTCCCTTGCTTTCCTTCTTGGTCTTTTATGTCACACCAGCTAGTGAAGCTCGTCCTGTGTCGTTCCTTCCTTCTCTGTGCCTGCCTCGCGGCGTTCGTCGCTCCCTCCCATCTCCAGTCTCCGAGAGCCGTACTTTTCTTCCCAGTGTCCCTCAAATACGGCTTAGAAGAATGGATGAGGGGTAATATGCAATCCCCAAATCATCCCACATTGTGACGTCTTTCTACTTGTCTGGTCGCTTCCACGCGCTCCGGAAAAGGACACTTACACCACGACTTACAACGCCAAAGTAGTAAACGGCTCGCGAAATTTAATACACCCTCTTTTTCTTCTTGCGTTGCCCCGCTGTCGTTGGTTTTGGCCCTCTCCAGCCTCTCGTAGCACCCCGCACTACGCTACTTCAGGGCTAGTACTGCATCGCGCAATCGCTACGTGTTTTCATTGGCCCGCCGAGCTTGTGATATTCCCATTATGTCATTTACATGGAAACTTCTCAAAGGACTTGGAAGGTGCGACTGACCAGCTTTAGCTCTTTGTGCGGAAGAATGCCCAAGCAGCTGTGCTTGGCGGCAATATCTCTGTGCCTGGACAAACGAACCACGAGAAACCCGGCTAACCGGTGACAGACGGGTGGTGTATGGCGCCCGGACTCGTCTATCCCCCATTGGCTATCGTATCGTCGGGGGTTTCCGTTGAGGATGTCGAGCATCTCACCATGTATGATTAATAATTTTCTAACTCATCCGCGAGAACGAGGCGAATTGATTCTACGGTATGATAGATCACGGCTAGCTTGGCTGGTTAGCGAAAGCAAGATATGCTCGTCACCGAGGAACATCATGTTGAGCATCGGTAGGTCAAAGTCTGTATGAAGTTGTTGATGAAAGGCAACGCCACCTTCGATCTCCAACCATGTTTGCTTCGTAGGTCTAATTGTACTCCATGCAGCGCGTTTGTTCTTTTAGGTTGTTATAAGATACAGGCAATCAACGGGTAGGACCAGGGGAAGATAAAAGCAACCCAATGCTTCCCAAAATAAGAAAAGAAACCCAATACTGAAGGTGCTCATCGTAGGTACGGAGAGCGGGGGAAGACCAAGAACAATATTGTATCTCTCAAAGGAACCCTGTCTATAGCCGGACCTCGCCATTATCAATGCTTCTCCAGTCGGCCTCGCCAAACGCCTTGTAGCCAGCACCGCTGAGCCACAGCAGCTGGTCCTTGCCCACCTTTGACGGGTCCGCGCCCTGCTCGCGGAGCACGTGTTTCTGTTGCTTGTTGGTGCCGGTAGTGTGCGCAGAAGGATCCTTGATGATACGCAAGAAGAGGGGCTGCGCGTATTTGGGCAGCTCGGCCTGGACGTGAGTGTACAGACTCTTGAGGAATGCTGGCGTAGCTTCGTCCTTGAGCACCAGCGCCACACAACCGGCGCGGCCGTCATGGTTGGGCAGCGCGATGCCGTACACATTGGCTTCGACAACTTCGGGGTGCAGGCCCACAACCTGAGCGACCTCCGTGGTCGACACGTTCTCCGACTTCCACCGGAATGTGTCACCAATGCGGTCGCAGAAGTAGGTAAGGCCATCTGCGGTGTGGTTCATGACATCACCAGTGCGGAACCAGGCGTCGCCCTTTTTGAACACATTGCGCATAATCTTGGACTGCGTGGCCTTGTCGTTGCCGTAATAGCCCTGGAACCGGCTATTCACATCATCAGCGGGCAGCCGAAAGATGAGCTCACCCGGCTCGCCCCTCTTGCTTTGCAGGCAAAGACCTGTCTTGGGGTCGCGGTAAGGAGCCTCAGTCTCCCAATCCATGACAACGTAACTAACGTTGAGGCCCATCACTAAATCGTAAAGCCAGCCATTGCGGCCCACTGCACCGACAGTGTAGTCGTTCCGAGACATATTGAAGGTGGCCAGTGTGCCCTCGGTGGCGCCGTAGAACTCAGCAATCGCCTCGATGCCAAATCGCTCCTTGAACCGATTCCACACATCCGGCCGCAGGCCGTTTCCAAACGCCATGCGCACGCTGTGCTTGCGGTCCAGGTCTTCGTGGGTGACAGGGTCGCGCTGGGGAGGTGCTACGAGCAAGTACCGGCATGTCTCGCCGACGTACTGGATGATCGTGGCTTTGTACTTGCGGACATCAGGCCAAAACGTCTTGTTGCTGAACCGCCTGCCAATGGCAATGGTTGTGCCGCTCCATAGCACGGCATTGAAACAAAGGAGGCAGGCAGAAGAATGATAGAGGGGCATGCACTATATAGAAGATCAAGAACGCCACATTAGATCTTGTCATACATTGAACAGAGGAGGATTTGACGCGCAAAGGGGTTTCCCCTCCTCTAGCTTGATTAGACGTACCGTGTAGTAAATGTCATCTTTTTTCAGGCCCATCCAGCGATAGGTAAAGTTGCCAGAAACAATCAACTTCGCCCATGCAATAACCGCGGCTTTCGGGAGGCCAGTCGTCCCCGATGTGAAGATCAGAAGAGCCATGTTTTCGGGCTTGTCTTCATGCCGAAGACTGTCTGGGTACCGGTGGGCTTTCATGCTTGCTGCGTCGGCCTCGAGCTCTGGCGTGAACACCTCGATATGGACGCCGGGAAGGCCGGCACGGAGGTCATCTGTCACAGCATCGGCCACTGAGGGGTCGACAAGCATCAGCTTTGCGCCGGCGGTCTTGACGCAGTGGATCAGAGCATGGTCGCGGAGGTTGTAGTTGATGAACGCCGGCTTGGCACCGATGGCCCAGAGACCGAGCCACAGAAAGACAAACTGGTCGGTATTCATGTAGTTCAGGGCAACGATGTCGCCGCGCTCAACACCTTTCTTCTCCCGCCACCAGTGGCCATAACGGAGGGCCTTGTCGTAGACATCAGCATATGTATAAGCCTTGTCGTCGAAGAGGATGAATGTGTGGTTGCCGTAGGTCGATGAGAGCGCATTCTCTTCCAGGCGGTAGAAGCTGTTCGCCCGGTCGCGGTACTTGGCGATGACCAGGCGCAAAGCCGCCGGGATGACGGATTTCGACATCAATACATCATACCAGAAGGCGGTCTTTGCGTTCAGGTAGGCCAGTCCGGCGGCGGCGGCCGGGATCGCAAGAGGAAGAGGAATTGCAGCTGTTGTTAGATCTCACGTCAGCAGCCAATAAGACAAGCAGCTGAAAATAATGGCCCGAGACTTAGACAGAAGCTTACCAGCCATTTTCAGAGAAATACCCTTTCGAGTCCTGAGGCTCTAGGTGCAAGCAAAGGAGAGCGGCTGGAGCAAAAGGGCGCGAAAGCGAGCAGGGGAAAAGAAGGTGGAGAGACTTCGGCGAGCGGACAAAGATGGGTCGAGGTTTGCGCTTTCCTGCCACTCTGGAGTGTGGTTACGCTTGTGGTTTGCCGAATGCGTGGAACTGGCAGCCACGTGAAACCCCTTATTACTGTGCGCCCTTCGGTGGTATGTGCGAGAGCCGCTGTCGCTAAACAGCCTTTATCACTTGTCTGCGGAGATGGGAGAGGTGTGCGGTCGATCAGATAGCCAACAGCGACATGGAGGTTCACACCGGTGCCATGGCCAGGAATCAACAGGATAAATATAAGGATAAGAAGCCTCGCACGCTTGATCTCGGATGCCCTGAAATTGCTCGTGAAAAACAGCCAGGCACAAGTGGACTGTGGTGGATGCCTCGGCACCCTTTAGCTACAAAGTATTTGGGCTAGTCTGCGCGCCGGTGGGGATAGTCCCCGTTTCGACCACATAGACTGTGCCAGCAGCCAACGGACAGCGAGGCGTTGGCCAAAACAGAGCGCAACAGCGGGCTGCTATTTGTTCATCGGGCACATGTGCTCTACGTAGATCGGTAGTGCGGTGAGAGGCGCACATGCTTGCGCCGTCGGTGCTGTAATAATACCTAGCCAGATTCGTCGGGGAAAGAGCGACCTGCAAGTGCTCGTCGCGCCACCGCTCCTTCCCGCTACTCATTTATCGCTTATCCAGCCGCGCTAGTGCGAATTCGGAATAGCTCTACACCAGCTCCCCTGAAATTGTTGCAATTGCAATGTAGCCAATTCTGCTGCGCGCGTTCCGTCAATGCCCTCTGAAGCCCCATCACCACCACGCCGCGTCCAAGCCGCCCACAGCCCGCGACAACTCGTCCATGTCGTCATGGCTCTCCGACCTACCTCTGCGTCTGCCGCGAAGGCGACCACAACCGTCGCTGCGCCGGGGGAAGCTGCCGCGGTGCAGCCAGACACATCTGGGCCCGATGCAGCATCACCAGTTCAGAAGCAGCCGCCACCAGAGAAGCCGTCCGATGTCCGGAGGCGCGGGGCCGTGATCATCTCCTTCTGGCTCATTGTGCTGCTATTGGGGCTGCCGATATGGTGGAAGACCACGACCATATACCGGGCGAACCTGCCTGTGGACGAGATGTTGGAATGGGCTGACGGCAAGGTTGGTATTCCCAAGCAATCGCGCTCAGATAACCCGGGATGAGCAGGACAAGCACGTTTTTTAAGGCAAACAAGTGTGTATGTATATCTGCTCTGAGTACTGACCAGCCTTTCTCTGTATACACAGGCCTGCCGACCAGTATTTCCCCTGCGCGTCTCGATCCAAGCATCGTCTCTCCAAGAATCGGAAGCCAACCATCTCCTCCGATTGACCCAGCATGCGCTGGACGACCTGAACGACTTTGCCGGCCACCATCTGCGGCTGGAATTATCGCCTCGCGGAACCAACGATCACAGCGATACCAAGGTTGACATCCCAATAGCGGAGAATGACGTGGCTCTCACAATTCGGCTGACTCCGGGCGATGCCTCGACGGCATCACTGCACCCTCACTTTGCCATTCTCGACGTGACCTATCCTCCAAACTCGATCCCTTCTCTCAGCTCTTCCTCGTCGGCCCTGGCAATGTTCATTGCTACCCAGCTACGGTCCACCTTTGCAGAAGAACAGGCAGTCATCTCTTACCTGCTGTCGGCATCCTCTAGCTCTCCACCCGAGCAGCAGCTGCCGCGCGGTCTGGCCCCGGAAGTGGCCGAGGCGCTCTCCAAGCGAATCGTGCGCTCGCTCAAATATGCCCCGACCTACCACCTTACATTCTCCTTATTTACGAGCGGCCCCTCACCGAGCAGCTGGGACATCCAGGCCGCCATAGCAGAGTACATGCAGCCGGTGCTGGATGTGCTGCGGCCGATCCACAACTTCACCATCGACACGCAGGTGCAGCTCTACGCCATGCCGGGCGTGCAGTCGCAGATACTCACCAAACAAGATCTGTCTTCGTTTATCAATGCCGCGGAATGGCCGCTTTCGCCCTCGATTGGCGGCGCCCCAACAATCAACTTTATTGTGTACGTGGGCAATCAGACAATCGACACGGCCCCGCAAGATGAGGCGACAACCGGCATCGCGCATCCGTCCACGGTCTCTCACTCGTGGCTGATCCCGCAGTGGGGTTCAGTCTACCTTTTGCCGCTCCCGGGCTCCGAGTCTCGTGTTCTGCAGGCCGACCTGAAGGACCCCATGCTCACATTCACAACGCATCTGCTGTCTCTGCTCGGCACGCCGCAGTCGGGCAGCCTTCCTCTACGCCTGTCGACGCTCAGCCGGATCCGATCGGCGGACCTACTGCTGCGGGCATCCTCGACGCTCGGCAGTCTGGCGCGGCTGTCGCTTGCTCTGAACAACATTGCGATTCCGTCGAGTGTTGCGGAGGGCGTGGAGAGCACAATGAAACACCTGCGGCTTGCGTGTGATTCGCTGGGCGGCGTTGCAGGATTGGAGCATGCCCGGATTGCCGAGGCTGAGGCCGAGAGGGCCTTTTTTGAGAAGAGCATGGTGGGCCAGCTGTATTTCCCAGACGAGCACAAGGTGGCCGTCTACCTGCCTCTGCTGGGTCCAGTCGGCGTTCCGCTGGTCATGGGGCTGCTTAACGAGGTCAAGGCCTGGCGACGGCGACGGAAAGAGAAGGCTGCGGCAGCCAGAGAGAAGAAAGCGCAGTAGTGTTGCAGTGCTGCAGTGGCACAGTGCGGCTGTTTGTTTTTTGTCTATTCATTGGGAGGAAGCGGGCGCATCTACATACTGTACCATACGAACCATACGGGGCATACAAAAACATGTATAAATTATAGTATCGACACCATCCGGTTGGGCGGTTCACTTTTCGTCTCCCATCATGCGTGATATCGATACCACCAAGGTCGGGCGATATATATGTGATCGCCGCCCATGAAATACCGCATGGGGAAGGTCCTGGGGAGTCCATTGTATGTTAGGGCGGTCCTGCGTCCATAAATGGGCATGGCTTCCCCGCAACCAAAACCTCGGCCAATTGAGTCGGTTGGGCGCATCATGGACGGAGAAATTTCACCCGACGGTGAAAGGGCAATAAATACACATGGGCCTCCGTGGTAGGAGACCGGAGCGCCGGTTGGGACACGTACCTATTTCTCCGGCTCTTGTAACGCTACCTAGTAGGGGAGAAAACTACACATCGTGACATTTTTGTACAGAACAAACATAAGACAAATTCGCCCGAAACACCCTTGTTGAACTCGGACACTGAGATACAATCTTCATGGCGACTACGCAAGAGACCACCGTGCCGGTACCGGTCAAGACCGCCGACAAGAAGCCCGATGAGGATGCGACCAAGTTGATTGAGCCGCACATCCTGGCGCGGCTGGACCCCGAGTTCCTCGACTACTGGGTGCGGGTGATCTCCAAGAGGCCGCCTCCACCAGCGAATATCACCGTCGCGATGATTCGCATGAATCCCAAGGCACTGCAGCCACAGGTGGCCGTGGACACGTCGACCGGGTTCCCGCGCGTCAAGACGTACACACTGACCTCGTTCGACAACGAGACGTTTCCCGTGCGGGTATACCACCCCGACCCCGAAGAGCATGGACCGGGACCGTACCCGGTGCATATAAACTACCATGGTACGTAGAAGCGGATGCGACAAAGAGGAGAATCCACAAATGTGCCGGAAGAATGATTTCCAGTGACTGACATGTCTCTAGGTGGCGGGTTTGTTCTGGGTGGTTTTGATGACGAGGCGCAAATGTGCCTCAGCATGCGCGAGGCTGGTGTGGCCGTGATCGACGTCAACTACCGTCACTGCCCTGGTATGTCAATGGTCTTTGGGCCTTCTTCATTTTCTTTCATTTCGAAAGAAAAAAAGGGGGCAATGCCACGCTGTACTGACATCCGGCACCAGAAACGGCTTGGGGCAACTTCTTTGAGGATGCGTGGACGGCCTTGCTCTGGGTGCGTGAACCATATCGTCCGTCCCGTGCAAGTCGGTCTTCATACTAACACAGTTCCCTTTGATCTTCTGGCAGGCCCGCAAAGAGTGCCATGAGCTCAACCTCAAGCCCGACTCCGTCTCCATCGGCGGCATCTCGGCCGGCGGCCACATCACCCTCGTGACCCAGCAGCGCGCCCGCGACGAGGGCATCCCGCTGCGCCTCGCCATGCCCAGCGTGCCGCCCGCTGCCGAGACCATGTTCTACGAGTTCTACACCGACTCGCCCCACGCATCCTTCCGCGACTTCTACCGCGGACCCATTCTGCCCTGGGCCCGCATCAAGTTCTTCCAGGACCTCTGCATCGAGCCGCCCCGCGCCGACGGCATCGCCAAGCTGCGCCAGCGCTGGCCCGCCCACTACCTCGCGCCCATCGCGGCCACCAGCTGGCACGGCATCTGCGACACGTTTGTGCGCACGGCCGAGGTGGACATGCTGCGCGACGAGGGCGAGGCGTATGCCAAGAAGCTGGTCGAGGGCGGCAACCGCGTGACGGTCAAGCGCTACTTGGGGGCCGTGCACACGTTCATGGGCATGGGCAAGTGGTCGTCCAACAAGCGGGCATACGATGCGGACGCGATCACGGCGCTCCGCGCGGCCCACGGGCTGGCTCCGTGGGCTCCCGAGGTGGTCGAGGCCAAGGTGCTCAAGATCCTGGATGCGGTCGAAGAGAAGCGGGCCAAGGACCAGCCGGCCGAGGCCTAGCCTTGTACAGAGGTGAAGGGATCGGTCTTGCACTAGTCGAAGCAATACATGTTGATAGAAAAGTAATGGAAAGTCGCTTTATTTGTTTCATGACAATTTTCCAAAGCAGCGAACGAAAAATACACCGTAGTGCTGTGCACGTTGGAAGTTCGTGGCGGCCCAGGTTCAGGGTCCAAAAATTGGGAAAGGGTCCAGCAAATGGATTACCTAATATGTGTTGGGGCTTTATAAGCCCTAGTAAGGGTGCAATCCCTCAACAATTGGCTCCGTGGTCTAGTGGTACGATTCGTGCTTTGGGTTTCACACAGCAACTGCACGAGGTCCCGGGTTCGATCCCCGGCGGAGCCCGTTTTTTTGCCATTTTGATCTTTTTGCTTATCTTTTTGTTCTTCCCTATGACGGGGAAAAACTTGATCTTGCATTATCTGAGTGTTCTGTTATGATGAGGGTTTTTTTTTCCCTCTTTTTCTTTTGATCTGGGCCCGTCAAAGGTTTTTATTCACTCCAAGAGAGACGGGATGGTGATTGCAGGGCAAATCGATAGCAACCGCTGATAGCTGGCCTGTGATTTTCCCAGCTTGCCATCTGCATCCTTCATCCCCCATGGCAGCCTCTCGACACCGGCTGGTGCCAGGCCAGAGCACTCCTTCCGACATTGGCGATGAAGAGAGTCGGGCGTCTCTCCTCAGTGAAGAAGCGCCGGCCAAGGTGTCCCCGGACAAGGCGCCGCCGATACGGACTTTTTTGGCATTGATGCTGCTCGTCACCCTGTCCTACAGTCTCTACCTTCTCCCTGTGAACCGCGTGATAGAGATGCGCCTGTGTGTGGAGTACTATGAGGAGCATGATCCTTCAAAGATCGTCGATGGAAATGTGGACGAGGTGCAGTGCAAGATTGACGATGTCCAGCGCGGCCTCGCTTGGATCCAGGGCGTGATGGAGACGGCGTGGATCGTGGGAGGTACGTTCCCTAGCTTTTCTTGCGGTTGTTCTTTTTTTTTTTTCTTTCTTTTTTTTTTTTTGGCTTGAATAATGGGGCTGACCTGCAGACTTTGTCATGACGATTCCGTTGACATTCGTGGCCGAGAGATACGGTCGCCGAGCGGTGCTGTATCTGAACCTCGCCCCGCGCGTGGCCCTGCCCTTGTGGGCCATCGTCGTTGGCTACTTTGACAAGCTGCTGCCGACCCGAGCGATCGTGGCCGCCCCGTTCTTGTCGATTCTCGGAGGCGACTGTGTGTTTGGGTCGCTGATGTATAGCCTGGCGGCCAGCATGACCGACGACCACGTCAAGAGGTAAGCTTGTTGGGAGACGGCTGCACTTTCGAAATCAAAACCCCCTGTCCGTGACTAACTTTCGGAAATGGCAGGGCCTCTTACTTTGGCTACATGACCTCCGTCACGTACGTGGTGGCTCTCACGGGACCGGCGCTGGCGGCTGCCTCCATGAGCTGGCTCATCTGGCTGCCGTTTTGGCTTGGCATTGCTCTCCTTGTCCTTGCCATCCCGGCCATCGCGAGACTGCCCCACGGCAAGGCGATGGCTTCGGGGCCGGAACACAGGGAAGACGATGTCGACAGCCACGGCCAAGCCCTGCCTCTCCTTGGGCACGCCGCCCCATCCGCGCCGGCCAAATCGGCCGGCATCCTGTCCGCCCCTGCATCCGCCGTGCTCGCCTCTCTCCGCGCCCACTTGCACGAGCTGGTGGCGATCGTCACCAGCCATCCGCGCAACCTCTCGCTGCTGTTCATCAGTTTCCTGCTGACGGCCATCGGCAGCGCCGACACCAAGCTGCTGACGCAGTACATCTCCAAGCGGTACGGCTGGACGTTCGCGGCGGCCGGCTACCTGCTGTCGGGCAAGGCGGTCGTCAACTTTGCGCTGCTGGTGTTTGTCGTGCCGAGCTTGCTCGCGCGAAGAAGCCGGCGAAGAAGGACAGTGGGAGGTGCCGCCGCCGCGACGGCAACACACGCCCATCACGACAACCTCCGGTTTGCCCGTCTCTGCTTGGTGCTGTCGGTGGTGGGCGCCACGACCATTGCCCTCTCCTTCTCGATCGGCATCCTGGTGCCGGGCCTGTTTGTCTACGCGCTGGGCTCTGTGCTGCCCGTTTTTACGTGGTCGCTGCTCAAGTCGCCGGACCTTTTGCCGCCGGCCGAGGACAGCCCGTCGGACAACCAGATCTACGCGATTGTCATGCTGATCAAGACGCTGGGGTCGCTGCTGGGCGCGCCGACGATGGCCACGCTGTGGGTCTGGGGCATCACGCTGGGGGGAGCGGCGCTGGGTTTGCCGTACTTTGTTAGTGCTGTCTGCTACCTGGCTGCTGTCGGTGTGTTTGCTGGTATTGTGATTGAATGATTTGTGTGTTCAGCTAGGCTCGCGAACACCGTGGTACGATCATAGAAGCGAGATTGTCTTGAGTTAAATAACGGCGCATGTGGAATCTAGTTAGCACTTTCAGCGTATGACTGTTTTAGATTTCTGACTCTTGTTGTTGGGTGGGACAACGGTAATTACGTCTACTGTCTGCAGTAGATGTACAGTAAATCAAGATGCAGTGATGAATCAATATCTTTTAGTTTGTGCAAGGGGCCATGCTTTGTTTTGGTTAAGGTAACAACCTGAAAGTCTTGGAATTGAGACATCCACAAGAGGAACGCTCGTAACCAAGAATCGCTGTTGTGCGGATACTGTGTACAAACAAGAACCGTTGTGATCAGGAAGTCGGTTCGAATTTTTTTTTCTTTTTTAAATTTTGAATTGAGAGCTTCTTATGATTATTTATTTAATTATTTTGGGTTTTGAAAAAATAAAATAAAATAAAATAAAATAAAATAAAACCTACGTTAGTTCAGCAACGTCAACATCCTTAAGCACGTAAGAGATCGGCTTTCAAGGTACTACATAGAGAGGTCCTGGATTTTGGAGTTGGCTCTCTCTTTATGATCTGGCAGTGTCCTGTATGTAGGCAAGGATTGGTAACAGAAAGCACATATGCGACTTAATATTCTTCTGGACCCAAGCACGTTTTGTCAAGCTTTTTCGCGGCTGCCGATCTCCAGGAATCGTGCGTCAGGATCCGGTTTGCCGGGTTCTTGCTACAGCTATGTCGAGCTCTCCATGCCAATCATGCCAATCATGCTTTGCTGGTTGGGAATGGCGATCCTCGCACCCTCGAATCTTGGACGTGGACCGGCGCACGTGGCCACAGATTGCCCATTTTTACAGACCGACTGGTGATGGTACCCCATCCGTGTTTGTTAGCTAGACCCTGGTCAGTGCTCGTACCCGTAGAAGGCCCCAATTGCATGCATTGGTGCACTGTAAGACCTGTAAGACTCGTAATGTCAGCAACGGGGCGGAACGGGACAACCAAGCCAGGACCGAAGACGGACTTTGGAATTGTCAGACATCCGACGATGTCAATTCCATTGCTCGGTTTTGACGAGGGAACACTTTTCTCAGACTAATGGTATCTCCCCTTCATCATACGGTATCTCCTCTTCGAATGCAACACGTAACAGACAATTGTTATCTCGATGGAGCTGTGTGTCGCCCTTGTCAACTCGGGCATTCCGTCTTGGCGGAGTCTGTGGAAAACTCTGCCCCAGGAAAGAACAGTGCGGAATATTCCACGAAGCATGGATCTTTGGCCCGTACTATCTAGCTTGTGTGTTGGATCTTTTAGGTTTCTTTTTTCCTTTCTTCACTGCAGATCCAGCTTACATTTCGGAGCTCGCCCGTTGCCCGGAAGCTGCGCAGAGCTTGTGGGCGTTTCCCAACTTCCTAATGCATGCTTAGCTTGCATGCAGGACTGCAGCTGGGGTACCCAGTGGGGAAGATGACTGGTTGCTCGCTTCCCAAGTACGGTGCATCTGCATCTCTGCCATGTATCTAGCCGCCTGCCAAACACAGATCTAGTGGCCGGCTTGGCTGGTGGGAGAAGCTTTTTGTTCCTTGCACACTATGTGGGACCGGGTTCCCACGATTTGGCGGATTCTGCAACATGGGGGGCACGTCGTTATCTCTCCCGCACGCCGTACACCGTAATCATCTTTGTCCGGATTGGATGGGCGCCCCGTTCAGCTCTGGAAGCGAGTCAGTGTCTTGAACAGGAAGGTGTGCCAGTGCGTCCATTCGGATGCCAAGCTTTTGTGTTTGTATCGGAAGCTTGTGGAAGCATGCACATGTATTAATGGGGGGAGAGCTCTGCCCTCCCCGCTGATTTGCATTGGAGCTGTCGGTTGGGGAGAGCTCTCTGATCTTCTATTTCTTTTTTTTCTTCGTCTCTGGACAGGGAAAGTGTGAGCTTGAGCTGTTCTAGAGCTGGCCGGACGCAACCGCTGAGCATTCTCGGTGTTCACTCGTTTTGAGCGTGTGTACAGGAGCACAGAGAAAATCTGTGCCGGTTTTCACACGAGAAAAGTCACACAAAGGGGAGGAGAGAACGAAAAGAAGCGATCACCAACCCGCCAACTCCCAACATGAAGCAAGCTGCGGTCGCCGCGCCGGCCATTCTGGCCCTGCTCTCGGGCTTGGCCGAGGCCAAGCCGACGCCGGATGTCGACACGATGTACCCGTACAAGGGGCCGGATGTGCCCGTGGGCGACTGGGTCGACCCGACGATCAACGGCAACGGCAAGGGCTTTCCGCGGCTGGTCGAGCCGCCGGCCGTGACGCCCAAGTCGGCCAACCCGACGAACAACATCAACGTGATTGCGGTGTCGTACACGCCCGGCGGCATCAACGTCCACTTCCAGACGCCGTTCGGCCTGGGCGAGGCCCCGACGGTGCGCTGGGGCGCCAGCGCGTCCAGCCTCGACCGCGTGGCCACGGGCCAGACGACCACGTACGACCGCACGCCGCCGTGCTCGGCCATTGCGGCGGTGACGCAGTGCAGCCAGTTCTTCCACGACGTGCCGCTGCAGGGTCTGCAGGCGGGCGCCACGTACTACTACCAGATCGCGGCGGCCAACGGCACGACGGCGTCGGACGTGCTGCCGGTGACGGCGGCGCGAGGGGCGGGCGACGACGGCGGCGCGTTCACGGTGGCGGTGGTCAACGACATGGGCTACACGAACGCGGCGGGGACCTTCAAGTACCTGACGGAGGTGGTGGACGACGGGGCGGCGTTTGTGTGGCACGGCGGCGACCTGAGCTATGCGGACGACTGGTACTCGGGGATCCTGCCGTGCGAGGACGACTGGCCGGTGTGCTACAACGGCACGGACACGTCGCTGCCGAACGACGCGCCGATCCCGGAGGAGTACAAGACGCCGCTGCCGGCGGGCGAGACGGCGAACCAGGGGGGCCCGCAGGGGGGCGACATGAGCGTGCTGTACGAGTCGAACTGGGACCTGTGGCAGCAGTGGATGGGCGGCATCACGCAGCGGACGCCGTACATGGTGCTGGCGGGCAACCACGAGACGACGTGCGCAGAGTTTGACGGGGGCGACAACGTGCTGAGCGCGTACCTGGACCAGGACGAGGCCAACGGGACGTCGGCGACGCAGACGCTCAACTACTACAGCTGCCCGCCGTCGCAGCGCAACTTCACGGCGTTCCAGCACCGGTTCCACATGGCGGGCGAGGCGTCCGGGGGCGTGGGCAACTTCTGGTACTCGTTCGACTACGGGCTGGCGCACTTTATCTCGCTGGACACGGAGACGGACTTTGCCAACAGCCCGGCGTGGCCGTTTGTGGCGGACCTGACGGGCAACGAGACGCACCCGAAGCCGAACGAGACGTACGTGACGGACGCGGGCCCGTTTGGGACGATTGCGGGCGGGGCGTACAAGGACAACAAGGCGTACGAGCAGTACCGGTGGCTGGCGGAGGACCTGGCGCGGGTGGACCGGTGCAAGACGCCGTGGGTGTTTGCGATGGGCCACCGGCCGATGTACAGCTCACAGGTGTCGAGCTACCAGGCGAATGTGCGGGCGGCGTTTGAGGACCTGATGTTGGAGTACGAGGTGGATGCATACCTAGCAGGGTGAGTTGAGGGACGAGCGACGGCGCGCGACGGCGAGCGACGACGAGCGAAGCGAGGAGGAAGGAAAGCGTGGAAGAAAGACGAGAAAGAGAAGAAAAAACGAGCGAAGCGAGGAAGAAAAGAGAGGCGAGGCGAGGAAGAAAAGAGACACGAGCGAAGCGAGGAAGAAAAACGAGAAAGAAAAGAAAACGAGCGAAGCGAGGAAAGAAACGCAAAGGAAAAGGCACAGCTGACAATGGTAGACACGTGCACTGGTACGAGCGCATGATGCCGATGGGCAGAAACGGCACCATCGACACGAGCTCCTTTGTGGCCAACAACTCATACCTGACGAACCCGGGCAAGTCGATGACGCACATCATCAACGGCGCGGCCGGCAACATCGAGAGCCACAGCACGCTCGACGGCGACCCGGTGCTCAACCTGACCGTCTACCTGGACATGATCCGCTTCGGCTTCGGCACGCTCGAGATCCACAACGCGTCGTCGCTCCGCTGGAACTGGATCCGCGGCGAGGACGGCGCCGTGGCCGACTGGCTGACGCTCAACAAGCGGCCCGGCCCGGCGGCGGCGGCGGCCTGCCCGGCCGCCAACGGCACCGCCCCGTCGTCCACGCCGTCTGGCCCGGGCTCGGTGGCCACGGTCACCGAGACGGTCAGCTCGTACACCACGTACTGCCCGGCGAGCACTACGCTGACCCTGGGCTCCCAGACCTACACCATCACCTCGGTGGGTTCTGACCAAAAAATGCGTCGATGAGAAGCCACTCCTGACATACTCCCAGGCGACCACACTGACTGTCACCGACTGTCCCTGCACGCTCACCCACACCTCCACGGTCCCGACTGCGTACGTTTAGACCATGCGAAGACACTCGCCTTCTTGTCAGCTAACATTCTTCCACCAGCTCGAGCGCGTCGGGCAAGTTGGTGCCCACCACCGTGACGGGCTTCCACAACAGCACCACGGCTGCCGCCTCCACGCCGGCGGCCACGGTCGGCAGCACGGCCCTGCCGTCGGGTGCCGTGTCCGGCTCGGCCTCCATGCCTGCTGCCGGTGCCAGCGGCAGCGCCCCTGTGCCGTCGGGTGCTGCGCCTGCCTCTACCCCGGCTGTTCGCGGCGGCAGCGGTGGCTCGGGCTCTGGCGCCTCGGGCAGTGCTGTGGCCTCTTCGGCGGCTTCGCCCGCTGGTGGCAGCCCAGCGACAGCGGCCACCACGTCCGCCGCAGCGAGCGCCTCGACCTCGGCTCCCGTCGCTGGCGAGGGCCACCGGGTCTACCTGTCTGGCTTTGCTGGTCTGCTTGCGTTTGCGGCCCTGTTCCTGTAAATGCCATAGGTGACGGGGACGGGTGACAGCTTGCATTACGCTAGGGGATGCAATGATTCTCAAACTGGTTAAACAATTTGATGCGTGTTCCAGCTTCCATGTTTAGACTTAATACTTTATTTGGGCCTGGTGAGAGAATGGGGTTTTGCTAGTTGACTTGCAAAATGCACTAGCAAAACGCACACGCACACGTGTGTCTTGGGTGCATGTCTGCTGCGTGCGTGTGCATTGACAAACCTCGAGTCGGTCTCTGCGGACTGGGGGAAAAAGGAGATGATGTGTTGCATAGTAAATGAACCCAGTAACAGCGTTATGCGAAAAGTTGCAGGAGAGTGCCGTGTCGTCGGAGCTTCAGCCCCGCCAAGTCGCCCGTGTTCGCCTGGCCGACTGGCCGTCGCTGGGTCAACCGCGTAAATTTCAGCCCACCCATAGGCCACTCAGAGGCCACTACCCCCCTAACATATCATGAGCGCCTAAGAAACCCACAGAACCCCCAGTATTGTCACTCGTCTGTCCCCGGCTTAGTTCAGCTGGCCCAGCAATACGATGTCGCTTTCGCTCCTTCTATGCAACCCCGGCAAGGCGCAGGACAAAGTACTTAATGAAGACAATGCCTCCCTGTTGTAGAACCGAAATACGAGCCAACAATACCCGTTCTTCTTTCTCCTCGCCGACTTCTCACCCGCACACCTCTTTGAAGCCCACGATATTAAATACTGAACTTTTGCATAACCGTTGACCAACCGTGGAACTTGTTCTAACCTCCCCTGACTGCTGACTACAGTAATACACACACCCATTCTCCAACAAACAGGTATCTTTATACTCTCTCTCTCTCTCTTCACCATGTCTTCCACCGTCTCTTTCTCCGCGGCCGCCACGGCCTCCTTGGGCGCCGCTACGGCCACCTCGACCGGCTGCTCCGTCGAGCTCTACAACACGCCCACCCGCGACGCCAACTGCGCCATGCCCTACGGCGGCAACCACACCGACATCATGGCCGCCTGCTGCGGCTCTGCCGACGTCGTCAGCTACTACGACAACTGCGGCCTCTACTGTCTCGCCGTCGACCAGAGCGTCCAGGACCTGACCAACTGCCTGTTCGAGCACGGCGCCGCCTGGAGCGACGTCTTCTGCGTCGGCAACACCAGCGCCACCGCCACCGGCACGGACAACAGCCTGCCGACGAGCGCACAGGCCTCGGTGGTCGCCGGCACCGGCGCGGCGACGGCCAAGACCACGGACAAGAGCACCGGCTCGGCCACGAGCAGCGGGGCCAGCTCGACGGGCAGCTCGACAGGCAGCTCGTCGGCTGCCCACGGCCGGCCGCAGGCGAGCGTGGGCAAGCTGGGCCTGGCCATTGGCACGCTCCTGTTCTCGGCCACCATGTTTGGTGCTCTGCAGCTCTGAACGAAGGGAGAAACAAGGGCTGGGGAATCTGGGGATTKTTTTTTTTTTTTTTTGTTTGTTAATGAAGGGAAGGGTTTTGCGTTCGAAGCGACTATTATATCCACGAAGCGTTTCATTTTTGGCGGAACTTTTACCTGTATCATCATACCTATTTGTATTCGACTTGGAGCGTTGGGATTTTTGTTTTAGATGGGACAAATGATAATAACACGGGTTGGGGCTTACACTTGATCGTGTCACACTTGCTTCATACTTTGACTGTTTGAAAATAAATGTGTTGCTTACTGGCCCCTCACAACAAAATGTCTTCAGCCTTGCCGCTTACTATCCCATCCCTTTGTAGACAGAATCGACAAACAAGACTGCATGCCATCCGATTAGTGAGCATTTCCAACAGGTTGGGCATTCTTCAACGTTTTGCCGTCGTAAACAGTTGTCCGGGACCTCCCATGACGGCGTGCACCTTCCGCATTCGGCAGAAATGAACCTGCTTACTCATCCTCGGATGTCGGGGGGGTGAATGACGTGAAAAATGGTGGGAATTGGCCATTTCGCACCTACGCACGATTCTTGCAAGAAGCTCTTCAACCAGGAATCTTTGACTACAACTTGATCTGCGACAGTCACTCGAGTCAGAAGTTTCCCTACTCGCTCCCAGCACTGCCAGCACTGCCAGCACTTACTTCACGATGCCTATCATCGAGGTCGACACGCCGCCCACGCGGAGCGATTTGCACTACGTCATCTACTTTGCCTCGGGCGAGCCGTCCTGGTGCCCCGACTGCCGCGTCGCCCTGCCGGTTCTCAAGAAGCTTTTCGGCCCGGAGACGGCGCCCACCGCCTACTTTGTCCGCGTCGGCAGCCCCGGCGAGTGGCGGTCGGGCTCCAACAAGTTCCGGAATGCGCCGTACAACGTCCAGGGCGTGCCTACCGTTGTGCGCGTGGACAATGTCGGTTTTTAGATATCCCCCCCCTTCTCTGTCGCGCAATCTCTAACTGTTGGAAACAGGGCAAAGAGGTCGCCCGTCTGGGGGACATTGACAGCCAGAAGGAGGCCAAGGTGGCCAAGTTGATCAAGCAGTAGAGGGAAACCCACGCAAGACTCAATAGACAATAAACCAGATAGATAGACAGCATGAGTTTCGGACTACGGATACTCGTGACGGATTCACGCTGAGAACTCGGCCACGACATCGTGCAATTCATTCATTTCTCTTGTCCATTGGAACAATCTTTCTACGTCGATCCATGGCCACTCCCATCCTGGCTGAAACAAAGTTGCAGAGGCGGGGCTGATTTCCGACCACGGCCATTCGAAGATGGCTCTCGTCCATTCGGGTGTAGTAAAAGTGGATCGCCCTCTCTCTGTGTGTGTATGCCTCGAGACGAGTGCCAGGTACAGGACAAGACGACCGACCAAATCCAGGGTCTTTTCGTCGCGCGGGTTGTCCTCCGTACCCCGCAGTTTGCCGACAGGGCGGGCGATCCCCCGACATTTCCCCCGTCTGGCGCAGGCTTTTTTTTTTTTGGTTTGGGTGTTATTAGTGCACTTCTGAGAATTGTGACTGACTGCACACGGCCGACCTCGTTACGAGGACACAGTCCCACAACCACGCCTCCGTGTTGTCTCATTGGCTCTGATACTTCTGGAGGTCACCAAGCCTCCTCTACTCGAGCATGCCCTGGAGACGATGCATTGTCCCCCCCCGTGTCTCGACTCATTATGACTGGACAATACGACTGAACCCGGGAGATGAGCAAAGAGAAGAGGAGCCGGTTTCGGGTTGGGGTGACCTGGCAGTGTGCCTGACCAGAGACGTCGATCGTATATCAACTCTTGACGTAGTCGTGCCATCAATTGGGTATTTTCACATCTCTGCATTGACTCTGCTGCGAATATCATTTTCTTCAAACTGTAGATCGACATGTCTTCCAGCGCCGTCAACACGGGCGCTTCCGACGCAGCCCCTGCTGTTGCGCCCCAGACCAAGGTGACGCTGGCAGGAAAGGTGATTGCCGGTAAGTTTTTTTTATGAATGTTTGCGGGAATTGCAAACGCAATGTACATTTCCCCGTGCTCACTTGCCCACCCAAGTTACCGGCGCCAACAGAGGCATCGGTCTGGCTGTCGCGCAGTCCTGCCTCGACAATGGCGCGGCTATTGTCTACTCGATCGACTTGGCAGCACCCGGCGAGGAGTTTGCCGAAGTGGAAAAGCTCTTCCCTGGGAAACTCCAGGCCATTGCCGCCGACATCACCAAGGAGACCAACATCACCGCCGCCATCGACCAGATCGTGCAGGAGCAAGGCGCCATCCACGGCGTGGTGGCCAACGCCGGCCGGACAAACCACAAAGCCGCCCTCGACTTCACCGCGGAGGAGATTCATGCTCTTTTCAATGTCAACGTATGTTGTCGTTTCGATCGAATCGCGAGACGACGACGACGACGACCACTAACATGGCTCCCCTCCAGTTGTTCGGTGCCTTTTTCACTGCGCGGGCAGCCGCTCGGGCATTTATCAAGCTTCATATCAAGGGCTCGATTGTATTCACGGCTTCCATGGCCTCTTACAGGCCCAACAAGGTAAGTAATTCAAGAAAGAAAAAAAGAAAGAAAAAAAAACACGGACAGACTCTGGGGACAAAACCGCCAAAGCTTGGCTGACATCCTCCATAGCGGGTACCATCGGCTCCGTATGGCGCAACCAAAGCAGGAATCCGCAACATGACCCATACTCTGGCCATGGAATGGGCCCAGCACGATATTCGCGTGAACTCGGTGTCGCCCGGTCTGGTCGAGACGGCCATGACTTACTGGGTTCCCCAGCAGCCCGACTGGGAACAGCAGCTCAAGTACTACGGCGGCATGCCCAGGCTGGCCAAGGTGCAGGAGCTGGGCGGTGCATACGTGTACCTTTTGAGCGATGCGGCCAGCTACACAACGTCGATCGACATTCCCGTCAATGGTGTTATCGGAAGTACGTTTTTTTTTTCTCTGTCTGGTGGTGTTTGTGCTGGAAGACCTTCTTCACTAACAACTGTACTCGTATTAGTCTGCTGAGCGGCGGTGATGGAGCCAGACGTATTAGTGAAAGTGTAAAAAAAAAAAAAAAAAGGACTTGCTCGTTTATTTAAAATGGCAGTGGACTTCGGGGGATTTGGGTGCTGCAATTCAGCGCCTTCGATCCTACGCAACACGAACAGACACACAAAGTAGTTGCACCAATAATACGAACATTCCAAGACATTGCAACAGAAGAGTCACCGGTGTCAGCACGTGAATAAGGACGGCGAGGGGTAGCTTCTCAAATTGCCAATCAGCGCTGATGATAGGCCAATTCGCACTTGCCCTTTCCGGTAGGCCTGCCTCTTGTAGCCAAACAGCGGCCACACCGTGTGCGCCCTGGAGTGATAAGACCCCCCAAAAGATAACTGCCGAAAGGGCTGAGCTGTTGGATCTTTTGTGCGGCCTGGTTTATTTTTATCTTTTATCTTGTTTGTTCCTGGGGGTTTCATTCTTGCGGCGTAAGACCCCTTTCTCCTTTTTTTCTTCTTCATTCTTCCCTATGCTTCATATCAACATCCTAAAGTGACCATGCGCTGCGCCCGGTTCCAGCAGCTGGCGCTGCTTGCTGGGCGACGTCATCGACGTTGTTTCCCTTCTCGGGCAACCTTGGAACGAGTCGCAGAGCTCGACCGCCTCGGAACTGGGCTCTGCACAGGAGCGGTCAACACACCTTCACCGCGTTTTCTACAGCCCGCGTCCTCTCGCCAAACCCGAAGCTTCACCACGACAACCCGGCAGCTCAGCAGCAACAGCGGCCTGGCCGAGAAACCCATCGACGACGACGACGACGATGCCGTGACCTTTGAGATGACGGCCCAAACAGACGGCGACAACGATGGCGAACAGACGGGCACGTACAACGAGGCCGCCAATGAACACGCCGTCATCTCCACGTTCGACCTCTTCTCCATCGGCATCGGCCCGTCCTCGTCCCACACCGTCGGGCCCATGCGTGCGGGCAACATCTTCATGGTCGACCTTGCCGAGGCTGACCTGCTCCAGCGCGTGCACAGGATCCGCGTGTCCATCTACGGCAGCCTTGCGCTGACCGGCGAGGGCCACATGACGCCGTCGGCGCTGCTGTTGGGACTGGAAGGTGCAGACGTCGAGACCGTCGACACAGCCTACGTGCCAGCTCGTTTCAAGGCGATCAAAGAGACCGGCAAGCTCGTGCTGGGAAAGGGCCTGGCCGACACCCAGGGGGGCAAAGAGATCAATTTCGACTACGAACGCGACTTCGTCTGGGAATGGGGCCGCAAGCTGCCGCTGCACAGCAATGGCATGCGCTTCACCGTCTTCGACGCCGACGGGTACGTGCTGGCCCGCAACGATATGTTTAGCGTCGGCGGTGGCTTTGTCGTCAACGGTGCCCTGTCGATCAATCCGTTCCCCCAGGGCAGAGCTGCCGAGCAGACAGATCCGTCGGACCGCGCTGTTGCCGAAACGAAAGAGCAAAAGCATCCGGCCGACTTGGCCGAGAACATGTTCTACAAGGAAACGCGGCGGTCGGATGCGGCAGGCGACCGCCGGACGGGTGCCGAAGTGAAGCCGATGCAGAGCGGCGATGCGGACCCGTCTTTGCTGCCTACGCCCGGATCAGAAGCGGCCAGTGCTGCAGGCAATTTGTCCGTCGCCACTGCAGACGGCCCCACTGCCGTCGTCGGCACGCAGACCGCAGACGACCGAGAGAGCTCCTCGTCTGGCCCGCAGCCGCGCTACCCGTTCCGCGATGCCGCCAGCCTGCTGTCGCTGTGCCGTCGACACAACCTGACCATTGCCCAGCTGGTCTACGAGAACGAAAAGAGCCACGGCTACTCCGACGACGCCATCTACCAGAAGCTGTTCCGCATCTGGCAAGTCATGGACAACAGCATCCTCGAGAGCGTCCAGGCGCCGCTGGACACCGTCCTGCCGGGCTCGCTCAAGATGCACCGCCGCGCGCCCGCTCTGTACCGCCGGCTGACCCGTGGCCTGTACTCGTCGCACACGCGCGCCCAGGTCGACGACAACAAGCCCTCGTCGGGCACCAACCTGGCATCCCTGCCCACGGGCCGGAGCCTGGCCAAGCGGCCCATCCCGCGCATCCACGGCGCCCTCGACCACCCCATTACGCCGTCACCGCCGCGGCGCACTGCGTTCCCGGCCATGGACTATTTGACCGTCTATGCCATTGCCGTCAACGAGACCAACGCTGCCGGTGGCCGCATTGTGACGGCGCCGACCAACGGCGCGGCCGGCATCATCCCGGCCGTGCTCAAGTACATTGTCGAGTTTATCAGCGACGACCCGGACCGCGACATTTGCACGTTTCTGCTGACGGCCGCCGCGATTGGCATGCTGTACAAGCGCGGCGCGACCATCTCGGCGGCCGAGGGCGGGTGCATGGCGGAGGTGGGCGTGGCGTGCTCGATGGCGGCGGGCGCGTTTGCGGCGTGCATGGGCGCCAGCATCGAGACGATTGAGCAGGCGGCCGAGATTGGCATTGAGCACAACCTGGGGCTGACGTGCGACCCAATCGGCGGGCTGGTGCAGGCGCCGTGCATTGAGCGGAACGCGCTGGGCGCGATCAAGGCGGTGTCGAGTGCGAACCTGGCGCTGAGCAGCGATCCGGGCACGCAAAAGGTCAGCCTGGACGACGCCATCCAGGCGATGCGGCTGACGGCCAAGGGCATGCGGAACGAGTTCAAGGAGACGAGCCTGAGCGGGCTGGCGACGAGTGTGTCGCTGAACATCCCGGTCAGCGTGCCGGACTGTTAGAAAAGGGGGATCTAATAGACAGAAGTGAATAGGAGGAGACAGCCCCTTTAAGGACAAAACTCAAGAATCTGGCAAGGAAAAGGAAAAGGATGACAAAACAACATACGCGACGAAATATGGGGTTGGGACAATGATTTACACGCAAGTCTTGCTTTTATTTGATAGTTTTCTTCTTTTTTTCCTCAAAACACAATGCGATAGGCGAATTCTTTCAGGAGAGCGTGTGCACAAGCAATGCCTGCGCTGATGCTAGAAAGATCTAAGGACAAGACGGAGAGCGATTTCATCATGCAAACATCTTCATGCTTGCCAGGTCGAACTTCGTGGTTGTCCATGCGAATTACAAAATGCTCTGTGCACCTTGCCAGCCTACAGTTGCGAGCCGTCTTTGGTGACCAGTCATGGCAAGCGGCCCCCCAGCCTTTGCCTATATGTCTTAAAGTGACATAAACTCAGATTCACGAGCAAGCTGATTATGCCGCGTTGTAACAGTCCACGGATGCCTCCTGATACTACGTTGTCCTCATATCCAAACGTAAGGTTTGTTAGCCCCCTCGTTCTGTCCTCTAGATTTTGCTGTCTTTATTACCCCCGCCCGTTCTTTCCTTTTTTATTTCAAGAACAGTCACTTTCTCTTTCCTACGGACCCACTTTGGAAAAGGTGGTCAGCAGACGGCACCCTGGTTGCCTGCGCCTTCCTTTCTGACTCCGTAATTCTAGCTAATATTCCCACGAGGCTGTCGTTTCTTGGCAGGTGCAGGCCTGTAAGCTGCGGCTGACACCTTTCAAATATGCAATGCAACCTCAAGAAAAAATAAATATGACTAGACAGCCTCCCCCCATCCAAGCTTTTTTTGCGTCGCCCAACGCGCTCTTGCAAACCATGCAGTACAACCAACAATAGCGAACACACGCCATGAGTTCGCAACACGAATCCTCCAGGGGTCTTGAAGACCATAGTCAACTGTGGGATGCCACAGACCTGACAGTAGGAAATGTCCAGTTACTGGTCAATCGTCGTGACTCTGAAAACAGTGGCAACAACGGCGAAACCACTGGCGACTATGCCAGCCGACATCCAGACAAGGTCAAGACGTGGCACAGACCGGGCAACAGAACTGCCCCCATCTCGCTTGGAGATGGAGAAATGACGGCCAGCATCAACGGATACGGCAGAATTCTTCAGTTCGGACGGTACCTGACTGTCGACAATGGGCGTGCAGGCATGTTCGTGGCAGATCACGCTTCGGCGGAAGGGCCGTGGAAGGCCAGGGCCCGTGTCGCCAATCTTCAGAAGATGTCGCTGTTCTTCAGCAGCTTAGCCAGTACTTCGTACGATCTATCGATACAACACAAGATCATGTACAGATTGATGCCCGAAGTAGGACTTGTTCATTATCGCTGGCCACACATCCGCTACTCCACTGGAAACTCTGATATAACAGTGCAATCTGTTGTTCGCGACGGCACGTTCGTGCAGCAATCCACGATCAAGAACACAACATCTCAAATTGAGTCTTTTGGCCTTCATTTTCTGAAGGATTTTTACATTAGAGAAGCCGACGACTACACAGAACGCAGCAAAACTTCTGATTCTTGCAATATCTCCTTGGGGCCTTTTGGGTACAGCCTCGTCGCCACGCTTCCGCTCAGGACAGCCGAGAGCAGCGACAACAATGCCGATGATGAGGAGAACGATGAAGATGATCGCGGTGATGATGATAGCAAAAGTGAGAACAGCAGCAAAGACAACCGAGGCGACAGCAAGAACAAGGGCGACAACAAGGTTATGCCCACGCCAAAACCAGAGCCTGGGGGCCTTGTGGGCATCGTGGCTACTGTGTTCATAAACGGAAAGGCTCAAAAATTCGACGCTTCTTTGGAAGGAAGGTGGCAGTATGAATTGCCGGCATCTGGAACGGTGCAAATTACCTCTGCATACCGCATGCTATACCTGCCTGGATCGCCATTGCCATGGAAGGAGTTTGTCATTCCTGCTGAGATGACAGACCTCGACTCGTTTCTGCACAATGAGCCGTTCGATCCAAACCTGGTCCTCTCAACTATTGATCCAGCAGAAGGAAGAAGCGCCCAAACAGACCAAGAGTCGGACCAACTCAGGGACGACCATACCGAAGAGGCCGGGGGCGGTTCTAGTGATCACGACGGGGATTACAACGTGGAACCAGTCTCGGAAGACAATAGCGAACACGGACAGAAGAATGGCCCTCTTCCTGACCCGGAGGGTATTCCATTTAGAAATGTGGCTGCCCACATCGAGTACGCGACGCGTGTCAAGCTTGAGCAGATCCTCAACGTCTGTGCTATCTCAAGTCGCCTCCAAACTAAAGAATTGGAAACGACTTTAGAAAGCGAGGCATCGGCTTCTGTACCGGGGCCAGTGAGAGATGATCTCAAGTCAGTTGCTCCAGTAGTGCTTACATGTGGAGATATTTCAACTCATCGTGTCAATACGACTTCCAGCTTGTAAGTCGATTCTCATTGACTCTCATCCCCCGTCCTCTTTCTCATTTCCGCTGCCAGTGTCTCTGTTCTTTCGGGGATTTTTTTTTTCATTTTCTTTCGAGTGCTTAAAATTCTCACACATTCATACCTGCAGCTTTGCATTCCGATTTCTTGTGGAAATCTACAAAAGATTGTTGACCGTGCCACGTTCAGAATATGTGGAGGACTTGGAAGCACGCATTTACAACGTCTGTCGCGGACATGTTAAGTGGCTATTGGAGCTGGAGAAGACAGCCAACGATACATTTGGCCCAAACTACAATTTGTCTGGAAAGCTCATGCACAAAACAGACGACATGTGGTGGCTAGCAGACGATTCGCTGACCGACACACCTTTCCATCTGTTGAAGATGATCGATTATGTGAGGTATTTCAAGGACAAAAGTGCTCTTGACTGTGCCAGCATTGTGCGTTCTCTGCGAAAACTCGACAGGTCCTGGAAGAAAGATCTATTGAAACGCGAACATCGCAAGGCGTTTGCTTGGCCCGACAGGAAAGACAGGGGAGTCCACGTGTTTCGCCTGGACGACCACATGTGGATTTGGGCGACACTAGAAGCTATGTCTGATCTCGACTCTACACTTGAAGACATGGAGGGTGTGGATGATGCTATTGATGGCTTTTTTTCGGAAGAGACCACGGGAAGCGGCGTTGATCGTCTTTCTCCACGCGACGTGCAACGAGAGATGCTACGACGTTTCACCACGGACAACGATGCCGGTACGCGCATGCTGGCTCTGATCCGATCGGCTCGCGAGACTCGCTTTCTGTTCAACGCAAGGAGCACGTCCTTCTTCTACGAAAAAAACAGGGATTTCTTCAACGCATCGCGCAACCTCTGGCAGAACACGATCGATGCTCAGCGCCATTACGACGAAAACCAAGTGGCAGCCTGGGACAATGCCATTCGCTATGCTCTGGCCATCATCATGAGCAGCAATGACCTTCACATGACAAAAAGTGATCCGGAATACCTTTTGACTCGAAGTCTGGCCACGCTCTTTGGCAGTGCTGGTAATGACGCTTTCTTCCCTGGACAGTTGGACGAAACCACCAAAGAGCCTGTCCTCTTCTACGACGAACTTGACCGCGACTTCTATTTCCACGCTGGCTTTGAAGTCTCGTATGTGCTATTCACCGAGGCGCGGAAGATCCAGAGAACTCTTACCAAATCCCGGCACAAGGGGTGGCAAGGTGGTCACAGTGGCTATGACGGGCACAATATTGCCGTCGCCAACGCTGCGAGCGAGACCATCGGCAAAGTTGTCCTCCAGGCGCCCCTAAGTGACGGGGGACATGACCATGGTCACGACAAAAGCCATCCTGTCCGTAACGACCAAATGACTGTCCGAATCCGGCCAGACGATCTAACGTATACCCGGCAGAGACGGGTGACATTCAAGAAACACCTCCCGTTCAATAATCTGATCGATTCTAGCAGCATCGTGGAAATGAGCGAAGAATGGATATACAATTACCCAAGCTTTCTTGTCTGGCGCCCAACCTTGCGAAGTGAAGATGTACTGGAGCAGATCCAGCAAGTGTTTACCGGGGACGCTGACGGCAACACCGGCAATGTCATTCTTGAAGCCAGCTATAAATACCGAATCCAAAGCCGAAGGCTCCCCAAACTGTTAAGAACAGACACTGACGCCTCGACCATGAGCATATCCAGTACTGTACGCCCGGAAACAAAGTTCGAGTTCGACAACGCAAATCTGGTTGGTTTTGTCGAAGATACACCCAAAGGGAAACACACCGGAAGACGAAACAGAGACCAACGGGACGACAGACGTCTAAGAAAAAAAGCCGAATCCACAGGCAACGGGCCCAAAGTTCTGGGAAAGACGAGACTATCAACGGAAATTGGACTGTGGAACCATCTCAACCGGCCAAGGACTGCAGAGGAAGCAAAAAAGCGGCTCATTTGGCTGGAACGTGGCTCCCCTTTGGTTGCATTGATCTGCCACCTGACCAGCCCCCAAGATGAGAAGCTTCCGATATCCCTGTTCTTTGATCGCCACGCCACGTACGATATGCACTTTTTCGATACCACCAACCGTGTTCTCAATACCTGGGAGACCGAGGTGCATCTGAGCTTCTACCAGATGTTGTGTGATGGTGACCACCCAGGCAAGGAGGGGCCTGGTGGGATCAGCGGGATACCACAACCGAGCATCGATACGTATCGGATTGGGGGCTCCAAAGGGCGGACGTTCCGTCTGACCCGCGCAGCAATGGGCTTCCGCTTCATTGGAGACATCTTTGACCGGTACTGGACGTGCCATTTTATCCAATACATCCCACACGTCGCTGGCAGCGATGAGTGGAGATGGGCGTGCGCGACCGACTTGAAGCAGATCAACCTTCCATTCGACATGCTGCCAACAAACCGGTCGTGGCGCCAGCGCAAAGTGCTCGAGCTGCACCTGTTTGAGCTGATGCTGAGCCAGCTGGTGGCCAGCACGCGCGAGCTGCTGCACACCATCCGCGATGAGCTGGGCGTGCGCCAGGGCGCCGTGGCCATCTCGGTGCTCAACAGCGACGACTATTTCTCGTCCAGCATCCAGTGGCAGCAGTTCCAGCAGATGCTGCAGACGGTCGAGGACGAGATCGAGAGCGTGCAGTCCAACGTGATTGACAAGTGGCTGAATCGCGAGAAGGACCGTGGCCAAGAACAGCCGCGGTGGACGAGAAACGACGAGCTCAAGTATCGCGGCACCATCACCAACCTGCAGGCGGCCATTGGACGCAAATTGCGCGACCTGCGACGAGAAAAGGCAAAGGTGCACAGTCTCAACACCTGGCTGGGCCACACGCAAGACCAGATCCGCGACGACCTCAGTCTTCGGGGTGCGGAGAACATCCGCTTCTTCACCTACGTGACCGTTGTCTTTTTGCCGCTGGGGTTTGCAGCCAGTATTTTCAGCATGTCTGATTCTGGGCCAGTGCGCTCTGTGCTCGTCAGCATGGTTGTTTGCGCCGTGGTGGCCTTGGTGGTGACGGTGGTGGCCCTGGTCAATGCCCAGGTGCTGGCGGGCCTGGTCGAGAACATCTCCAGCTTCATCAGCCAGAGGGGCCGCGAAACGATGCAGCGCAGTCTGCTTCTGGGTCCGCGTGGACGATACAGGTGGGCAAGAAGACGTGCTGCCAAGAAGGAGGGCAGACTGGGAGACCTGGAGGAGGAGGAGGGAGTTCTTGGGGCGGCCCTTGCGGCCGGCAGCGATAGACTAATCTGGGACCGAGTTGCCACCGGCGCCACCGCAAAGGACATCCTCCACAATCACCAGCCCCGGGTACCTAGTGGGAAGCCAGGCGGCCGCTCGTGGCACCTGCTCTTCTGGCTGGCCTATGTGTCCGTGGAGATGCCCGCTCGCTGTGTCGAGCGGGCCGTCTGCGCCCTGGCCGGCAGGACGGCCAGTCCGCTGCATGCCGTGCTGCACATTGTCGTTGGCCTGCTGGCGATACCCTTCTTTATCATGTCATGGACAATGCAGGTTGCCGTCTTCAATGTGGTGGATGTAGCGGTGTGTTTGTGGAGTGAGTCACTCCCATTTTGCCATTCTCTGATCTCTCTAACCTATTACCGTCATTACCAAATCCATTAACAGTTTCTTTTCTTTCCGCAGACCGAATCCGCTTTTTTTTGCCCGGCGGCGAAGAGGACGCACGAGAATACGACGGCACGTCCATCAGCCGCTTCATGTATCCGCTGGAGAGCATGCGGCCCATGAAGGCCACACGAGACAAGATGCGAGAACAGCTCGATATGAATAGGCTTGTCAAAGAGCTGTCAGCTTTCAAGGAGAAAGAGAGGAAGAGAAACGGCGTGGCCACGGGGCCGGCGGGGGAGGAGAACGTCGGCATCCAGGACGGAGACAATGCAGAAGATGCATCTGACAATGTGTAGGGGCACTCTGACGGATGACATTCGACTGGGATGGCTATTACAGCCAGAGAAACCAATGATATTGTGCAGTGCTGTAAAGCGACGCTTTTGCTGCGACCTGTTCAGGATTGGCAATGACGGTGGAGTTGCACACTACGCGGAGCAGGCACACAGCACAGGGTGGCCATGACTTCCCGGAGGCACTTCAGCCAAGACAGAAGCGTAGACATAGCTGCGTATATACGAGTTGTAGTTTGTGCAGCTGGAGAGGACAAAAAAACGAGATCGGTGCCCCCCCGTCTGGAGGAGAAAACATATTCGACAGAGTATTAGACGTTTGCCATCCACCACACAGGACGATTTGGGCTACGCGGCCTTGAGCCTGCCCTCGACGCACGCACCCGGCACGCCCGGCACGCGCCAGACGTGCACCAGCTCGAGTCCGGCGGCTTCGAACAGCTTGCGGAAGCCGGCCTCAGTGCGCTCTTTGCCGCCCATGGTCATGACGGCCTGGTCCAGGACGGCGGCGGGGAAGTCGGCCTCGCCGACGCGTGTGGGCAGCACCATCTCGCAGACGAGGACGCGGGATGTGGGAGACATGCTGACGACGAGCTTGCTGAGGATCTCGACACCGACGGCGTCGGCGTAGTCGTGGAGGATCATGCGCATAAAGTAAGCCTTGGCGCCTGGGGTTGTTAGCAGAGCAGGAGAGGGGGGAAACACACAAGGACGAGAAGAAAAACAAGAAGAAGAAGAAGAAGAAACCCACCCTTGATGGGCTGCTCTGTCATAAAGTCGTGTGCCTGGAATTGTGTTCCTTCCGGCAAGATCTTGCTCGCGCGGGCCATTTCGATGACGTCTGGCCGTTCCTGCAGCACGCAGCTCTGCGGCGACAACGCCGGGTGCGTCGCCAGAATTTGCTTCAAGGTCACGCCGTGCCCGCCGCCCACGTCGACGAGCTCGACGGTTCCCTGTGTGGCTTCCTCGGCGGTGTTGGCGAGCCGGCCAAAGTCGAAGTGGCCCACCACGGGGATGGCGACGTCGAGGCCGGCCATGCCGGTCTGGAAGGCCTGGATGCGCTCCGGGTCCTGGGCCATGATCGCCCACACGGGCGTGCCGTCCTGCTTGTGGTAGTACGTGTAGGGGTTGCGCAGCGGGTCGTCGGGCTCGCGGGCGTGCTCGAGCTGACCGCGCGCCGCGAGGTAGTCGTCAAAGTTGTGCATGTGCTTGAACCAATCGTCGTACCTGGAGTGTGCGTGTGAGTGTGCGTGTGCGGTGGCAATGCCCGAGTCCCCGGGGAGGCGGAGAGAGAGAGAGAGAGAGAGAGAGAACGCACATGGCAAGAAACAGGTGTCCTGGACTGGGCTTGTCCAGGAGATACGCCAGCGAGAACTTGGTGTGCTTGTAGTCGCCGCCGTCTGGTCGTGTCTGGTCCAGGAACCCGGACGCCACTGGAGTGGGTGAGCTAAGAGCTGACCAGAAGGGTCCTTCCTGTATTGAGCTTACCTAGGATTCTTGCTTGACGTTCTGGTTTTTTTTAAGAGTCTGTCAGCGGCGAGTTCCCAGGGGAAATGCAAACAATCAAACAATCAAACAAAAGTCGGTGTTTCACCTAAGAGCGAATCCTGCGCGCCTGTCTTCGCCGACAGCTCTTCCAGCGAGATGGAACCCTCCCGGGGGATGGAGTCCAACACCTTGAGCTTGATGAACGTGCGAATGGCGACCACCTCGGCCATCTTGGCCGGCTGTCAGCAGGAGAACTTTATGTATTTCCAAAATTCCAAAAAAGGAAAAAAAAAAGACGAGCAGAACACACATTCAACCCGTGGTAGTTTGGGATTTGCTCGGGCGCAATCAGCGATCGCGTGAGCTGCTTCGCCTTGGTGAGTACCTGGACCCGGCTCATGTAGCCGTCGAGATCCGGCGCATCAGAATAGGCCGCAGCGGCCTCGGCCAGCTCGCGGACGAGGTCCTGGACCGCCCGGTGCGTAGGAAGAGCCATCGTGGGTTTGCAGGGACGCAGAAAACTTGGCTCAGGGGACACGATACCTAGGCGGAAGCCTGTGATGCTCATGAGGAAGGAACGACCCGCAGCCCCCTCGGCCACGGGTTATCCCCCACTGCGGTAGGGCAGGTCCCATTTTAGTCCGCAGACCCTCTGTTTTTCCACAGTCTCCTTTGCCGCCACTGCTACCACTGCTGTCTTCCTCATACCGGGGGGGGGGGCTGTCAGCGGGGTCGAGAGAGAGGCTAACGGCCCGTGAAGCAAGGGAGGGGTGATGGTGGTGGTTCCTGGATAGGGAAAGGGACGACGGAGCTAGCCGCCTTTTTGAGCAAGCCGTTATCCACAGAAAACGCCTGAGACGCCTGTCAAGAGCGAGCCAGAGGTCCCCTTCACACACACCACTCCGGCAGACAGAGGCCGGCCAGGCGGCCCTCACATCCTCCGCTGTCCCTGGCACCACGTCTTTGAGACGTCATGTGAGCAGGTAAAGAATGGGATGCTGTTCCCCTCATTTGGCGACTCTTCCCCTTCCAAGTTCGCCCGTTTCCTTGTCTCACGAGTCGGTTTCGCTGGCAAAATTCACAAAAACAAAAAATAAAATAAAAATCAATATACACCGAGAAAGACACCAAAACAGAAGAAACACACGAATCTCGTCTCCATGGACAAAGGAGCTCCACATTCGCCGCAGGGCTCGGGAGCAGAGGCCAAGGCCACGAGCCCCTCCAGAAGCCCACCCCAGAGCCCGCCCAAGCAGGGTAGCATCACCACTACCTCGTCCGCCCCACTCCCCGCCGACGATCCCGCCGACGATCCTGCCCTCGACCCCGTCATCGAGCCCGACTCGGCGACGAGCGAGGAAGACGACGAGGCGTACGCGGCGTCGTCGACGGCGTCGAGCTATGTCACGTCGCTGGCCTCGTCGATCCTGCGCGGCGTCGAGGAGAACGGCCGCGTCTATGCGTCGTACGGCCTGCACAAGCCGTGGCTGCCCATCGACGACGCCGAGCTCGACCGCAACGACCTGCAGCACTGCAAGTTCACCCTGCTGCTGGACGACGAGCTGTTCCTGGCGCCCATCGGCGACCACCCGCAGAAGATCCTCGACCTGGGCACCGGCTCCGGCATCTGGGCCATTGACGTCGCCGACAAGTACCCGTCCGCCGAGGTCATCGGCATCGACACGGCCCCGACACAGCCGAACAGCGTACCGCCGAACTTGGCCTTTGAGGTGTGTCGTCCCCCCCCCACGGTCTGATAGTTCTTGCTCTTGGCGCTTCTTGGCTCCTATTCTTACTCACCCTGTCTGTCTTCTCACCCAGATCGACGACATTGAAAACGACTGGCTCTGGGCGGCCGACTCGTTCGACTTGGTCCACGGCCGCGAGCTGGTGATGGCCATCCACAACTGGCCGCGCCTCGTCGCCCAGGCCCGCCGCGTCCTCAAGCCCGGCGGCTACCTGCAGCTCTGCGGCTCCGTCCCCGACTTCCGCTCCGACGACGGCACCCTGCCCGCCGACTCCGCCTACGTCGAGATGGGCCAGATCTACTTCCAAATGTCCGAGAAAGTCGGCGCCTCCGGCCGCGAGCCCGCCCGCTGGAAGCAGTACCTGCTCGACGCCGGCTTCGAGGACGTTGTCGAGCGCGTGCTCAAGATCCCCACCAACGCCTGGCCGCGCGACCCGCGCCTCAAGAAGATCGGCGCCTTTGAGCTCGAGCACTTTGTCAACGGCATCAGCAACGTCTTTGCGCGCGGCTACACCGACATCCTGCAAGGGGACCCGACGTACTTCCAGGTGCTGCTGGCGCGGGCGCGGCGCGAAGTCGTCAACCGGAACATGCACAGCTGGGTGCCATTGTGAGTTCATTCCCCCCCTGAAGGAGAGAGGAAAAAAAAGAAAACAAAAAAGAAAACAAAAACCCTGACACGCTACAGCTATGTTGTCTATGGCCGGTGCCCTGCCGACTAGAGACAGCACGTATTTTTGGAGGTGACGCAGCAGGCCTGCATAGCGGAAAGCGTCGGTGAGAAGTGATCATGAGCATGACTTGTATGAACTGTACCGTCTCTCTTGTCTTTTGCACGCAATGAAATTGGCGAGGTAGCACCAGGGTCATCTGTGCCTGTTTGGAAGAGGTCGTAAAAATGAATGATTGGCAACAAGGGAAAATTTTTTTTTTGCATTTGTGGGGGACCAACGTAGAAGCACTGCCTCGGACAGCTGTCTGTTCCTGCCGGACCCTATCTATTCCGAACTACTTAATATACACAAACCGGGGTTGCTGTTTGTCTGTCAGGTCCAAAAACTCTTCGTTTTGAATCCGCACGTTCGCTTCACCGCTCGCCACCAGCTGCGCTGCCCGGCGCTTGTTTTCCCACGTAATGTACAGCCAGTAGAACACGGGCAGAACCGTGGCGAGCGCAAAGCACACGAGCATGGTCCGGAACCCCGTCGGATAGTGCGGCGCCTCCGTGCCGATGAAAAACTGCGGCCCGATGATGAACCCGGCCGCGTACCCGATAAACAGGATCGCGTTGCTGGTCGTGCGCTTCGTGTGGCCGGCCACATTGGAGTTTGTCAGCGCCCAGAGCATCGTGATGGTGCCAATGGTAAAGTTGGTGATGTGGAACGACACCAGCCGGCCCGCGTGGTTGCTCGAGGGCAGCGTGTTGATCAGGGCAGCCCCGATGAGCGCGGGAATGTTGCAGACCACCTGCATGAGACACCGCATGTTGGGGAACCTCTGCGCCGCATAGCCCGCCACGAGCAGGCCGATGATCTCGGTGGCGCCCAGGGGCATGTTCAGCAGCGAGCTCTGAAAGGTGTTGTAGCCGAAGCCCTTGATGACCAGCGAGCCAAACGAGGCCACGGCGGTCGTCGGGATCATCCAGATGATCGTGTAGAAGAAGGCCCACCAGACCTTGAGATCGGTGATCGCCTCGAGGAACTGGTCCTTCTTGAACTGGTGGTTGGCCACGCCGGTGCGGTTCTTGCGGATGCGCTCCACGGCAATCACTTTCTCCTCCTCGGACAGGAACCGGGCCGTGAGAACGGTGTCGGGCATCCAATAGTACAGGACGGCCGCCCAGACGAGGCCGAGGACGCCGAAAATGATGAAGAACCACCGCCAGACGGGAATCGACGAGTGGATGTGGCCGATGCCGTAGGCAATCAGGGACTGGAGAATGATGGCGACGCCGTTCCCGCAGAACCAGATGCCCATCCGGAAGGGGATCTCCTCTTGGGTGTACCACGACCCCGTCATGAGAACGTAGGCCGGCGAGATGCCGGCCTCCGCCACGCCCAGGAAGAAACGCGCCGTGGCCATGCCGCCAAAGTTGGTGCAGCCGGCCGTGGCAAAGAGGACCACGGCCCAGAAGACCGAGGTGATGCCGACAAACTTGCCGATGGGGAAGAAGGTCAAGATGTACGCAGCCAAAGGCTGGGCGACCATGTAGCCAAAGTAGAAGATGGATCTGATCTGTTGTCAGCCGGTAGTCTTTCTTCTTCTTTTTTTTTTTTTTTCTTTTCGTTTTCGTTTTTTTTTCCTCCCTAGGGGTCAATCCACGACGGATTTAACTTACGAGCACCAAGAGTAGTCCTGGCCAACAAGCTTCAAGTTCGTAAGGAGGTCGTAGACAGCTGCCTGGGACATGACGCTCTTGTCCATATATTGAATCGTGTAGCTGACGAACATCTGCAGACACAATGTCAGCTTCGCCCTCAGGTGTGCAAACCAAGACCGCAAGAACATAACAGCTTACCAGGGGCATGATGTAGAAGTCAATTTTGCGGACAAGAGCTCTCTCCTGCTCCGGAGTGTACTGGAAGCCTTCATGTTCTTCGACAAAATCCAGAGCAATGTCGGCCTGTCTGTGCTTCTCATTCGAGACAGCCACGATCTCGCCGTCGCGGCAAGACGCTCTCGACGATACCACAGTATCCGCGATGTCTGCTTTCCCCATGGTGTATGGCTTGCAGAGGAGTAAAAACAAAGCAGAGAAGTGGTTGGGTGTATGGAGTACAACTGACAAAGCCTGACTCGGTCGATGGGCTCGTCTTTCAAAGACTCATGAGAAACGGAGGCAGTAGAGACAGATGCCTTACTATTTGAGCATCCCCATTCCCGTCGCCGTCCACCCATTCCACCCTTGAGCTATGGCCGTCAACGTTGATAACACTACCCAGACACCACCCCAAGACAATATTGGCCCCTCTGTCCAATCAGGCGATGGGGAAAGGGAGACAGTGATAAGCCTGCCAAGGTGCGAGCCCCCAAACAGTAAGAGGCTGTTCTGGCCCCGAGTGCCGAACCCTGGCGCCTGGACTCACCGGAGCCTATTATCTGGGCGACTGGAGAGGCAAAACGACGTTGCTGAGCGCGTCTTACAGCCAACCCCATAAACTGGCGTGGGTGGGAAAATGGCACGGCATAAGGGATCCAGGGGTCTTCCTTATCGGCGCTATGCCTATTCAAGGCAAGGGAAACGCTTCTTACACGGGCGTTCCACAGGCTAGTTAACACAAACCACTACACCAACCACTGCGAAATCAAAGGTCTTGGAATCGGATGTGGAGACAACGGCGGCATGGCCAGGGAGGTGGACATCTCGGACGCTGCCATGCTGCTAGTAGTCCACGACACATCCTGTCCTGATAACACGGGGTCGACGGATTGGGACGTCGAGACGCTCCAGCTTATCGACCAGAATCTATCAGAACGATAACCAGATAGCTTGGGTTAACCCTTCCGGGAAAGGGGAACCCCCCCCCGGGGGGTGGCAGACATCTGTTTTTGTCGGTTGTAGATGTCCTACTTTTGCCGGTTCGGGGGGGGGGGGGTTCTGGCATTTTGGTATGGCATCCTCCGAGACGGACTGAATCGTCTATATAGAGCCTCTCCCATCGTGGACGACAACTCGAGCATCAATCCAGCCCAATCCCACTTCATATTCTGTATACAACACAAAGAAGCGCCGTCTCCCAAATCAAACCCGTCCCCCCCAAAATCAACATGTCACAAACGACCGTGGCACAGACCGAGACAGTCGCGGAGGGTCCCGCCGGGACGGTCTCCCTGCAGGGCCCCCCGTACCATACCTGCCTGGTGCCCAACCTCGACTTTGTGCCCCCGGCCGACTTTGCCTTCCCGTCGGGCCTGCAGGAGGTGCCCCTCAACCCCAAGGGCCCGACCGAGATCCCCTTCAAGCTCAACGTCGACTACACCAAGGAGGCGTACAAGTACAAGGATTTTTTGCCGTACAACACGCTGACCTCGGAGGGTCCGTTGGCGCCCTACGAGCACGTCGATGTCGCCGCCCGGGCGGACCCGGCGAAGACGGCGCTGCTGTCGGCCATCCCCCAGCGGCGCGACCTGACGCCCAACATCGGCACCGAGGTGTGGGGCCTGCAGCTGAGCCAGCTGAGCGACGCGCAGAAGGACGAGCTGGCGCTGTGGTCGTCGGAGCGGGGCGTGCTCATCTTCCGGGACCAGGACCTGGTGGACCAGTCGCCGGCGTGGATGAAGGCGTTTGGCAGCTACTTTGGCCGCCTGCACGTCCACCAGTGGGGCGTGCACCCCAAAGACCACCACGAGCTCAACGTGGTCTACCGCGACAGCACCAACGGCTCCTACTTTGACAACCAGAACGAGGGCATGCTCAACACCGTCGCCTGGCACACCGACATGTCCTACGAGGTCAACCCGCCCTGCACCACCTTCCTGGCCACGCTCTGCGGGCCCGCCACCGGCGGCGACACGCTCTACCTCAACGCCATGACCGCCTACGACCGCCTGTCGGCGCCCATGCAGGCCTTCCTCGACCCGCTCCAGGCCGTCCACTCGGGCACCCGCCAGAACCAGCTCTCGGGCAAGACCAACTTGGCCCGCCGGCCCGGCATCGACACCGTCCACCCGGTCGTGCGCCGGCATCCCGTCACCGGCCGCAAGGCGCTCTGGGTCAACGCCGAGTACACGACCAAGATTGTGGGCCTGCGCAAGCCCGAGAGCGACATGCTGCTGGCGTTCCTGTTCGACCACCTGCACCGCGGCATCGACTTCCAGACGCGCGTCAAGTGGGAAAAGGGCACGGTGGTGGTGTACGACAACCGCATGACGCAGCACTCGGTGACGCTGGACTACGGCCTGGGCAACGGCATCAAGCGGCACTTGGTGCGGATCACGCCGCAGGGCGAGGTTCCGTACAACGAGTTGTAGACGAGGGTAGTTTTCGTGAGCGGATACTGAAACCATGAGATGTTTGGATCGATTTTCCTGGGGGGGTTTTTTTTTCAGTGAGTACAGGGTGTTGGAATGATTTGTTGCGATATCTCAACACGGCAGCACTCTTGATGGACGCGAAAAGCACAAACATATAGCCACGAAACACATGTTGAACGACACCAAAATTCAAATACATCTCGAGTCTCCTTGTTCGTAGTATATGTCTGCCTGACTCGCCTACTCCACAAAGCTTGGGTCCTCTTTCAGAGCCGCCTCGTACTCGGGCTGGAAATACATGTACATCACCTCCGGCGTGCCCAGCCAGCTCTTTGTGTACCTGGCCTCCTCGTCGCCCACAAACTGTTTCGGGACGCCGTTGGCCGCCGCGCTCTCGGCAATGATCTGCGTCTGGCACGCCCGCTCCAGGACAATAAAGTATGCTGCCGCCTCGGCCGGTGTGCTTCCGCACGTGATGAGACTGTATGTGTGGTTAGTAATCCCGAAAATAAGATGTAAAATAATACAATACAATACAATACGGTGGTACAATACAGTAAAATACACAAAAGAAAAGAAACGCTGTCAAAACAACGAATACGTACCCGTGGTTCTGCAGAATCAGGTTCTTGTGCGTCGGCCCCAGCTGCTTGGCAATCTGCGTGCCCTCGTCGCTGGCCAGCACGACGCCGCCAAAGCCGCGGTACACCGACAGGTCGTCGTAAAAGTAGCACGAGTCCTGCGTCAGCATCTCGATCCCGCGCCCAAACACGGACCACGCCCGGCCGTACGTCGAGTGCGCGTGGCACACCACGTTGAGGTCCGGCCGCGCCCGGTGGATGTTGCTGTGGATGATGAAGCCGGCCTTGTTGATCTTGGTCTGCGCGCCCTCGACGTACTGGCCCTCGTGCGTGACGCGGATCAGGTCGCGGACCGTGATGCAGGAAAAGTGGCGCGCGTACGGGTTGATCCAGAACGTCGTCGGCTCGAGGGGGTCGCGCAGGCTGACGTGGCCGTTGAAGCCGTCCGCGAACCCGTGGCGGGCAAACACGCGCAGGATGCCGACCAGCTGGGCCTTGCTCCAGGCGCGCTCCTCCTCGCGCGTGGCAAACGTGGGGAGCACGTTGAGGTTGGAGACCGGGTCGTCCGGGTCGTAGCCGGCGGGCCTCTTGGGGCTGTTGCCGTTGCTCTCGGCCGGGGCGGCGGCGGCGGCGGCGGCGGCGGCGGTGGTGGTGGTGGTATCCATGGGCAGGGAAGAGGCCACGGCCAGCGAGGGCTTCTGGGCTTCGAGGACAGTGGTGGTCGACATGGTGGCGATCCGTTCTCTGGGGTGAATTGTGAAATGGAAGTTGGTGTGGGAGGGAGTTTGGTGGTGGCCAGAAAAAGAGCACAGATGACCACGAATTTCATGATAGTGGAAAGGGTTCTCTACTAGAGGAGACCGCGGTGATCAATGTGAGGCCCCGCTGATCCAACGGACGACAGATTTGAATTCCCAACTCCCCGAGTGGCCGATCTATTATCCATTGTTGCAGCTGCGTTCTTATCAAAAGCGAAACACAATGGCCAGAAGCGTGCCGATGCATATGGATGCGACTTACACCCGATGGCTCAGAGCGTTTCCCTTTGCCTCATTGGGGTTGGTAGCTCCGTTGATATGGCTTCGCCGCGGTTAGGCTCAAGATAAAGCTGCCCGGCTCGTTGGAACCCCGTTAGCATCGTTTCGGGGCAGTTACTAATGTGGATTTGTGCGTCCCAGTCTGTCACATGGCGATGTTGTATTGAACGCATCATTCAGACTATGGTCTGTACACAGCGTTGAAGCAGCTGTCTTCGTATCTGCCTTGACGCGAGGCCCTTTTGCGTGCATAGCATGGCCCTTAAATGCGAGCCATTTCGTCTCGGCCTGGGCTATCTTTCAATAACGGGCACCTGATGAATATGCTTTTAATTCAAACTTCAAACTTTTTGGAGGTGCAAGGAATGTTGTCCGTCAAATCCAAAAATAGACTTTCCTGGGATTGGCTGATGTTCATGCAAACCCCTCATTTTCTCGTCCCGACAAGGTAGATTTGATCAACTCAGCCTTCTGGTACCAGTATACATGCATTTTGGTCCCATATCAGGCCATCTGCAAGTACTCGCATAACGTGGGAGCACCGCCTCGAAACTGTCGCAGCTTATCAGTGTCGAGATTCCATCTTGTCCCGCTTTCTCCCGTTGACAACACTCAAAACGAGAAACACGACCGGTACCGCACGCCTTTCTACAACGACTTTCTGGCTTCTTAGAGAGCCTCTTTCTTCAAGATGCGGCTCCTGCGGTGCAAAGGAGAAGGCTTTGACCTGACTGATGACTTCCTTCCCGGAAAGACCCCTCCATATGCCATCCTGTCGCATACCTGGGGCAACGGCGAGGTCACCTACGAAGACCTGACAAAAGGCAACGCGGAATCGAGGCCCGGGTACGAAAAGATTCGTTTCTGCGGAAAGACGGCACAGCAGCATGGCTTGGAGTACTTTTGGGTCGACACTTGCTGCATCAACAAGAGCAACCACTCCGAGCTGTCTGAAGCCATCGTGTCCATGTACCGGTGGTATCAGGAGGCAGTTTCGTGTTACGTCTACCTGCCGGATGTGGAAGGGAACGACCGGAACAAGCCATCATGGGAGGGCAACTTTCGGAAGAGCCGCTGGTTCACGCGGGGATGGACACTGCAGGAACTCTTGGCGCCCGCGTCAGTCGAGTTTTATTCGAAAGCCGGCAACCATCTTGGCGACAAGACATCCCTCGAGAAGCCGATCCACGAAGTCACGGGAATACCCATCGCAGCTCTCCGAGGTCAACATCCGTCCGAGTTTGGGGTCGAAGAACGCTTTCGATGGACAGAACCTCGGACGACAACGCGAGACGAAGACCTCGCTTACTGCCTGTTCGGGCTCTTTGACGTGCAATTGCCGATCATCTACGGCGAAGGCAAGGACAACGCACGCCGTCGGCTTCGAGAAGAAATACACAAAAGGACGCAAGCCCCCGATGAAGACCGACCGCAAAGTACGTTGTTCGTCGCCCCTTTTCCATGTTTGGTGTTCTTTGTCGACTAAAACTAGCCTTTCATCAGGGAAGAAACGGTCTTGGATTGTCGCCTTTGAGCGCAATCCTTCGTTTACTGGGCGGGAGCCTGAAATGAAGAAGCTGCGCCAAATGCTCCCCACGAAACAGCGCACAACAAAGATTGCCATCACGGGCCTGGGCGGCATCGGGAAAACGCAGATGGCACTGGAGTTTGTCTTCCAACACAAGAAGGAGTTCCCGGATTGCGCCACATTCTGGATACCTTGTGTGAGCGCCGAGATCATCGAGCAAGCGTATCGGACCGCTGCCCGAGAGCTCAAGATTCCTGGACACGATGATGCCCAGGCCGATGTACGAATGCTGCTGCGGGACTATTGGAGCAGCGAAGAGAGCGGCCGCTGGCTTGTGGTGTTTGACAACGTGGACGACACGGCCGTGTGGGAAGACAAGACGACACCCAACCCCAAGGGGCTGACCAGCTACCTGCCCAAAAAGACGTCCGGCACCATTCTTTTCACGACGCGTGATAAGCAGGTGGCAACTAAGCTGGCTATGCCCAATGTCATCAATCTGTCGGAGATGGACCAAGACAGCGGACGACAGCTTCTGAGCAACTACCTCATCGACAGGGATCTGCTTCAGGAAAAAGAAGACACAGCCGCACTTCTCAAGCGACTCACATACCTGCCACTGGCGCTTGTACAGGCGGCCACATACATCAACATGAACACGATAACCATTGCCGAGTATCTGCAGCTGTTGGACGAGCAGGAAGACGGTGTCATTGAGTTGTTGAGCGAAGATTTCGACGACGACTGGCGCTACGAGAACGAGCGCGTGAAAAACCCCGTGGCCACGACATGGCTGATCTCATTCTCGCAAATTCAGGAACGAGATGCCCTGGCGTCAGAGTATTTGTCATACATGGCCTGCATGGACGCGAAAGACATCCCTCGTGCACTTCTGCCACCCGGGCCGTCACACAAGGCAGAAGACGAAGCGATCGGAACGCTTTGTGCCTACTCGTTCATAAGCAAGCAAAGAGCGGGCCAGCTTTTCAACATGCATCGACTCGTGCACATTGCCACTCGAAACTGGCTGCGGAGCAAACAGCTATTGAGAAAGTGGACCGACGAGGTTTCGGAAAGACTCTACTTTCTTTTGTCCAACGCTGAGGTTGAATACCGTGGGCAGTGGAGGTTGTACTTGCCACATGCACACCATGTGTTTGCTATGTGCGCTGATCGCTACGAACGTGACATGCTGCTGGTCCTGATGACTAGTTATGCAGCATGCCTTGACAAGGAAGGCCGGTTAAGAGAGGCAGAGCTACTCTTGAACTCCATTTTAGAGGCTCGGATCAGACGAGATGGAGTCGATGCTAATAATACGCTCGACATCAAGGTCATCTTAGCGATTGTGTACATGCATATGGGCCGATGGGCCAGGGCCGAGGATTTGTACGTCGAAGTGCTGGAATGGCAAGAACGAACTCTGGGACCAAAACATCCCGAAACACTAGACACAGTGGGCGACCTAGGATACTTACGTGGAAAACGTGGTCGGTACACCGAGGCGGGGAAGCTCTTGCAAAGGGCTGTTGAGGGGGCAACAGAAGCTCTGGGAGCAGACCATCCCGATACCCTGCAACACATGGAAACGCTATGCGATATATACATTGAGCGGGGACAGCTCCAAGACGCTGAGAAGTTGTGTTCTGAAGTGATGGAAGCGAGAAAGAGGATATTGGCTCCAGACAGTCTGGCCGTTGCGAAGACCATGCTCACACTATCAAGCATATTCGCAAGCCAAGATCGACACGACGAAGCCGCAGAACTGTGCTCGCAAGCATTGGCAATCAGGACGGAGAAACTAGGCCCGACGCATCTCAAGACACTGGGCAGTCTCGAGATGCTATCGGACTTGGTTAGCAGAGAAGACTTCTGGGACCGGGCCAAAGAATTGCGCGAAATAGTGCTAAAGGCTCAGAAAACAGCACTAGGAGTTGACGATCTTGAAATCCTATATGGCATGTGCACACTGGCACAGTTGTATCAAAATATGGACCGGCTGGACAAGGCCGAAGAGTTGGTCAGTTTCGCGCTGCCACGCTTATCGCAAAAAGTAGGAGCGAGACATCCTATGACGTTGTCAGCAGCCTCAAGACTGGGTCGTATTTATCTGATACAAACTCGGTGGGACAAGGCCGAGGAAATATTCACCAAGCTCTTGGACACGCACCGAACAGCACCAGAAGTCAACTTTCTGGGCAAGCTGGAGTGCATGGGCTCGCTGTCCTGGGCATACTCCAAGTTAGGTCGGCATGCAGAAGCCGAAGCACTACTCCTAGAAGCGATCAAGATTAGCAGCGAGGAGCTGGAGCCCAATCGCCCGGATACATTGGCTTATAAAACCGATTTGGCAGTATCATGCTGCCTAGCATATCGACTGGAAGAAGCCGAATCGCTGGGTCTGGTAGTCTTGAAGGCTCGCGAGGAGATGCTGGGACCCGTCCACAGCGACACATTGAAAACCAAATTCCTCTTAGCAACAATATATAGAAGAATGGGTCGACTGGAAGAAACGGCATCGCTGAATCTGGAAGTTTTACGGGCTCACGAGGAGATGCGGGGGCCCGACCACCTCGACACATTGAGAAGCAAATCCAACTTGGCATCTAATTATTTAGAAATGGATCGACTGGAAGAAGCTGAATCCATGTTTCGGGAAATTTCACAGGCTTACGAGGAGAAGTTGGGACCCGACCAGCCTGAGACGCTATCAAACAATCGCGATCTCGCCCAGGCCTTGAAATCATTAGGCCGAGACGAGGAGGCGTTCGACATAATGCGGAAATGCGCAGAGGGTTTCAAGCGGGTGCTTGGGCCAGATGACCAACGCACGAGACATGCCATAGATATTATACAGGAATGGGAGGATGCGGACGAAGAAGTCCTCGAAGATGAAGAATGACACCCCCCCCTCCCCCTCCCCCCTCCCCCTTTTTTTCCCTCTTTTCTTTTGCTAGTAGTACTTTTCGTGTTTTAGGTGGCCAACAGTTCTTATATACTTATTTCAGCATCTTGATAAAAAAGTTCTCCAGCCCAGCTTGATTCACTCTCATTATCGACCGACTACCTTTTTCAGAACAGCTTTATACATTACGTATAAATTGCCCTCAGCAATTCCCGTTTTTAAACGTGGTCCTGGCGCATGTGTAGATGGGTATGTATATGTCTGAGCAGGAATGTGTAGAAGTGGTGATCAAAAGGTGAGTGTGGGAAAAAAGTTCTTTTATGCTGTTTGTGAAGTGGTAGAATCCCTTTATTCACTGGTCTTATAATCAACATGACGAGTACGGCCAAAATGCTACGACGCCGAAGATAGGTAAAGTCGCACAGCGTGAGTCGTTGCTGGCTTCCCAAATAGCTCATGTCGCAACAGATGCCGTCGCGCGCAGTGTCTATTTTTCACGCCAATATGAGTATGGACTTGGTTTGAGAGAAGAGAGAAATAAAGGCTCCTGCCTCGACCGTGCGTGGGTAGACACAATCGTAGTCTTTTGTATTGTTATAGCATTCAGTGGACATCATGCCGGTTCGCTGTGTCTTCATACTAGCAGGCTAAGCAAGCTCTGGTCGCGTGGCTACCTCGTGCGAAAAAAAAACCAAACCCGGAAACACGGCTTTACACTATGCTGCCCGTCAGGAAAATCGGGACGCAGTCATGGCGCTGTACCGAATATGTATGCACGCGTGTATTCCAGGCGAAGATTCTCTCGGCGATTCACCACCAGAAAAATTGCTGGAAGAGGGCCCAGATGACGTGAATGAAGACTCGCATTTGCGGCTGGCACACACGGGCATGGCGTGGTGCATTGTTATTGTTGTGTCGAAAACAAAAAATGATAAAGGCTTTACGCCGGAAGACGAGGCCCGTCGTTACAGTCAAGCGGCGAATCTGGAATTCGTGGAAACGGTGTTGGGGAGGATTGATCCGAGAAACAAATGCCGGGATGATGCCGAGGTGGAATCCACGAGACAATTTCTCCGGGACTGCAGCAACATTATCGAATAATCACACATAGAGCAGTCGAAGAAGTACACCTCACCACAGAGACTGGTTTATTGCAATAAACGTGGGCTTGTCGCCGAACCAAATCAACTGCCTACATGTTTACTTTGACAGAGGTACAGAACAGTCCGTATGTGTAGCCTCTCCATGGGGAACACATTCGCGGCAGACAACCACCAACTACGGAGAACCCTTTCTGGACCTCGTGCCTGGGTTTGACTGGAGAAGCGGAAGCCAATACAAACCACTGGACTTATGCCATTCAATTGAGCGGAGAGAGCATAGAGCGAAACCCCTGGGTTGATAGTGACAAGGAACCAAGACAAAAAGACAAATAAGAAATAAGCCGGGTGTTCTGATGTGAAACGTTCATCCCAGTTCTTTACTGCATGGAACTCAAACTCAATCAATATGTCTGCTCGGTCTGTCAACCACTAACCGCAAACCCCGTATAAAATCGCACCTGCGCGTTCAAATAAAGCTTTTGAATCAAGTCAAAGTGCTTTGGTTTGAAAACTTGAGTAACTTCAGACTATCCTTTTATAAATATATACATATATATATATATTAAAACATCGCGTAATTCACAAAGCACTTTTACCGGACTGAACCAATCTTGGGGTGATTTTTCTGATCACAACCCGAGTCGTGCCTGAGCAAAGTGGCAACGGTGGCTTTTTCGACCCCGGGGCTGGTGAGGGCAATCCATGCGTAAGAACTACAACAGGCAAAAGTCGTGGTTCCGTTCCAGGCGTCGGACGGTGCCGTCGGCGTCCCGGTTCCGTGCCTCGCGCGCCTCGCGCTTCGCGTCCACGGCCGACCAGATCTGCTCCAGCAGCGCCATCAGCGCGTCGCGCGTGCGGCCCGGATACACCTGCTTGAGCTCCCGGTTCCGCTGCCGCACCCAGGCGCGGTGCGCGTCCGTGACCAGCTCCCGGGACGTGATGTAAAACGGAAACGGCAGCGACGAGTCCGGCCCGCAGCCCACGGGCATCGACTGGATCAGCAGGATCAGGTTCTGCACCGTCTGCTGGACGCGCGGCGCGTCGGCGGCGTCCCGGTAGACCTGCCGCTGCAGCAGCAGGTGCGCGCTCCAGTAGAAGCACTGGCTCAGGCTGTCCAGGTGCCGCGACTGCGCCGGCCGCGTCGTCGCGAACCGCACCCGCGAGCGCGCATAGATGCGCATGTCCGTCTCCAGCGTCGACGCCGTGCGCAGGACCGTATAATAGCTGTATTCGCCATCGGGGCGGTGCGGGGCCGCCGCCGCCGCCGCCGCGTCGGCCACGTCGACTGCGAGGTGGGCGATGCGCGACAAGAACCCCAGCAGCGGCTGCGGACAGCCCGTCATCTCGCGGAACGACGGCACCGTCCGGTCGTAGTGCTCGTCCGGGCGGAACAGCCAGAAGTGGGCGGGCAGGTGCGGCCGCCGCCGCCGCAAAATGGCCGTCGTCACGTCGATGATGGCAAAGCGCTGCACCAGCAGGCGCGGCACAAAGTCCTGCACCGGCTGGTCGATGTAGCCCAGGTCGCGCAGGAAATGCATCGCGCAGGCCAGGTGGATCTCCACCCCGGAGCCGCCAATGAAGACGAGGTTGGCAATCTGCAGGAGCACGGCCGCCAGCGTGGCCTGCTTGGAGCTGAGCGCCGGCGACGCGCTGCTTCTGTTGTCCGCGGTGGTGGTGGTGGTGGTGGTGGTGGCGCCGCCCTGGCCCGAGAGCGTCGACGACGCCTCTGTTTCGCAGGACGTCAGCAGCGTCCGCAGCGACCCGAGGGCCTTGTCGTGGCGCTTCATGACCAGATCCGGCGAGGCCCGGCCGTGGCAGTACATGTACTCGGTGGCCAGCGAGAGGATGGTGTCGAGCAGCACCGGCGAGGCCAGCGCCAGCGAAGACAGCTTCCGGTACGGGTTGGCCGCCGAGTCGAACGCGGGCAAGACGCGCGACAGGTAGTTGAGCCAGTAGGCAAAGGCCAGGCGCTCGCTGGCGTCGCCAAAGTGCTCCGGGTTCACATCGCCAAAGATGGCACTGTCGTTGAACTCCCAGCCATCGGCCAGGGCGTCCTCGTCCTCGTCCTCGTCCTCGTCCGCGTCCTCGTCCCCTTCATCAAATTCCTCCATGCCCGGACTGGCTCCGCGGGCAGGGGGGGACGAGCCCTCGCATGCGTCGCCCGCCCTGCGCGGTCCGGCATTCTGACTTTCCGGCGACTCGGCTGCCTGTGACAGAGGCGGGCTTACACAGGCAAAGAAGTCCCCAGACGGGACCACGGCGGTAGCATTGCTGATGAAGCCAGGGTTCTCCCGCGCATCAGGCACCCGGAAGACGGGACCCGTGAGACCGCCCTCCCGTTGGCCCACAGCGGTGGCACAGCCGGTCGCGGAGGGCCGTCTGCGGGTCGCACTTGACGTGGCTGAGGTTCGCCGCGCGTTTCTCTGCGAGCGCGTCTGTGCCTGTGCTGGCCGCTGCGAAGGCGTCACCGTGCTGGCCCACTGTAAGCGGACCGGGTATTGGCAGGGCAAGTTGCGCTGGATGCAGCCCTGGCACCGCGGCCGCTCCTCGCTGCATTTCCGGCGACGCTTGCGGCAGTTGGCACATCCTCCTCTGGAGCGCATTTCCACCATCGTAACGACAGACTCGAAGGAGAAATGGCGTCCAATTTGAGGAAAGGGGCACGGGCAAAAAAAAAAAAAAAAAGGATATAAGCAAAACGACGGCGAGAAACAGGGTTGGGCAAGCGGATAAAGAATCGTCTGTCTATGCCATGCTCTAATGATATCTGCGAACTAGGCCCGTCCCATCCACTGGTATCCTTGTCTTGAGCTGGGCGCCAGCTATCTGTCATAGGGATAAAGGCTCTTGGTGATTGGATGATAAGCCCAACTTGCAAGCGAAGGGAGGGCGCGGATGGATAACGGCGTTACACATTTCTCGATTGCGTATAGCTCGGAAGACTGTGGGTAGAATCGTAGATGGGTTTGATGTAGCATTGCTGGCAGGCCAAGGACGGGGTAGTTGCAGTTGATCTAGGTTTGGGCTTACCGCAATATGTGTGGTTGTGGCAACGCCTTTATATTATCCAAATTCGGATCTAATCTTTTCTGGCAAACGAAAGAATTTCCGTTTATATTCTATAGCCAGGCCTCTGCCGGCTTCGACAGCCTTTCGTTTGGTTTGATTTTGCAATTATTCCTTATTTCACTAGCTGCTATTCTATCTACGCTGCAGACTGTAGTCCGGTCACAGGACAGGCGCAGGGCAACAGCCCGGCTGGTTGGTCCTCCCATTATCGTGGAAATCTTGGGCACGCAGCAAAAACCTTTGTCTCGTTCTTTTTATCTCTTCTATAGAATACAGACAGTTTCTTGCTTACCAACTCACCGGAATCACATAACCCTGGCTTCCATTCTCCGTATCGGCTTCCCGCCACTTGTCCATGCCGCCAATCACGCCTTCTGGTCCAACCGACCACTGTCCGCTCTCCACTTGCTTGCGCCATGCTTGCAGAATGTGGGCCAGCCTTGCTTCGTGCTGCTCGCCAAAGGGGACGTAACCTGGCTGGTAAAGGTCCGCAAATGTATCGTGCGCTTCGACATCGGTCTCGGGACCAGTCGCCTCCTTGTTCTCGCCGAAGCGGGCACCATCCGCTGTCCTGGCGAAACCACGAGAGCCAATCCCAAAAGGAAGCACAAGTTTTCCGCCATCTTCATAGTCTGTCCCGGACTCGCGGTCTGTCTCTGTCAAATAGAGCCCCGACAGATACCTGGACTGGTCACTGTAGGGCCAGCTGAAGGGAGGTTCGAGTTTCCTGCTGCCGTGGGCAACCTGTAGAGAGTTGCTGTCGAATAGTGTCGTCGCCCGGAACAATAGAATCGGTGGTATATTGACAACGTCTTCGTCATCTTCTTCCTCATCCTCTTGGCTATCCGCAGATGAAAGGAACGGTTGGCTAGGGAATGATTCTGCGGTGGGCACTTCCAACCCAGGAGCTATGAACCAGAAATGAGGCCGAAGACAGCGGCCGAGAAAAGCTCGAGCAAATCCGTTGGGGAGACGGGCTGCATCCATGGCCTCTGCCGACAGGAGAGGTTGGCGGTCTGTGGGGAGGGACTCTGTAATGTTTTGCATGACCGTCTGCCTATTTACAGCATTCGGCTCTTCCAGAGACGGCGGCATCCGTGATTCGATTGCTTCGACAAGGCTGTTGAAAGCTTGTACAGTCTCGTCCACCTGCTGCTCACTGTACAAATGCAGAATCCACGGATCGAATTTGCCGTTGGATGGTTCGACATCGTCTGTCACGGCCTCGACCTTGTCGCTAGCAACCATGTCAAGCCAGGCATGCAGAACGTCTTCCAGAGGGTACCATGTCTGGCGACCATTGTGCGTTATGCTGGCGTCGTGAATCGACATTTGCACAATAGCCAGATTGGTTTCCTGGTCAAAACTGGACTCGTCAGTTTCCATTCTTCTCTTTCTGGCTTCTTTCCCCCCCCCCCCCCATTTTACTTACACGACTCCTTCCGGATGCTCGGCTACATCTGTGGCGGCATAGAGCGTCAAGAATCGGTCCGGGTTGCCGGCCTCTTCATTTTGCATCGCATGGGTTGACCACATCGACCCAGGGTACGATAGACCGCTGGCATAGTAAAAGAACGCATGCTCATTCTCATCGCCCGCCCATGCATGCTCAAGAAAAGCTACGAGGGGCTGCGACAAGCGTCCTCGAACGGCCTCGGCGTTGTCCCCATGGAAGGCAAACCAGCTCTGCTGTGGGACAGGTTCTGGAGGGTTGTTTCCAGCTCCGGCCAGGCCGATGTCGAAGAGGCGGTTGTGGAGAGTAATGCACTTCTCAGGATTCATGCTGCACTCTGCTATTTCGCAGCAGATGGGATGCACTCGCAGACTTGTTGTATTCAGTATGGTGGCGTCCGATTGCTTCAGGTCACTTGAAGCGGCGCTGCTGTAGATCCCGAATTTTGGGGGGATCGGGCCTTTTCCGTTTCCGCGCTAGTACGGGCATATGCATATATGGGCATACACCAGACAGGCGACATTGCATGCACTCCTACATCCTGATCATACGAGGCAAGCTGCTGGGAATAGTGGATTCAGGTGTAACTGTGTTGTAGGAGTTTATGTTGCCTTCAGGGCCAGAGTGGCCTTGTTGGGCATTTTCCACTTTGATTCATATTGTACGAGATCCTTTAACGGTTTATTGGTTGACTAGTTTAGTCAACACGGTCCGCGTGATTGCCTCCTGACCTCAGGCGACCCCATAAAACTAAACACACTACAGATTCGACAAACAGAAGAAGACAGAATAAAAGGGTACGAATAGTTTAAGCCTGACTACAGATGACAAAAAAAAAACTTTGCAAATCTCCAACTCTAATTTTTAACTCAAATCTTCAACTAGCTTAACTACGAACTGTTTTTTTATAGCCGTTATTGCCGGAAAACCCCTGTCAGTGGATCGTGTCTCTAGTTCAGAACCACTCGTGTAACCAGCCGTACCCGCTCAGTTGACGGAGGTTGCACTCCCTTCGACACAAGCTCCTGAATAACAATTTCCGGCACCGCAGTAGTCTGTGGAATTCCCGCAGTAGCCGCTGTTGCTGCAGCAGCTGCCAAACTGCGTCCCTGTGCAAGTCTTGTTCCCGGCAAACAAGGGGCCACACTCGCCATTGATGGAAGGCCCGCCATTGTCTGTGGCACAAGCACCCGAGTAGCAGTTGCCTGCACCACAATAGTCGGTGCCGTTGCCGCAATGGCCGTAGATGGAGCAGCATGGGCCAAAGCTTGGATTGTCGCACGTCAAGTCGCCCCAGCTCGGGCCGCATGTTCCGTTCGTGGTCACGCCGGATGTGGACCCCGTGCACGCGCCTGAAAAGCAATTTCCAGGGCTGCAGTAGGCCTCGCCGTCACCACAATAGCCACTCGTGCTACAGCAGCTGCCAAAGGCCGTTCCGTTGCAAGTGGCGTAGTTGTTGCTGGGACCGCACAGTCCGTCGGTCGAGACTGGATCGGCGACAACCTCGGCTACGCAGACCGAGTAGCCGAGCCAGAGATTGGTGCAGTCGGCGTTCAGATATGTGTTCAGTTTTTGCAACAGGGCAAAGGCGATGCCGTACACCAGACAGATCTGGTTGCATGTATCGCCCGAAACGACGCTGTAGTACGCGCCGCAATCGGCCACCGAGCCAGACTGTGTCGGGGTCGCAGGTGTGGCCGTAGTATGGTAGGCGGTCGTGGCCGTTGGAGCGTACGCACTGCCATTTGTAGCCCAGAATCCGCCGGGTGGGCTTGAGAGACAAAATGAATTAGCAAGGAAGAGGGGTCTTGTGAGCAGTGGCCAAAAAAAAAAAAAAAAAAAAAAAACAGATCACTAGTTGCTCTTGCAACTACTTACCCAATGCAAACACGTTGATCGATGGCCAGGTCATCGCAGCTGCCCTGGATGTTTTGGTTCCACCCAAAGAATGCGGAAGACGTAACATTGTATGTTGCATTCGACAGCATGGCTGCGTAGCCGTCGCTATGGCGGTCCAGACAGTCAGCACATGTTGTCGCCATGATCCTCGGTGCCCTTTCCTCAACTTACCAGGTTTGTCCATACGAAGTGACGACTGCGGTTGGACATGGTGGCGGCAAGCACGTGGTGGTATTGAGGGTGCAAAAATAATCGTCTGCAGCAACACGTAGATCGCCTGTCGAGACATTGTACAAGTCCGACAGTGCGTTGCAAGAAAGAGGCGTGGCGACCGGTGCCACCACCTGTCCCGTGCAGGTGGGCGTAACCGTGGTCGAAGCCGTTCCTGTAGCTGTCTCGGTGGCCGTGGTCGCGGTTGCCATGCCCAAAAACAGAGTCGACGCGGACGTGCTGTAGGGCAGCGATGTGGAGCAGTTGCTTTGCATGTACTCGAACTGGTCGATCAAGTAGTCGGTAAAATTGCTGACGGGCAAAAGAGGCGAGAGCAGCCGTTGCCTCCAGTTCAGCAAGAAGCACTCGTTGCAGTACAAGTCCTTCTCGTACAGATTGGGGACCGCTTCCATGGTGGCATTGATGTCCGCAATGGAAAACCCGTCTTCGTTGCACACGTCGGGCACGGGATCTTGCCAGCAGAAATCCGCATGGTAGCGCATGTAGTCGCTCCCTTGCCACTCTTGTGACTGCAGCATGCACCAATCTCCAGAACTAAGATGCAGTTGTGAGTCTTTGGAAATAATCACAAATCCATCAACTGAAATGCTGCTCACCCGTCTTGTAAGCAAGCCAGACTGTACGAATAGGTGTACTGCAGCGGCACGATCTTGGCTTGCACCAATGTGTTCGACTGCCAGATCACGTCCGAGGCGCATGCTTCTTCTACACTGGACTGCCACTGGTCCAGCGAGCTCAAACAAGCTGCCGTACACAGCGTGGTCACGTTGTCGGCATACCAGTCTGGGGGAGGTGTCAGTGCAAGTCTCCCAAGCCTTTCTTTTGATGCCTGACAGGAGACGGAATCCGCCTTACAATTGTAGTCCACGCCCCGCGCTGCCATGGTGGCTGTATTCTGATCACAATCCACAGTTTCGTTTCTAAATCCCAGGCTGTCAGTGAACCATGGACAAAGGAAAAGAAGTGAAAACGCCCTAATCATCGATTCACGGAATCCACGGACAGTGCAGCCATGCAGGTCGACGAGATGTTGAGATTGATGACAATCGATGGGTCGTATCCTTGAAAAGCATTGAAAGACGCATATGTAGATGTCACGAACAACACCAAGCCAAGAGCCCCCCCGAGGACTGGGGAACACCGGCCTGCTCGATAATAAGACATGACTAGGTATGCAAAGTTGTACATGATTGTGAGTTGAGAAGACGGAATTGGCAGTAGGCAGAAAGCCGCAGCTTTTGAGGCCGTGAGACAGCAGAAGAGTCTGGCGATGTCAGGGAAGCAGATCCTCGACGCCGTTTTGCAAGGGCCGGGATTGTTACGTTAGCTTGAGCTACGACATGAAATACTTCGAGCATTGTACCGTTCTTCCTCTCCATGGATTCTGGGCCGCACCGTCGAACCATACTTGCAGAGATGTGCCAGATTAGTCCCAATGAGGAAGGAACATGCGTACGCTAAATATGAGATGAAAGACTCGGTTGTAGCGGAATGCTCACCCGTTGCAACTGGAATTGAAGTGTCGTGCCCACGCATGCCGCCTCGTGATTAGACCTTATTTAACGGCCTGGTCCGTGAAACCTGACCTGGTAAGTTCGGCCAAAGCACAGTTTTGGAAGCTCCTGCTGTACCACTCTCAAGTCTTTTGTTCTGGCCTCGAAGCAGCAAGCCATGATGCGTGGCGTGCTGAAGCTCACTATCGTATACCTTGCCGTGGCAGCGTCTCCGGGCTTGTGTGAACTCACTAATCACGACGCCAACTCTTCTTCTACGCCAGTCGCCAATGGATCGGCCCTCTACAAGCCCCTTTTCGAGGCCTATTCAAGAAAAACCCCAGTCTTCCGCAATGTCACAGGCAAGACGGCCAACCCGCTTGTCAAGGCACTCTTGTCCGAAGCCCACCAACTAGGAAGACGTGACTCCACGACATTGCCAACGGGTACATGGTAGGTGGTCTGTTTCTATGTTTGTGTTTCCCTACGTGTTGCCGTCACTGCAGCGGACACAAGACGTTTAACAGTGGAAACAATACAACAGTGCCCCCGGAACCCCTTGTACCAATGGAGCCTGCTGTAGCAACACTGGCGTGTGTAGCTATGCCCCCAGCAGCTGTGCAGCAGACGTCTGCATCTCCAACTGCGATGCCAAGGCCCCCTGCGGGCAATATGCCGACCCCGACAATGCCACATGTCCCTTGAACGTGTGCTGCTCGCAGTACGGCTTCTGTGGCTCCACGTCGGATTTCTGCGGCACGGGGTGCCAGGAGGGCTACGGCGGCTGCGGCTCGGTGAGCGAGCCCTCGTGTGCGGGCGACAGCACGTCTCAGCGCACGATTGGGTACTACGAGAGCTGGGCCACGCAGCGACCCTGCGATGTCCGCACGCCGGAAGACCTCGACGTCACCAGCATGACGCACATCAACTTTGCCTTTGCCTTTTTCGACCCGACGTCCTTCCAGATGCTGCCCATGGACAGCGGCGATCCGCAGCTGTACAGCCGCTTCACGGCCCTGAAGCAGAAGCGGGCGTCGCTGCAGTGCTTTATCAGTGTGGGCGGCTGGAGCTTCAACGACGCGGGCAACGCGCCGGACACACGGACGGCCTTTAGCGACATGGTCAGCTCGGCCGCGAACCGCCAAGCCTTTATCCAGTCGCTCGGCCAGTTTATCAAGACGTACAACTTTGACGGTGTCGACATCGACTGGGAGTACCCGGCTGCCTCGGACCGCGGCGGTGTCGCTGCCGACACGGCCAATTTTGTCACCTTTCTGCTGGAGCTCAGAGAAGCGTTTGGGTCCCGATACGGTACGTCGTCGTGCACTGCGTCGGATCATGAATTCGTGTCAAAATATATATATGGACTTTGTCGTTCTGAAACCAGCCCCTCGATCTAGGAATCAGCGTCACACTTCCGTCTTCCTACTGGTACCTGCAGGGGTTCGACGTCAACTCCATGCAGAACTACGTCGATTGGTTCAATTTCATGAGCTACGACATTCACGGCGTCTGGGATTCCACGAACAAGTTCACCGGCCCCTATGTCCGGCCCCATACCAACTGGACAGAGATTTCCGAGGGTCTCGATCTTCTGTGGCGTGCCGGCGTCTCGCCAGACAAGGTCGTCCTCGGTCTCGGCTGGTATGGCCGATCCTTTACCCTTTCGGATTCTAGCTGCACAGAGCCCAATGGCGTGTGCATGTTCGCCGAGGGTGGCAATGCCGGCTCCTGTACCGCGAGTGCAGGTACGCTCTCCGCAGCCGAGATCAACGCCGTCATTGCCGCCGGTGGGACACAGCAAGGTTACGACGAAGAAGCGGCTGTCAAATGGTAAGGCTTTGATTTTAGTCTGTTTGATTTTGATTTTTTTTTTTTTTTTCCTTTTTTTCTTCCTTTTTTTTTTCTCTCTTTTCAATCTAGTCCAGTGTACACAACATGCTGACCGGCAGGATTACCTGGGACTCCAATCAATGGGTGAGCTTCGACGATGGAGAAACCATGCAGTTGAAGGTTACTCGCGCAAACGAGCTCTGTCTCGGCGGCACGATGATTTGGTCGCTAGATCAGGATGATTCCAACGGGTCGTCTCTGAACGACTTGCTAGGGATCGGCAGTGCCAATGGCGTCTCCGAACAGGAAGCGGAGGAAATCAAATCGCAAATGGCCGATGGACAGCTCGCAGCCGACATTGCCAGTTCATGCTATTGGACGCTCTGTGGGTGAGTAGACAACCATGAGTAACTGGCTGATCTCCGTTCAAACAAGCGCTAACGGCTTCACGCAGTCAGGACTGCACTACAGTATGCTTGCCCTCCTCACACATGCACACTCTTTGTAACTCCGTCGATTGACGTTTCTGAACAGGGCTACTTTGAAGCAACGTACTCCCAAGGTCAGATAGCCGGCATCTCACGGGACTCTTCCTGCTCTGGCGATGACGTGCAAACGCTGTGTTGCGCACCGGGCACGACGTTGGGAACTTGTCAATGGGAGGGCTGGCGTGGGGTTGGGCTGCCCTGCACACCATCCTGCAACGATACTTCCGCGACCATCATTGCTAGAAACAGTATGTTATTCAGTTTTGTCTTTTTCTTCCTTTTTTCTTTTTTTTTTCTTTTTACAATCAAAGAAAACTGACCTGGCAAGCCAATCACCACGACAGCATTCCCAGAATGAATGTATACGAAGACCAGACGTGCAACGGAGGTTTCCAGGCATTCTGCTGCGCCGGATTCGTCCCATCGTCGAAAACAAATACGGGCGATCTCGTGCTGTACGGCCAAAATGGACTGACTAAGCGTGGCCTCGTTGTCCCTTGGGAGAAGCGTTCAACAAAGGGAGGCGCTGTCGGTGCTGTGACTGGCTCGGTCGCCTGTGCTACATTAGCGACGCTGGTAGATGCATTTTTGGCTATCTTTACATTTGGCATATCTCTTTCTGCGGCGCCAGCTCAAGTTGCTGCATGTGCAGCAGTTGGCGCAGCCATTGGATACATCGCCTCTGGCACTGGCAGTACACAGCAGGCACCGCCTTCCAAGCAGCAACCAAAGCAAGTGGTTGTTGGAGAGCCAGTATCGCCTGTCAAGATCTATGGCCAGTAAGTTGGTTCTGCTCATGTCTAGCTGATACGGTCACTTTCCCTCCCCCTTTCCTTCTGACAGAGATGCATTCAGGTGGCCGAAACTTGAGTTCACACAGTCCACAAAAAATACGAACTGCGATTGTTCAGTGACCTATACCTGCCAATACAACGTGGGAGGATCAAGTGGGACGTCTTTTGATGAGGTATGCTTGATACAATTCCCCCCCCCCCCACAAAATCAAACAACAACCCTCGAGACATCTATGGTACTGAGTCTACCTGTTGACTTTTTTGCTCCTAGATCTGCGATAACCAAAAATGGGCTATAGACAAAGGTCTGCATGGAGCGACTGTGTTCCACTATCAAGGTTAGTGTGGAATGCGAAGAAACCTTGATACGACCGACGCTTTTCGACGATTGACTGACCTTGATACCACTTTTTTTTCTTTTTCTCGATGTGCAATGCAAACAGGTCGTGGCGCGTCAAAACACTACTCGATGACCGATTGGAAAAAACAAAGAGCGTCCTATCAAAAGCTGGCGCAAACTTCTGTCCACGGACAGGCACGTTGCCAAGCGGATGAATTTCCCATGGGGTCCCTCGAAGAAGCACGCAAACCCAACCCGCAGTTTGTCCGTCTGGTGAACGGACCTGCCAATGGTCGGCAGGGTCTAGATTTTCAGGCCTGGACAAATGCTGAGTGGAAGCCGTGCAGCACGTTCCGCCACGATTCGTGCAACTCCAAAGACGATGGCCCACCCATCACTTGGAAATTTGGAGCCCCGACGGCGGGCGATCCGCGTCGAACGGCAGCCAGTGCGAGCCCGCATTTTATTCAAAAATATGGGGTAAGCAGTTCCTTCTCTTCTTCGGCAGATCAACTAGTAGCTGCAGACAAGGGCCGCTAACTCGTGCACCTGTTCTTCCAGTGGGACTCCCAGACAGCCGGTTCTCTCTGCTATGGTAAGGCGAGACAAGTGTGACGACGGCGGGGAACACGAGCGAGGAGACGAGCTAAACCGGACATCCAGAAACCTACGCGACCAACGGGGAGACCATTGCGATAACCGATCAGGGCTTCAGAGCCATGACCAATGATCCGTAAGCCAGACGAGCCGCCCACAAACTTTTTTTGGGCGCACCTGGATAGAACTAACAACAGACCAGGATTTTTACCATGTACGGCTGGCCGCAACAAAACTACAAAAAGCCGGTAGACGGAACGCGCCCGACCGACGTCAATAGCTCCCGTTTCATGAAACGCGACACAGTCGTCCGACAGACGCGCGGGGCGGGCAACGGTTCGGAGCCCGTCGATCCAAGCCGCACGGGAGATGCGCGTGCTCCGGCTTGCGAAGCCGGCCTGCAACCGTATGCCGATGCAGCGACGGGAGATATTCTGTGTTTCTCGGACAAAGACATGGTGAACGTCGGGCACGTGGGCGACGAGCTGGACAGCTGGGAAATGCGGGATTCCAGGACGCCCGCGTCCTTGCCTGCGATGGCCGCGACAGTGACGTCGGCCGATACAGCGACACCGACCAGCCCCCAGTCGGGGCAAGCAGTGAAAGACAGCCTGCCGACCATCTCGCCCACGAGCCAGAAGTAGCCGCGTTGCTGATTGCTCACTGCTGTGGCTTCCACACGCGCTTTCCCGCGCAGTGATTCTTCCTTCGCGGCTTTTGTAAGGGGGAGATCAAAGAATGCCCTGCTTACAACCCCTGCCAGATCGTGCAGAATTTTCATTTAGTTTTAGACTCCGGAATCTTTTGTCTGAAGTTCAGCCATCTATTACGCCGCATGTCCAACCCCCAAGTTGGAAAGATTGACGTTCTTCTTGTATCGAGTATACCAATCCTCCTTCTAGTCTGGATATTTCCCTGTCTATTCAGCTGCACGGACACTGGGTCAATCCGGCCTATCACATGTCTCTGGACCCCGCGAATGAGATTTCAATGCCAAAGTTTTTTTTTTTTCGTGTATGGGAAATATCACGTGCTCATGGCGGATTTGGGGGGCATTAAGGGGCGTTGACTTTGGGAACGGCGGCAGCCTGGTCGCGCTTATGAGAAGGGGGGGGGTGTTGGCCGCCTGGGTCACCAACAGACTGTGCATTCCACCTTTGATAGTTCCGGACGCAGACCTTTGGTGGGCGGCTACTGTACTCGAGAAGCCACTCAACGACCCGGTTGGACGGCATTGATTACAGGCATTGGTTTCTATCCCAGCTGTAAACTCGCGTCGCAAGGCTGGCTAGATGGCTGTCAAAAAGAAAAGAAAGCCAAGGCAAAGAAGCCACACTGGACGGGTCCTTTGACAGGAGCAATCGCAAATGACCAATGGTGGCCAGCATCACCAAATGTTGAGGGGGGACAGAACGGCCCCCACGGTTGCCGCGCGCCTCTTTGTCGTCTCTTTGTGGTCACAGGACAGGGGTGAAGAAGATGTATGAAGACTCCCTCCTCTGGTGGTCTCTTGTAAGGAAGCTGTGATTCTGGTGACGTTTCTTTTTCTTCTTTGTCTTCTGTCTCTTGGTGTTCCTCCCCCTCATCCTCTTCTTTTTCCTCTCCACTACACATCCATTCCATCATGAACAGCCTACCTCAAGAAATATACGACCAGATAGCCGATCTATTCGCCGAGTCCGAGGAGGATAGGCAGAACAAAATCCAGTCCGCTTCTCCTGTGCTCGCGGATGGCTGCAACTATGCACCCCGCTCGACCGGGCTGCCAGTCCTCGCTGCTGTCTCGCGGCAATGGCAGCTAGCCGCTGAGAGGCAGACGTTCCGTCGGCTCCTCTTGAAAAGCACAGAACTGGATGCTTTCCGGGATCTTCTGCGCAGCAGTCGTCGTCGGGGCCATCTGCGTACAATCCACTACTGCCTTGTCCTGCCCGAGTGGTGCGTGCACGAGGCCGGGGATCCGTATGAACGCGAGGCCGACCGGCTGGCCAACGACCAGTGTTTCACGGCTGCCATTCGGGGACTTTTCCATATTCTTGCTGCTTGGTGTGGTGGCGGCGGTGGCGACGACTGCGTCGCTCCTGGTGCGCTCACGCTGTCTATCGTCGCCGTGTTCTCCCCGACCGATCACCGCCCGCCAGGCACGCACCGCGAGCGCTTTCGATATTCGTATCTGCAGTTGCTGGAGCCCGACACCTTGCCCGTGGTCCCCGCTATCGGCGGCTTGCACACGGCGGAGTTCGGCGCCAGGCAGCGCAAGCTGAGCTACCGGTCCCCTCTGGACATCGCGGCCAAGCTGCCGCGCCTGCGCCATGCCCTGTGGCACATTGCCGACCACGAGATCGGCTATCCCGCACTCCGCTGCCAGCAGCGCCACGCCTTCGCCGAGCGGCTCCCCGAGGTGCTCCCGGCGGCCGCGTCGCTGTCCGCGCTGTCCATCTGCCTGCACCACAAGGAGCCCTCCAACCATGCATGGCGCCCGGCCGACCTGCGGCCCCCGGGCCGGGAGCGGGACCCCGTCAGCACAGCCATCCACGAAGCCACAGCCTACCACCCATCCCTGGAGCATCTGCACGTGTATGGCACGCTGGATATTTCCCTCTTTGAGGGGCCCCGCCCTCGTACACAGCCCAGCATCGCCCCGCCCATTTGGCAGAACTTGCGCAGCTTGTCTGTCAAGCTGTGCACCACCAGTCCCAACGGAGAGTGGTACTTTTCTGTGCCTGATGGTGGTGGTCCAGCTGCTCCTGCTGCTGGTGCTTCCATGCCACTGGTCCGTGCGTCTCCGACGGTCATGCCCCCGGGATACGGCCATGGCGATCCAGACGACCAGTCCACGGCCCAATACAGGGCCGATCTCAACAGGGCGACGTCTGCGACGGCGCCTCGGAACATCCTGCGCACAGTGCCGGACGAGGTGCGACTCGCGCCGCTGGTGCGGGCCTTTGCGCAGGCCTGTGTGCAGATGCCCAGGCTGGAGGCAGCCTTGTGGGACGTGCAGTCGCTTGTCTACTCTCCGCAGACCCGCACACACCACCCGTATCTGCAGGGCGTCTACTTCTTTGCGCCCGGCGCCCAGGCGACGGACCACGGCGTCTTCAACCCGCTCTTTCAGAAAGACCCGACGCGGTGGAGGCTCTTGTGGGTGGACGACTGGCCCCTGAGCGACGACACCAAGAACCTCTTTCGGAGCATGCAGCGGGACCGCCACCGGGGCGACCTGCTGGAGGAGCGGATCGAGGTATTTGCAAAGTCCACGTTGCCGAGATTCTTGGAGAGGAGAAAACACAAGGAGCAGCAGGAACAACAGGGACAACAGGAACAACAGGGACAACAGGGACAACAGGAACAACAGGGACAACGGGAACAGAGGGAACAGCAGGAGCAGCAGGAGTAGCAGGAGAGGCAGGAACCATCGTGGGTTATATCCTGTACTTCCAGGCTGCGAGATGCTTGTAAATAGGGATAGTGGAACAAATGATGCAGCCTATGCACACAGGATTTTAGTACTAGATCAACAACGCTTTGGCGTACGATACTTGCTAAACATTAAATCATTTCTCTCGCTTCAGTCTGTGGTATCTGATCATTCATTCATAGCCCAGACGTCCTCGTGCCGGGGCAGATGTTCCTCCCCCCATCGTCCACTTTCCGTTTTTCTCCTCTCTTCAGATCAACAGCCGCGCAAATACCACGGCCATCATGCCCACGCCTCCAACCAAGACGACGGACACGCCGCCATTGTGTCGCTGTGCCATGGCCAGTCCTGTCCCCGCCGCCGCCGTTCCGCCAATGAAGCCGTTGTTCGTGCCCCGCATGCCGCCCCCACTGGTCGTTGTCGCGCTCGAAGCGTAGGCGCCGCCGCCGCCGCTGCTGCTGCTGCTACTGCTGCTCCCCCCGCCGGGCTGGACCGAGGGTGTGGCGGCGGTCTGCGGCGTGATCGTGGTCGCCGCCGTCGTGGCCAAGGGACTCGCGTCGGTGCTCACCAGCTGGAAGTCGTAGCTGCGGCCGACCGGCTGGCACATGGTGCCCTCGGCGACGGGCATGACGACGCTCCAGCGGCCGGAGGCGCACCGCTGCCAGCTGGTCGTGAGGCAGTTCCACTGGCCCTCGTAGCCTTCGCAGTCGCCGCCGACGGGCATGGCGACCGGGCCGTACGACGCACTGACCGTGTAGGTGTGGGAATAGTGTGGTGTCGGGGCAGTCTCGGTGGCGGGCGAAGTCCAATGTTGCTGCTCCGAGGCAGAGGCAGCCTGTTGTCCGTGGACTGCGGCGAGTATGGTGAGGAGGATGTTCGTGGGCTTCATGGCGAGAGTGGGCTGTGAGCAACAGACTTTTGTTGTATTTTTGTGCGCTTTCCGCAAGGGGATCAAGAAACTAAGTGTGGAATTCAAAGTAAGTAGTCAAAAGTGGGCAACACACAAGGTGGTGATGGTTTTGTAAAGTTGTTTATGGGATTTTGGGGTGGAAAAAGGACGACGAGAAAGAGGAAGATGTTTGTGAGAGAAGGAGAAGAGTCATAGGCATTTCTAAAACTACGACAAGTATTTAAAGGCATGAGAGCAAAAAGTGTCGGCTTTTTTTTCCTCGTCTGATGTTGTGGTTCCCATTGTTTGAGGTTGGTGAATAGGAAGTGAGGTTGGGCATGGTGACACAAGGCCACACAATAGCACAGAGCTCGCTGTTAGAGCCACGTCTGCGGCCAGGTAGCTGCCATGCCGGCACTTGATGCTGGTTACACTTCCTGCAAGGCATGCACCGGTTCACGAACTGGACGGGCAGCTTGGCAGCTGGTTGATGGCTGTCAAGAGGACACTGATCATTTCTTGTTGGTCTGCATTCCTGGACTTTTCAATTTTTCTTTTATTAATTTTAAAGTTTATTATTATTATTATTATTATTCAAACTTACGTTACTTCGATAACTGCCGGAAGCCGAGGCCCACGCAGACTGGTTGTCGTTTTCGTATTGCAGAATTCCTGTTCTCGACACTGCTCCAATCTACTATGACGCAATGGTAGGTACTAAATCGGCCGAACCCCCTCCCCATGGGGTTCAAACACTGCCGAGGCTGAACATGTGGTCCCTTTGCCCCTCAACGGCCCCAGCGACGACCCAGTCAGCTTGTCTTGATTTCCATTTAATTGCGAGAGCATCCCCTGGCAATTCTTCTGAATTGTCGCCATGTCTGCTCAGCACAGGTCTCGATTTCAGTGACCATGACAATGACAACAGCCATGCAATCCTTCGTCTCGTCTTTCGCTGCGTCCTGGGCCGCACTGCTGGCCACATACGGCCCCCAGCGAGTCCAGCTCGTCGGTGTCGCCGCCATCCAGGTGCTGGCCTTTTGGCTGCCGTCCGCGCTGTATCTGGCTCTGGATTGGCTGGCCCCGGACTTCTCGCAGCGCCACAAGCTGCAGCCGGCGCCCAAGCAGCCCACCGCGGCCGACATCCGCCACTGCGCCGCGGTTGTCCTGCGCAACAATGTGCTCTCGCTGAGCATGTCGCTGGCGCTGGCCGTGGCCGCGGGCGACCGCAACCCCAACCCGTCGCCCCTGGGCATCCGCATCGTCCCGGCCCTGCCGTCGGCGCTCGAGGTGGCCAAGGACGTGCTGGTGTGCTGCGCCCTCCGCGAGATCATGTTCTACTACGCGCACCGCTTCCTGCACCAGCCGCGCTGGTACAAGACCATCCACAAGACGCACCACAAGTTCGTGGCCCCCGTCGGCCTGGCGGCCCAGTACGCCCACCCGGTGGAACACATTGTCGCCAACGTCCTGCCGGTGGGCTTGCCGCCGGTCCTGGTCAACGCCCACGTCCTGACCAACTTTGCGTTCATGGCGTTCACGCTCGCGGAGACCTGCACGGTCCACAGCGGCTACGACTTTTTCGACAATGCGGCCAAGATGCACGATCTGCACCACGAGAAGTTCAACCTCAACTACGGCGTGTTTGGGTGGATGGACTGGCTGCACGGGACCGACAAGCTCAAGTCAAAGAGGAAGCAGGCCGAGTGATCGCCGGTGTTTGCATTGTGACTGTAGCTGTGTTGTCGCTGTAGTTGTAATACAAAAACGTGTACTCTTTCTTGCGTTGCGTTGTCGTTATCAAGTGTTTCGCTCAAAACAGATGCCAAAAGCAGGCGTGATAGCAAAAGAAAAAAGAAAAAAAGGAAACCGCTCTCCGTTTTTATACATGTCCTTGGGGCAAATGCTTCTACCATTAAACTTCTGACATACCACGGCCTTCAAAAAAATAAGCTTTGTCAAATCTGTTGAGCAAGCCTTCCGAGCAGAGAAATAGCGGAGAATGTTCGGTGGCAGAATTTTTTTTTTTTTTTTTTCGCCCAACCCCGCCTTAAGGACTCACTCGGCCAGCCTGCGCTGAGTCGCCACCAGAAGCCCAGAAACACAGGTTGACCATCTGAACCTTCCCATTCCATCCCGACAACCATGGCTTCTTCTTCGTCTGAAAACGACAATGCGATCCTGGAAGCTGTCCAGGCCCACTGGGCGACCATCCAGCCCAATTCGCCCATCTACAACATCTTTTTCGCCGACATCCGCCTGGCCAAGGCGTCCTACGGCCGCATCGTTGCCCGCTTGCCCATTGCTGCTGTGCACGTCAACTCCAAGGGCACGCTCCACGGTGCTGTCTCGGCAGCGCTCATTGACTGGTCGGGCGGCATGGCCATTGCCAGCACGGGCCGCGTGCCGACAGGCGTGAGCGTGGACATTCACATCAGCTACGTGTCGGCGGCCCGCGTGGGCGACGAACTGGAAATCGAGGCGTGGGTGACGCGCGTGGGCCGCAACCTAGCGTACACGTCAATGGAGATCCGCAAGGCACTACCAGAGGCGGCGGAAGACGGCACTGTTCCAGCAGCCGGCCAAGCAGCGGCTAAGGGTTCAGTGGTGGCGACAGGGAGCCACACCAAATATGTCAATCTATGAAGACAAGACCTTTTTTGCTGGGGGCTGATTAGACTAAAAAAAGGAACAAGGAACCAAAACCAAGCTCGTCTTGTTCAAGCATAAGAGCATAAAGAGCATAACAGCAATAAAAGATACGTCTAATCAGAGCTATGGGGCCGGATGGTCCAGATAGCTCCGAGCTTGGGGCTGGGGCTTACTAGCTAGGTGTACGCGTACACACTCTCAACAAACCACAAAGAGGTTAGAGGGTCACGCCATGACCTGGAGGGGACGACCATGGAATCAGGAGACGTTCTTTGGGCCGAGGGAATGTAACAATGGATCACAGATTCTCTGATCCACATACTCAAAAGATTCACAAATATTTTTGTTAAGGTTTTTAAGGTTTAAGGTTGAGATTCAACCCTCTTCCAAAAGACTTGGTTGGGATATCCAGATTCATTTATTCATTTAATTGATTTCAAAGGTACAAAACTGACACAGATAGACCGCTCGTGCAAATGGCAAGTCCCGACCTGTTTTTGTGTGTATTTGGCTGGTCGGGAGAATGCAAGACGTTTTGTCACATCTATTTGTTGGCGATGAAGAAGTCCTTGCCGGTGGCGGTCTTGTAGCCGGAGCGGATGACGCCCTCGATCATCTCGTCCTGGGCCTCGTCCATGACGCCCTCCTTGCTCTGGTCGCCCTGGCCAAGGAACTTCTCCTGGACGTAGTCGATACCTACAAACAGAGGAGTCAGCACAACTGTGTTGATGCAAAGACATATATACGAGTCAGTTCGGCGAAAAGACCGGAAGGAACGTACCCTTTCCAAGAGCATCCTCCTCCTGCTTGGAAGTGGCACCGCTGGTGGCCTTGTTGACCAGGCCCATCAGGCCGCTGCCGCTCTGCTCGCTGCTGCTGCTCTGGTTGTTGTTGCTCTGCTCGTTGTTGTTGCTGTTGTTGTTCTCGTTGCTGCTGCTGCCGCCGCCGAGGGCACCGCTAACAGCGTTCTTCAGAAGAGAGTCCATTTTGATGGTTGAAGGTGGTTTGATCTCGAAGAGACTTTGGGAGACGTGGCGATGATTGATGAAGTGAAGAGTGAGAGAAAGAGCAGATGAGGAAACTAAAAAGAAAAAAAAAAAAGACACACGATCTTTGGACCAGTTGCGTCGTTCTGTTGAGAGATATTTATTCCCATTCCTTCATCCCACTTCAAACCCCAGCCGCCTATGTACATATCATCCACGCGTCCCTTGACATGCACCATGTAGAAAAACGTGCGAATAGTAGAATACCAAGACTTTTAGTCATGCCGCTGCGACACCCGAGGACCCATTGTAAAGTCTTGGAAGGCCGTCTAGTCCAATCAGCGGACTGGCTGCTCTGCACATCCCGACGCTTTCAGCTGCGCGAGTCGACTAGACAAGTGCCAGCTGAAGCAAGGCCCCTCTGTGTCTGGCTTGTGGGAGCTGATGCCAAGGCTGGCTCCATCATGGGTCGACCGCAGGATTGCAACACTGGATAGAGGGGGGGAAGAAGGGAGGGGAGAGGAGGGGCAGACAACCTTTTGCTAAGACGATAGCATCCATTTACTGCTAGATCCAAGCATTTTCTTTGTTTCCAATGCATAGAATTGCATGACATTCTGCGCCGCGTGCCCCCCCATTGTATGCCGTCTGTTGTCGTCTGTGTTCGTGCATACCTACGCGTATCTGTAACAGATATGGCAGTCGCGTGAAACAGGAAGAGGCTGACTGGAGAACGAGCCACTAATACTGGTTGGTTGTCAGGGCCTGGGACCAACAATTCGGCTTTGTCATATGTCGGACCGATCGAGACCCACTGATGTACAGTATCCGGTACGGTGCCAAAATGGCTTCCGTCCGAGTTGAGCCTCTCCGTTTTCCTCCGTTTCGATCATCGCAGAACTCCGTCCCCCAAACGGAAGACAACGGGGTCGATACGCTGAAACGGACTGTCCGACATGTGTTCGGACTCACAAGTGGGGGAAACAGCAGCAAACACACACTGTAACACCTGTCGCATTGCCGAACACGATTGCAAACACGTTTGGTGCCATTTGGTGGGGAAACCGCGGCAGCAGAAACGACAGAAGGGGACTCTTGAGGGAAGCGCACCGAAGACGGCAGAATCAGCAGCGCAACGGCCATCCCATCCGGTGAGATCGCAACTCTCCATTCACAACCAATACTCTTCGTTTTCCCTTTCATTTTTTGTCTCGTACGCCGTAGACTCTTTCCCTGTTCTCCGCTGTGCTCCCAACGCATCTTCCGCGATCCCAACAAACTCGACTTCGTCGGCATCGTCGGCCTTCACGAGCTTGTGAACATTGCCTCCCCAGTTTCGGCTGGCTGTCCGATCTCCCACACGAGCGGACTCATCTAGCATCACCGCTTCTACCGCACAATGGACTACGTCGAGCAACGCATGGCCCAGGAGGCCCAGAAGCACACCGAGACTGTGGATGCTGTGTAGGTCATCCCTGACACCGAAGACTTCGGAGAGAGATTGACACTGGCTGACTGTTTTTTTTTTTTTTTTTTTTATCTCTCCAGAACGGCCTTCCTCACCCCCCTCAATGTCCTCCTCCTCGTCATCATCCTCTATGCCCTCTACGCCGCCCTCGTCCCGGCCAAGGCGCCGACCCTTCCCAAGGATCCGCCCGCCACCGTCTTCCGCACCTACACGCCGCGCACCCTGCTCCCCTTCAATGGCCAAAACGATGCTCCCGTCTACCTCGCCGTCCGCGGCCGGGTGTTTGACGTGTCGGCCGGCCGCAACTTTTACGGCCCCGGCGGCCCCTACCAGAACTTTGCCGGCCGCGATGCCAGCCGCGGCCTGGCATTCCACTCGTTTGACGAGGACATGCTGACCAAGGACCTGGACGGACCGCTGGACCCGCTGCAGGACCTGGGCGACGATGAGAAGGAGGCGCTGCAGGGCTGGGAGGAGCGCTTCGAGAACAAGTACATGGTGGTGGGCAAGCTGGTGTCGGAGGCCGACTTCGCCAAGGAGAAGGGCGAGAAGGCGTAGGAGACGAAGAGAGACGAACGCAGACGAACGCAGACGAAACTCATGCGGAATGGATGAAACCCGAAGAGAGGAAGAGGTGGCCCGAAAAAAAACTAAAAAGAGGTACAATATGGCATGGCGAACCGCGTTTCGGTTGGATACGAATGGCAAGGTCTTATCAAGGAAGAACACGATGGAATGCGATGATATTCTCGCGAACTGCAGCAATCCATTACAGGCAATCTACCAAGGAGTTTACTTTGATTGCCGGTTGTCGTCTGTGAACATTTCAGCCTTCTGCTGCAGGAAACATACGACCTGGGGCCAGATCCAAGCTCGTTGGTCAGATTGGCTCCAGATGCCTGCCCTGGTAACCCGCCGCCCACCCTCCTCTCGGGGTGGGCTGAGACAGCCCAATTTGCAAAACGTAGAAACGGGCTGCCCCCTTGGCAAGGGGAAGAGAAGAAAGTGCGCGCATCTCCCCATCCCCCATCCCCCATCCCCCATCCCTCATCCCCTCAACCAAGGCATCGTGCCGCATTGCGCCGCCAACGGGCCAGGGGGAGGATGTCTCTCTCATCAAATTTTCCGGTCGCTTGCCTCCCTTGCGTGCCTGGCATCTGAGACCCCCTTTGGGAATCAATGCAACGCTGAGGCTACAAAAAAACCATATCCCGAATACGACCCGCCGTAGATATGGGCAGACGCGAAGGAATGCGGCGCTTGGATCAATGTCTTTGGCCGGTTGCTGCCGCCGAAGAGAGACAAATCCAAAAAGGAAAGCAAAGAAGAAAGAAACGAAGGGAGACGGCGCAAAAAGAAAACAAGTTGGGGCCAAAAAAAAAAAAAAGAAAGCAGACCTGGTCCATCGAGTAGACGGCGATCATCAGCTTCCGGTTGAGATGGAAACCGTCCCGGTTGACAGGAGCCATGTGGAGTGGATGGCGTTCAAAAGGAAAGAAAGGGAGAGACATCAAAAGAAACAAAAAAAAAAGGAAAGACACACGTCAAGAATAGACACAACAAGTCCAGTCTAATGGAGTGCTATTATTAAACAAAGATTCAAAATTATATCTCGTAAAGACGTGAACCTCTTTCCTTGGTTCTTGCTCTGAACATAACAAACACCCAATGCCGAAAGGGACACGGAAGACATGTAGAATAAATACAAAATAGGAAACTAACTGTACACGAATGCTTCCAAACACCTCATTATGTGAAAGGACACAAAAAAAAAATAAGGAACAAAAGAAAAAGGGATCATCCTAGAGGGACAAAACCCCCCCAATTTCACTCCCTGTACAGCGCCCGTATAAGCCACCATGACTCCGTCACTCCCAAAGTTGAAAAACACGTATTGGTCTTTTTCTTTTTTGTTTTTTTTCTTAGCACTCGCTCCGCGGCAGCAGATGCGAGTTGTCGGCCACGCGGTTCCGGTAGTTGGCTGCAAAGACAAAGAACCGCTCCACGTCCGCCGTGTTGGACGCCACGCCAAAGGACACCCGCACCGCGCCGGCAATGGGCACGCTGGCGCCCTCGGGCAAAGAGGTCGCCATGGACGACGCCTTTTCGGTCGTGCCGCTGAGGGCGCTGCTGTTGTTGCTGTTTCTGTTGCTGTGGCTGTGGTTGTGGTGGCTCATGTCTTTGTGCATCGAGTCGGTCGACGAGCCCTGCTCGGTCGAGGCGGTGGACAGGGCATCGTCCGAAGACGCACTCGGGCTGCTCTTGCTGTGGCCGTGCGGGCCGCTGCTCGGCGCCGGCGCCGGCGGCGTCACCCGGGCCATGTGCTGCAGCACCCGGAGCTCCGCGTGCGTCAGCGCCAGCGCCGTCTCGCCGGCACCCGGGTTGCAGAAGCAGCCCGTGCGCAGCGAGATCCGGACGGCGGCTGCCTCGGCCGACACGATGCGCTCGTCCACGACCGCGCCCTGCGGATCGACAAAGTTGAACGTCACCGTGCTGCCGCGGTTGGGCCCGGCCGGCGGGCCGTACAGGACCACCATGGGCCGGCCGTTGCTGTGGCGCAGGGCCAGCAGCCGGTCCACAAAAAAGTTGGTCAGGCAGCGCACGCGGGTCTGCAGCAGCGGCCAGCCGACGCCGCGGTCGAGCCAGTCCAGGCCGACCTGCACGTCCGGGATGGCCTGGAAGTTGACGGTGCCGTCCTCGAACTGCGCCTCCGCGCGGTGCGCGGCCATGTGCCAGTCCAGCGCGACGCTGACCGCCCGGATGGTGCCGCCGGCGAACCACGGCCGGTCCAGCCGGGCGAGGGCCTCGCGGCGCGCCACCAGACACCCCACGCCGGTCGGGTACCCAAACAGCTTGTACCAGCTGATCAGCACAAAGTCCGGGTGGACGGCCGACAGGTCCAGCGTGCCCGTGGGCAGGTACGCGGCGGCGTCCAGCAGCACGTCGTAGCCGCGCGCCTGGGCAATGCGCACCCACGACAGCGGGTGCCGCGCGCCGCTAAAGTTGCTCTGCGCCGGGTAGGCAAAGAGGCCGCTGTGGTGGCGGTGGTCGTCGGCGTGGTGCGCGGGCAGCCGGAAGTCTTGGCTGAGCCGCGTGTATTTTTTCTCCTCGTCGTCGTCGTCGTCGTCGTCAACGTCTTTTTCGTGGTGGTCATCATCATCATCATCCAGGTCACCCCCCAAGCAGGCGGAGAACCAGCTGAAGAGGCCGCCGCTCCTCTTCTTGTTCTCGCTTGTTTTGGCCGTCTTTTTTTGTGCGGCCGTCGCCGGCGCGGGCACCAGGCACTCGTTGAGGGTGGCCGGGTCGATGGTCAGGTCGGGCCGCGTGCAGGACACATAGGTCGTGCTGGCGCCGGCCCGCCGGGCATACTCGCGGATGCCATTGAGCGAGTTGTGGTTGTCAGCCGTCAGGACAAACCGGCTGTCCGGCCGGAACCGGTAGGCCTCGCCCACGAGCCGCGCCGCACCGGTGGCGTTGGGTGTGAAGATGACGGCGTACTCGTCCGGCGAAGCATGCAAGTGCTGCAGCACGCGCAGACGGGCCTGTTCGACGAGCTCGGTGGCGGCCTCGCTGGTCGGGCTGGCCGAGTGCGGGTTGCCGAGCACCATGTCGGCGTGCCGCTGGGCATGGGCCTGGTGCTGGGAGCGGGAGGCTAAGCCGGCGCCGGTGTAGTCAAGGTACACGTGGTCCTGCTCGTCGAGATAGCCATACTCTGTCCGGCGAAGCTCGTCGAGCTTGCTGGTGGAGGCATATTCTGGGTAGTGGTCCAAGATGCTGGGGATCGTAGGAGAGGCTGTGGTTGGGGTGGGGGTTGTGGTGACAGGCATATCATTGCCACCAGGAGCCGAGTTGGCAGCCATGGTTCCTTTGTGGAGGGAAGAAAGAAAAGAAAAGAGAAGGAAAGGGGTGTGAAGAACGTTGTCAGACAGTATGAGGTGATCGGTGGTGCAAGAGACTAACACGATCAAGATGGAGGGCAGAAAGCAGGAACAAAAGGGGAAGACAATGAGACTCAAACGTTTCTGGGTGACAAGGCACACAATGGGGTAGAAGGGAGGGGGGGTGTGCCAGGCTAGGGACAATAAACACACAAAAGTGCCCGTGTACAACAGGAACGAGAAGGATTCACCTCTAAGGCTAAGTCGATCACACTAGGGACAATGGAATGGTCTTAGGAGGCGAAGTGTTCAGATGAAAAGCACGCCTTCAAACAATGAGGTCAAGGAATGGAGGGCGGCGGCTTGCCTTCTTGTATGCGGACGAATCCAGCCAGGGACTGGGTCTCAAAGAGAGTAGGAAAGAGAAAGGGAGGGTGAATCTCGGAGAGGTCGATATCAGACAAAGCCTAAGTGATGAGACGGGAGGAGGAGGGGGGTGAGTGTGTGAAGAAAGAGGGCGTGGTTTATTGGAGGGCGTGTTGATAGGAACAGGCCCCGCCTGGTTGGGAAAAAGAAGGAAAAAAGAAAGAAAGAAAGAAAGAAACACGAACATGAATCTGATATGGCCATGAGCATGAGCATGACTGCAGGCAAGGAGGTCAACGCCAAAAGAGAGACAGCATGGGGAAGTGAGAGAAATAGCTAGTAGTCCTCGGCAAGAAAGGAGCCCTCCGGTTGGGAGGCAGCGAACGGTGTAGACTGGTCGGCAATCCAAAACAAAAAAAAAAGGGAGCGAGACAGGACAAGAGAGTGGCAGAGTTGCTCCCAAGATTCTCACTCTCCTCTGACTCTTGCCGTCTCACGGCCCACGCCCCCCCCCCCTCCTCTTCTTTACACCGGACATGCCAGTCGAGATGTGGAAGCAGATTTAGTCTCGCAGCACAGGTAGCTAGTCGAAGCAAAAGCAGGATATCTCCTTCCTAGCCTCCCTCTTGCCGCTTGTCCTCCATGCCCTTCCAAGTATTCTCATTTTACCGAAACGCAAGGACAAATGGGGAAGGAGAAAACAAGGAAGAGGGCTTGCCAACTGGAAGTACCTGTGAAATCCGTGAAACTTGAGATAGAAGAAGAATGCCTTGTTTATTGTTTCTTTCCCTCCACATCGTGAACACCGACCCCGAACCAACAGCAGTAGCTTTCCTGCGCAGTTGGTGGAGGAAGGGGGGGTTTGACTGGATATTTGGAGCTCTCAAAGGGGGTGCGTCCAACGGCCTAGACGGTCTGGATTGGGACTGCCTCCACGAGGGGGCGTTCACAATCCGAATCCGCGTGCTCGTACATGTATGCGCAGCTCGTAATACCTGCAGGGAACATGCCACGCCTTGTCTCTCTCTTTCTGCCTTTCTCTCCGCCAATACGGCGTCTTTGTTGTGTGGTGGTGTTGGGAGAGAAAAAGCGGAAAGGGTAAAGGGTGCATGCAAAGTACTGGTCGAGCATCTTACGTGTAAGATACATAGCCCAACTAGCACTGCCCAGAGGGTGTTCGTTCTCCGACGAGGGAAAAAAAAGGTGTGTGGCGTGTGGAGTGCAGTGATTGTGTAGTTCAACTGTCCATACAATGGCGGGTCCAGGACTGGGGGAAACAGACAGACGACGAGCCTATTGAAATCTGAAGTTGGATTTTATTTTTGGTTTTATTTTATTTGTTATTTTTTGGGCGGGTAGTTAATTTTTGATTTTTTTTTTTTTTTTTTTTTTTTTTTTCTTTTCTCGGAATCGACAAGCCGTGGAATGTAATAGGGCAGGCACGCCCCTTTGGGGCTCGAGGCATGGGCCGTGATTTTCCTGCGGATCATACACATGCGTTGTCTCATTCAGCTGGACACAGCTGGGATGGTTTTCTTTTTTTTTTTCCAATATTTTCTGCTGCCGGGCTCTCTGGGCTCTGGGCTCTGGGGCTGCACTCCGGGCCTCGGGCTGGAGTTTTTCAAGTTGGAGATGGTTCCGAGGTCTCGGTTCAGGTCATGCATTGGGCTGGCTACAGCTCGCTCGTGCACTAGGAAGAGGACCGGGCGGGCCGCAAGACAAGAGCGAGCGGGAAGCAGTGGGAGAAGTAGCAAAAAGTCGTTTGGATCCAAACCAAGAGGACGTCTCATAGGTACATTCCAACGAACAACTCCACTTAGCAGAGAAGTGGGTTGCGGCTAAGGGCCATTTGCTTCCTAGCAAAAGACGGGAAAAAAAGACAGGCAGGCCCCGTTCTCTAGATCCCCGTTCTCATACCGGACAAGCGATGATGTGAAGTACGGATCATCGCGTGGTAGGGTTACCCTGTATGCGTACAACCTTGTCCATGGTTGGGCCTTGGAAGCGATCTTGGAAGCGATCTTGGAAAAGATCTTGGACGGGGAGCTGCGAGGCGTGTAAGTGCTTGACGCATGGCCTCAATAGACGGAAAAAAAAGCAAGCAAAGACAAACAAAAACGCACAGAAGCGCAAGCCGGTCGCAAAACAGGTGCTAAAAAAGCCCGCATAAAAAATTTTTAAAAAAAGAAGGAAATCTTGCGTCTCACTCACGCGGGGTTTCTGATATCTGGGAAGAAAAATCAAATAAAAAAGCAAGCCAGCAAGCGAGCTGGCATGTCTGACGCGTCGGCACCATTCCGCCAAAACGTCTTGTCTCCCTTCCGGCTTTCCAGACCGACTCCAGCTTCCGCGTCAAAAACAAAGCAAGCAAAGAGAGTTGAGCTGAGGGTCGAAAGAAGGGGGAAAAAGCAAGTAAAACCTAGACAGAGAGGAAGAAGCAAACACGCACAAACCAAAAAACAAAAAAAAAACCGATGGTATCCCGGAAACGAAAAAGGCGGCACGGCCGCGAAGCGAAAACGGGCCAACGACACAGCAACTCAGACCGGTTTCATGGTGGGCAACAAAGAAAGAAAGAAGGAAAAAAGGTCTCTCCTTGTAGCCGAGCTCAATAAAAAAAAGCAGCACGTTTTCCCGCCGTTCTGTTGACTTGCCGAGCAAGCCAGAGAAGCAAAGTAGGCTCGAAAGTACTGCTCGAATATAGAAATTGGGCTTAGCCCGATTGTGGATGGCGCCCATAGCACAGACCACCCAAAAATACAAGAGCTTCTTCCGTGTCCAGCACTCGGTGTTCAGTGTTCAGTAAACCAGAGACTCCGAGTTGACTAGTACACAGCATTCCAGCACAAAAACAGGCTCCCTCTCCCTCTCAGGCTCCCTCTCCCTCTCCCTCTCTCCCCCAATGTTCCAGGGCCATCCATGGAAAGCATTCCATCGCGCTGGGCTCCAGCTCGAGTGGCACAATGAGCCACACACCAGGCAGGCAGCATCCTACCGGGAAAACTGCCCGAGCCCACTGGACGATACGAAGTATGACAATCACACGCTTCGGTGGGATACAGAGATGCTTGCGGCTGTTACACGGCGATCGACTTGTCTGCTCTTTTCGCTCTCTTCGCTCTCTTCGCTCTTTTCGCTCTTTTGCTTTTTCCTGAACCTCCCCTACCTTCCTTTTTGGCAATTTGCCATTTTGGGCATCTTTTAGTTTCTTGCTAGAGTCTATCTCTCTCACACACCGAGGAGGCTTGCGTGCAGCAAAATATTGGTCTTTCCAGAAAATCTTGCAGGACAGGCATGCACTTGTACGATACCTTCCCTAAAAGACTGGTGTCCTTTTTTTGGTTGGTCGTGGTCGTGGGGACCCTCTCTGGACCCTGCGTAGTGGTTGGTGTGTGGCACAGGTCCTGCAAGCGCCACGCCACCGAGCTTTCCAGTGTGGCATACCTCTGAAAATAAATCTCCGTCCTCACGGCCAAAAAATAAAAAAATAAAAATAAAAAAAATACAACACCCGGCCGCTCTATCGTAGTTGTTCTACTTCGCGAGGGTCGTCCCGTTCAGCTGTACCAGACCATTCTTCCTCTTCTTTCCCCATTCGGTCTGGATCCACACCTGGATGACGATAAGCCTTTTTTTCTTGTGAAAAATAAAAATAAAAATAAAAAATCAAGAATCAAAAGTCTGCGGTCCTTCTCGCCATTTTCTCTCCCTCTATTTTGTTTGCTGCCTCTGGTTTCTCTGATGTTACTAGTTACATAGTATCTCATTTCCTCGGCAGGAAAAACTAGGCCTTCTCGAGCGCTTCGGTCGTCCCTTGCAGGTACGCCCGAATGCAGAGCGCTCTCACGTCCGTACGGCGGCGGCCCCCCTCTTCTCCTCATTTGTCGCCTGTCGTCACCTGTCATCACGGGGGACCCAGCTTCCGCTTGGCAGCGCTTCGGGCGTTTCTGAGGGGGTTGGGTGTTCAACCTTTCTCCTCCCATCCACTACAACAAGCCTCATCAGCCTTTCCGTTGCAACGTCACTCATCTCTCTTATGGTTGCTTGATTAGCGAATCCTACGCTCCTGGCTCCCTTCCGCACATGGGTCACACGCTTCTCTCTGTTCTTTGATTTTTTTTTTTTTGTTGTTGTTTCGTTATGGCATCGGCTTGCGTTGCCTCTTTCTCGGTTGCTGGTCCCTGATTCCGGATACTCTCTCTCCTTGTCCAACCCATATCGCAGTCCCAAGGGTGGCATACGCGCATACTAGCTACCGTGCCCGTACAGGGCACTCACTCGTATGGAGGTGGAAATGGGAAAAGAAAACCACGCGTCCCCCCCCCCCCCCCTGGTCTGGAAATCCGGGAATCCTTTCCTCTTTGAACAGCCTGCATGCTGTTGAGGAAGAGGGTGTGTCTTTCCCGCACCAGTTTGTTTGGTTCCGCACCCTCCATAAAATGCAACACAGCACGAGTTAGTTACCCATGGAAATGACCTGCCCCCCATTTTCGTCGTGGTTCCCCGCATCCTGGTGCCAATCGTCAGCGAATGCTACCATGCTACACCCAAGATTGTGTGGGATCTCTAAGGGACTGTTTTCCAAAATGGACAGGTTGCAAGAGACCGGAGTGCCTAAGTTTTTTTGTCGTCAGAAAAGAAACAGGGGAGACGAGGTCTTATTTGGTTCTAGAAGGGCTACTATGTAGTTGCCAAAGTTGACAACCGTTTGCGAGGACTAGTGGGCTGCATGGTATTTTTGAACAAGGCCCTTTGTTGTTCGGTCCTTCCTGCAGTATCTTCAAAAGCGCCTCCAACGACTAGGGACAAGGATGGTGGTTCTGCAAGCACGAAAGCCTAGCCGGGCGCCTATCTATTATTATTGACGCAACTTTAGTCTGTTTTGGCCATGTGTTCTGTTTTTAGTAAAATCCTCTGGAAAACAAATCCAAAAATATTCTTCTGCAAAAGTCCTCCTTGATGTATTTCCCCCTCTGTTTGCCCGCTTTCTTTCTTCTTTACAATTTACACCATAACTACTATATATCCCCGGTTTCTGATTTGCGAGTTGTCTGCAATCAACAATCGTCCCGGTCCATATCTGTCACAATGTCAGATAAGGCAGTGCCTGTACGCAAGGGACACCGTTCCCGTCATGTGTCCCCAATATCGGGACCACCCGGGGCATACAAAGTAATTAATGAAGCCTGCAAGCACCCTGGCCAAATCGGGCTGACTCTACTCGTACTGCCGACCCTTGGAAGCATACCCCCCGCCCCCCCTCCCTGTAACTTTGCTATGCGTTCTTCGAGGGGAGATTCTCGCGGGGAACCCGAAAGATGGTGCCGTGTACAACGATGTAGAAACTGCCCCCGATTGCATTTACTTGATGTTATTCAGGTCCGATATCGCTATAAACTTCCCTTTCCCCGGAAACCTTAATTCGCTGTGCACTGCGGTGGTATGTGCGAGTATGTACGATGCAAGTATCTTACCAACTTTGCTATTACACCGGATGCTAGGACACTGCACCTGTGCCTGTGTCTGCATATGTGATCGTCCCACCTTGCACAACGCCCTGGCCATATTGGAACTTGATCTTTGGTAAAGATTCAAAAAAGGGGGTTGCCTCGTGTATACCACGTCGCATGCAGTTCTCCGAACGCCTCATATTCGGAGGTCGCTGTTGGAGAGCCCTCGATCGCGTTGTCCGATTTTGGCTGGAGACAAGTCCATTCTGGTTTCTGTTATTGGCGGAGCGGGCAGACAAAAAGAGAATGACTCTGTCGTGCGACGATTGGAGGGGGAAATTGTCTTTGCATAATCCTCCTCCGTGGTGGCTGAGTGGAAGGTCCGACCGAAAAGGGCCTGCTGGCAAATCGGCGGCAAGCTTACTCATATTACAATGATATGCCCGTTTTCTCTCCCCGTCTCTCTGGGGTTCTCATCCTCACTCTTGCTCTGCCTCTCTCTTGGCGGCGGGCAGTCCGTGAGGCGTTCTCACTGCAAGGAAGAATTTTCTGCTGTAGTCCAAACAAAATAAAACACAATAAAAACGGACAAATCCAAATGATTGGATCCCGTCCTCTTTGCGGCTTCCCTTGGCAAGACATTCTCTCCTTTTCTGAGACGTCGTTCCCTTGTGAGACGGAACTTCTTGTTGGTCTTTCGGCGCTTCTTCACGATACGATATTAAAATGACTATCTTGGCAAGTGAGACCCAGCCTGGGACAGTATTGTCATTTTTGTGTTTATCAGCCTATAACGATTGGAGTCTCAGATCTGCAATACATTGCACAACTCCCAAGATGTCGTAACCAACAAGAGCAAATTTAGACGACGTCAGGACACAACAGCAGCTGGTAGGAGAGACAAACAAGGAAATAGGACGCAGGTACAAACGACACAAAAGGTTGGCCATGAGCATTTTAACCGGTTGACAGCGGCCCGGTGAGTCGTCAGGAAGAAATTCCGGGATCTTGCACACTTATATTGAGATACCAAGATGGCAATTTCCGAGTTGTCATTTGTTTCCAAAGTCTATAATCCGCCATCATAACAGGGAGAGCAGCCGGCAGATTCTGCTGGATATTCTTTTCCCAGTGTAGGCTGTAGGTATATGTTCAAAGCTTCGCAAAATGGCATGATCCTAGACCCCCCCCCAAAGAAATTAGAATCCACAGTTTGTGTATACACATACACTCGTACATCCACATAGGTTGCATATACAGTCAACAGGCCCAGCACGTAATAGTAAAAGATCTGAAAACAGCAAATTCTTCGCGATGGTGTCTCAGTCTGCTTTGTGGCTCACAACTCTGAGCCCGTTGCTTGCCTTGGCAGCTGCCGACTGTGATCGTGCCGCACTCAAGGCCGCGGCAGACAGCTACCTCGTCTCGCAGACCAACGGACAGCTCCATGCATCGCTAGCCGGCAGTGCCATCACGTACAAGGAGAACAACAAGATAGTCGACATCAAAAAGGGCGTTCTCTCCAGAGCCTTCAAGATCGACCACAACAAGACAACCGTCGACACGAAGCAGTGCGCCACCTATACGGAGGTCATCTCCACGGATGGCCCTTATGTGATCGGCACACAAATTCACCACAATGGTAACGCAGCTGCTGCTGGAAGCAATGGAACGGCGGTGCTGCCTTCGGTGGTACTGATCGACAGCGTCGTGACGACAACCGGCGACTGGCTCTTCAACGCCTCCAAGTCGCTGGAGCTCGTCCTCAAAGAGGACTGGGCCACCATCCCGGCCGACAAGCAAGACCAGCGCGAGACGCTCCAGGAGGCGGGCGATGCCTACATGGACCTCTGGGGCCACCCGACCAACCGGACCGTACCATGGGGCTTCCCGTGCGATCGCATGGAAGGCTCGGCCTACACGGGACCCGGAGTGGCCAACGACACCTGCGCCGTGGGCATCCCCAACGGCACGTGGCCGCTGAACACGGAGCGGCGCTATGTCATTGACGAGACGGTCGGGTCTGTGAGCATTCTGTGCGTCTTCCAGACGATGCGCAACGGCGCCGACAGCCACGAGTTCCGACTCAACAGCGGGAAGCTGCGCTATGTGCACACGATGACGGTCATGCGCAACCTCACGAGCACGGTCAAGCGCTGGAGGAGTTGAAAGAATGCAAAGTGGAAAAAACGCGGTCGATATAATACTGCAATGAAGGAAGGTATCAGTGTGTATTTATCCATAGCTCAACAGATCGTACATATGCTGGCTTCAAACATCAAACTTGGCCAAGTTCTCGAGGACTGTGTTCTTCCATCCTGGCAGCACGCTTTCTCGTCCTCCACGTGGCGCCACTTCTGTGATGGCTCGTAGATAATCCACAACACACTGCATGGCATCTTGTTCGGGTGATGCATAATGCTGGCCGTCCAACAAGAGCTTCGTTGTTTGTGCATCGCCTCGTGCTCGTACACGGTCCTCGAACCGCGCCACCAGCCGGCGCTTCTCGGTCAGGCTGCCGTCGTCCGATTGTCCGTTCCACAGGAATGCTTTGCGCGGATTCCACAGTGGATTGGGCGCAATCTGGGAAAACTCCCAGTCTAGCACGGCCGAGATGCGGCCGTTTTCGTAGAGCAAGTTGGCAAAGTGCAGGTCCTTGTGGGCAAGCACGAATCGAGACTTGGACGTGGCATTGAGGGCCGGTGCCGCGTACGGCTTGGTGATCTTCTCTGCAAACGCTCGCAGGCGAGGGATCACATCTCGCATAAAGGCGAGCTTGTCGTGGACTTGAACCAGCCGTATGTAGAGCCGCACATAGGCGGCCGCCATCTCTGTCCACGACGTATACGGCCCAGCCACATTGAGGCTCTCGACTGTCTCGCCCGGCGGCCAGAGCCCAAGATCGCCGGCTTGCCAAAAGGTCTCGTCGACCACACGGGCGGGCACGATCTTGCCATCATCCGCATCCAGGTTGAGTCCGCCAATGTGGTGCCACTCATGGCTGTGCAGCTCCATGAGAATGTCGATAAGCTGGTCGAGGATGCCGTCCAGCTCCGCCTCGCTCAAAGACGAGTTAATGTCAGTGAGCGTTTTGCCCGCGGCTCGCGAAAGCAGCGTGAATTCGTGCCCAATCGCGTTTCTAGTCGATGCATCGTAGGCGACCACTTCCGGCACGGGGATCTTTGTGTTGCGTGCGACCCAGGCCATGATGCCGACCTCGTTCTTCGTTTTGATGGCCGGGATGTGATTGCCTGATACGCGCAGCACCAGCTCGGTGTGCGGCTTTGACTGGTCATTTTCGGGAAGCGTAATCAGGTAGATGGCATGGTACGCAGCCGTAACATGAGGTACGACGATGCTGGTGGCCTTTGGCAGGCCAAGGCTGATCAGAAGTTCATTGACGGCCTCTTCCGCAATGGGTTTTGGCTGCTGTTCCTCGGGGGAGGCCATGGATGCGACTTGGACAAGTACTCAAGAAAGTAAAGTGTCGCGAAATAAGAAACATTGTCGTCGTTTCATGAACGATTGCAACATGTTTAATTGTTTCCATGTTTTACAGTACAGTGCAGACATGTCAGCAATGATGCAGTATGATTCACCCTGTGCTCATGGCAAACGGGGAAGGAGCAAAGGGGGCAGTCATTTTGCTGGTCTCTACGCTGGGCCTGGGCGGCCTGCTGTCTTGGTTGCTCTTTCCCCCTCTGCTAGCCAAGCCCGATTTTGCGCCACACGGGAAAAGCTCTGTCAAGCTTGTGAAAGTTTGCCTCAAGATTTCCTCCTCTGCACTTCGCAGTCCACGACTCTGCAGCCCGATTGAACAGCCGTTGTTCCGGCAACCCACCTCGGTTCGACAGCTTCTGCGCTTCCCCTAACCATTGCCTGGTGACTTGCTAACACGTACGACCCCACCGGGTAGCTTGCGAGATAATAGCGGACCATCCTCAAACAGATGGCCCATGATGTAATGTCACCTTTTACGATTGCTCCACAGGTGCGTCTCGCCTCTTTCGCCAGTTTCGCCAGTTTCGCCAGCTGCGGAAGACTGCTCTTGTGCCCCTCGTGACGTGGCACGACTCGCAAGGGGCCGTAGCTCAGCGGCGGCCTGCATGACATCGCGGCAGAATTGGCGGATTTCAGTGGTCGACGGACCAGCCCACCATGCAGTCTCCACGGCCAGACCATCGAATCAGAATGTCCTCAAGAGTGCGGGACAGACGAGCTGTAACTGGTTAGCTGGCTGACCGCAGTGGGTACGCTTCTTCTTTTCGCAGAGGGAAAAGCTGTGGTATGATTCCCACCTCTCTTTGCTCGCCTGCAGCGCTGTGCTGGCGCAGGTGATACACATTAGTTTGTATCTTACCTCAAAGGGGTGAAAGAGGGGTGTGGAGTTGGGCGCCGTCCCCCAAAGGCGATTCCCGTGGCCAGCCATAGATAGAGCGAGCACTGCTCTTCTTCTTGTTTTCCACACTTTCGTTCCGTGTTGAACAGCAATCAGGGAACAGAACGACGTATTCCTACGAGAATTCACCAAAACAGCAAACTACTTCTAACCTAGCCATGTCGAGCCAGTATTACTCGCCAAGTCAGCAGTGGAATTGGAACTACAGCAACGGAATACCTGGCGACTATGTCGGCGACGCGTATCAGACTCACAGAGGAAGCGGCCAGTGGGCTCCGCGGCCCGGCCCCCCCTACTCACCTCAAGCTCCTCCCCCCATGCAGGCATATCCTCCTCAACAGCCTGGCTGGCGAGGGGGGGGCTCAGATTACAACAGAAGCAGCTACGACGAGCACCAGCACCAACATCAACAGCAGCACCAGCATCAGCCGCCGCCGCCGCCGCCGCCGCAGCAACCGCAGCAGGAACGGAGCTACCCCATACATCCTCGGCAGTACGAGCGTGAGTCGTCCCACGCCAGCTCCCACCATGCCAATTCGTCCGTGCCGAGGACGCCTACGCATGAATCTCGACGGAGTGGCCTCGGCAGTGCCGGCAGCGGCAGTCGCAGCGGCGGGTCGTCGGGACGCCACGACAGGTACGGCTCGGGCTCGTCACCCGAATACATGATGAGCGGCAGTCCGAAACAGCGAGATCGAAGAAGCCAGCGCGACCGGGAAGCGGATCGAGAACGAAATCGGGAGCTTCATGAAGACCTCGAGTTTTACCACCAGCGCGGCGTGCAGCTCGACCAGGCGCGCCAGCGCATGGGGTCCGAAACACACTACTACCCGCGACGGCTGAAAGAGTACCTCATGCCCATCTTACAAAGCAAACAGGCCATGGAGCGGGCCGTCGAGGTCTTTGTGAAGCTCGACGACGACCCGCACTATCTTTCCCACAGCGCGTTCGCCATGCTGGACAGCCTGGCTGCGGCAAACAACGCCAATGGCAAGAACAGCACCGGTTTTGAGGAGGACGCCTCGTCTGACTCGGAAGACCCCGAAGAGAGTGACCTCGACGACGACCTGGAGACGGCAGCCGAGTCGGACGACTCGGACGACTCGGGCGGCGACCATATATTGTCCAGCATGGTGGGCTCGGGGCGGCGACGGAGCAGTGGCGCATACGGGAGCTCTTCGAAGAGAAACAGCGGCTCAAGCCAAGCCAACGGCAGCAGCACAGGCAACCCGTTCCTGAGCTGTCAAGGATTCCGCGCCTATGCCATCAGCAAGTCTTCGAAAGGCGTGAATGACCGGCTCTTGTCGTTCCTCGCGCTCACGCAAACCGTCGGCACCAGCTTGATCTCCATGGGCAGAAAGGGCTCGACCGCACAGGGCAAGAAGGAGCTGTCGACCAAGGGTCTTCTGTCTGAGCTTCTGCGCATCCTGAAGCCTCGCGACTACCGGGCCTATTTCCGCACAGCGGCGCGCGTGATTCTACTGCCCGACACGGGTGTGACACGGCATCTGGAAGAGTCGGCTCTGGAGTCGCTGGAGAAGCAGCTTCTGGGCACCTTTAAGTTCGGACCCGGCGGTGCAGCTCTGTCGTCTGCCACGAGCCCCATGATGGCTTGCCTCACGTACGACTCCAGTAAATACGGGTCGATCTCGCTCTACAAAGTGGAGCTGTCTTCGTCCCGAGAAGGCAATGGTTGGCCGCAGCGCATCATCCCAGTGTCCGCCATGACGGGCGTTCCCAAGGAGCTTCTGCGGCAAACAGCGCGAGCGGTGGCACCATCGCATCGAACGGTGCTCATGATGAGCAACAATGATAATGATAACGATGATGATAAGAGCAAACATGATGACAATGATAAGAACAAGAAAGGTAATGACAGCAAGGGCAAAGACAATCGCCGGAGCCGCAGTGGAAGCGGCAGTGGCAATGGCAGTGGCAGTGGCAACGGCAACGGCAACGGCAGCATTGGCTACGTGCCTCGCTGGATCTCCCTGCCGGCCGACACAAACGTGATCCCAGGACTGGCTTACAGTCCCAATGTCGGCGACTCTACGCTCACTGCTGCGGGTCTCCGTGGGGCACTCGGCATTGACGAGGACTCGCTTCGGATTGCACCCAAGACGATTGCCAATGCCGTGACGGCGCCCATACCTGCTATGATGGCGTGGCTGCACGTCAAGGCTGCGTACCTGACCGGCCTAGAGCTGGAAGGCATTGAGCTACAGTACAACAGAGGCAGTGGCAGTGGCAACGGCAATGGCAATGGCAGTGCGTCAGATGAGCTGCGGGACGAGTCCAAGTCGCTGGTGACGCTCAAGTCCTGGATCCGGCGCATTGTTCGATGGAAGCAAGGCCCTGCGCCGATTGACCACGAGGGCCGGGACCCGTGTATTGTGGTGCTGCATCCAGGACGGGGCGACTGGGTGACGATGCCTGTGTACTGGACAGAGTCCAAAGAGTAGCAGTGCGTGTTTGTGTTTTCTTGCCTTTGCGCCATAGTCCTAAGCCTTACGTTTCACGTTTCACCTATTATTTTTTGACAATTTAGAATACAATGAGAATAGCATCTAATCGAGACCCAAGAAAAGAATACTGAGTCCTTTGTTGTCGTTCATTGTGCTGCAGTCTTGATCAATGGTGGCTGAGTCGCGAAGAGGCTGTGACCACAAGGAGAGAAAACGGGCAACTATTATTTGTGAATCCAAATCAAAGAAAATGGCGAAAAAAACAAACAAGTTTATTGTCTGCATAAAGCACTTGAGTTATTTTTAAGCTTGTCATTCATCGTACTGCCCCATGTGCTGCTGTCTAGAGCTGTCTGTCTATCTGCAAAGGATATATTAGATCGAGATAGTGACGACCACTCTCCGGTGATGCAAGGTCAGACCGCCTCCCCCGAGAAGAGCATCGATCTTTCTCTGCAAAAATGGGGAACATGATGATGACAATAGACAACACGGATCCTCCTACGCCGAGGAGACAAGCCGAAGAGGACGAGATGGGCGGCCTGGACCTGCTCGTCGAGGCAGCCATGCAGATGCAGGTCCCGGGCCTGACGACCGGCTGCCTGCCGCCCGACAAGCCCATCCTCGAGCGCGGGAAGACCTACTGTGCCCTCGATTTTCAGAGACGCGTCGTCGACTGGTTCACCGACGAATGGGCCCGCCAGCGCAAGGCCGAAGAGGAAGACGCGGCAGCCGAGGCAGCGGCGGCGGCGGCGGCGGCGGCGGCGGCGGCAAAGAGCAGCGCTCCAAGACCCCACGCAGTGGCCACACGGATCCAGCCTCCACGCGAGGCCAAGCGGCGGCGGCTCGAAGAATCCGAGCACTCGCTCCTGCACCGACAACGGGCCGCCAAACGACGCAAACCCACACACCGACGGAGACGCAGCAGCTACTACAGCAGCTACGGAACCAGCGACTACCTTTTGGAAGACACCCAGCAGCTCGCCAGCATCATGGACACCGAGCGCGTGGACACGCTGTGGCAGGGCATGGCGTCGGTCCTGGAGGCCAAAGCCGACGACCTGCGGCCGCCGCCGCGTGCATGGGGGGCAGCAGCGGCGGCGCCATCAGGTATCACCCGTACCCCCCGCCATACTAGTACTGCTGACGCTTCCCACTCATCAGAACAAGACCCGCCCTCGTATGACTGGTGCCCGATCGTGGCCCAGCCGTGGGCGTGCACAGACTTTGCCTACTGCCTGCATGGGCTGGGACGGGAGGAAGACGAGGCCGAAACGGGTCCATGCTGCCACGGAGCACGGTCTGGATCTGGATCTCGACAGGCAGCCCCGGAAGCCTACATGGTCACAGAGGAGTACCACTCGACGGGCTCGCAGAAGCGGAAGAGGACGCGGGATCTGCGAAAGAAGGCTGCATTTCGGCGCCACATTGGCGAGCGGAGGATGGAAATGTTTGGACTGCGCTTTGCTGTCGACGTTTGCAACGGGTCACCACGGGTGTTGATGCTCTAGGAGGGAGAGGTAAGTAAGACGGGTGAGGATAGAACAGTGATAGGAGCATAGGATGGGCATAGTTTATGGAGGGGTCATTGGAGGTCAGGATTCAACATAACGGTTCACAGATCCAGTTCAGTTCAGATGGCACAAAACGTGTTTGCATTTTTGGTATATTTTGCATTTCCCTCCATAAAAATGGACAAAAGAACCGGTTGTCCGGCCTGGAAACACACTAGAACTTGTCGTCCTTGCCTTGCCCCCTTCCTCTCAAAGAAACTGACTTGACAGTATCCGTGGTTGGCGCCCCGTTTCCTTGTAATCAACAATTCAAAAAAAAAAAAAAAATCAAACATTGTCGTTGGTGAAATCAACAAGTTTGCCGGTAGAGACAGAATTTGTTTCCCATTGTTCCAAACTCTCATAAGTCTCTTCCTCTCCGTAACAGACGATAGAAATAACGGAAATCATTCAGACGAAACAAGTAGGGGCCGAGGAATCGAAGAGGCAGGCGTAAAGGACTGGGTGTGCTTCACAGAGCCGGGGGTGAGCCGCGCGACAACAGCTAGAGAAGAGCATGTTGCCGTTTGATTGCAGAAGTGTGCAATGAAGCAATTTATTTGCCGCAGCTGGCGCAAGAGCCTGGTGAGAGAAGTTAGTCATGTCCAGGAACACGTTCAGGAACGGCATGCAGGGGAACACGTACAGTCAGAACCGCAGTTGCAGGTGGAGGTGGAGGAGCAGCCGCACTCGCCCTTCATTTTGATTGTTGATTGGGTTGGAAAAGTTTAACTCGCGTAAGCGGGAATGGTGGGCAACGGTAAACGTTGGTGGATGGTTGGAAGTGTGTGGTGGTAGTTGGAAAGCTGTGTGAGAAAGTGATTGCTTTGGACTTTGGGGTTGAAGCTTGTAGAGAGAGGAAGAAGGAGGAGAAGGACAACAGGAGATGGGAAGACCACACTTATATATCCGCAAACGGGTATCTTTGTCTTGTCACAAGATTATCTGGGAAGGAGGGGACCCTCTTTCTCACTTTCCCACTCGAGGAGACTTCAGAGGGAGGAGGGGGGGCGCTAGTTAGTGACAAGACCTAGAGGGAAGGGACGAGAAGGCACAGGTGGCAATTGCGCGTAGTTTTCGCCGTGGCGCGCCTTCCGAAAGCGGGAATGCGAGTCACAGGACTTGTTAACCGCCGTAAAACCCCCCAAACCCCCAGGTCCTTGTCTCCAGCAGCCGGATCTCTGTAAGCACAGGCTGCCTTACAGGCGAAAGCCCCGCTCTCGGCGGACGCCCCGCCTGCGTAGTTTGTGCCGTTTACGCTATTGAGATGGATTTTTTTTGCCGTTTGCTTTTTGGCACCTCGTCTGTGGCTCTACTTCGTAATGATAATCGATTCGGGCTCTCGGTCTCACGGGCCTTCCCTATTGGCGTTCGCCACCGCACAAACATCGCATGCGGATCCAGTCTACGAAGCGTGAAAGATCGTTAGAGCCAGCCGGAAGTTTCCTGCGGCATCAGTGTGATCAAAGAGAGCATGACGTGGGACGTCGGACCCAAGGAACACTACCGCGCGTACAGCCAGTCAGAGACCGCAAACAGCATCTCGGTCGAACCCTTGGCCACCAAGTCTTTGGCTGGTCCCTTTATCTGGCCCCAACACCAAGGCAGTCAGTCAGCAGGGGTCGCTCTTTCTCTTCAGGTAGTTTCTTTCTGCGTCTGCTTTCTGCACAGGGCCGTCGTTGATCATCCGCGGGGTAACCTGAAGGCCTGCGCTTTGCCCCACTAGACTGTGTGCATTCCCAGTGTCGCGCACTTGCCAGGCCCTGTTATTAGTGGTCTTGCGATAGGCTTCCCTTGAGTCGTTCCTTCCTAGACGGGACACCTGAAAGAGGTCACGCCAGAGGCTTGACAGCACAAGCGAGAACTCTTTCATGAACGAGACAAGATAGGTGCAGAATAATCCTTCACGCACCCAAGACCTCGCAGAATTTTCCTGGCTTCACCGTCTCCCGATTCTTGATGTCTTGCGCTCGGGGCGCCCACCCATCTTGTTTCATTTCGGGAGTTAGCCCACCCCAAAAGTCGAAAAACCACCGAGGCTTGTTGAGAAACACAAAGCGATGAAGATATGGCAGAGTGTACCATGAAAAGATACGGTCTAATACGAGTAGAACAACTAACGCATCCCTTCCCGCAGATCGCCCCTCGCGGGTGACCAAAAGAAGAGACATAACTCGACGTAACAGATATCGGCAGACGCGGGATACGCAGACGATACGGGAGCATCGACGTGGAGGAAACATGCCCAACGACGTTCTCCTCTTTGATCGGCACGCTTGCACAGATCGTGCAGATTGGTCTATGTTCTGGAAAGCACCGCCGTCTGTCTGCCTGGTTTGGCCGGGTTCCCTGTTCCCACGCCTTCCAGGCCAGTGGGGGTTCTTGTCTCGGCACACTTATGCAGTGTGCTTTTACGTACATACAGCCTAGCAAGCCTAGCATCTGTGGACGCCAGAAAAGGGCTTGCACTAGGTGTCTAAGTGGGAGGCACCGGGAGCGCATCGGCTATCTCGATGTCGGTGCCGTCTGCGTCTGATGACGCGTAGCAATTTTCCAAAATTTTTGAAGACTTCTTTCTCGTCGGCTTTCGAGAATGAGACTGCAAAGTGCAAAGAACCCATAGCCGCGGGTGCCGACTGGGAAATCAGGCACAGAAAGAAGCTCTCGCGTTTGCAGGCTCTTGCTCAACATACAGCGAAAAAAATACCATGTTTTTCTTTAGAGTGTGCAGAGGTTTGCTTCTCAACTGCAGCCGACGAGACTCCGTCTGTTCTCCTGCCAAGTCTTTTGCCCAGCTGCATGCAACCCACACCTACCGGGAACCGATTGTTTTCTTTTTCCAATCATACCTGTTTTTTGCCTTTCTTTGAAGTCGTCTCTTTATTGCTCGCGGCCTTGCTTGCCGTTGCGCGGTCTCCTCATCAGACTAGTTACGAATCACAAGTTGGTGCGGCCACACTCTGCATCTTGTGATGCTCGTGTTCTGTGGGTGGAGGCTTGCCAAGTGGCTGCCGTCTGCCAGAGGGTTATGCAGCATGCAACAGAGGGGATCTTGGGCAAATACGCCGTAAGCTACCACATGAACGGCCGCAAATGTGCTCATGGAGGCTCGAAGGGGGGGGGTGACAACACATCCTGCTGCACGCGAACCTTTACCCACGATGGCCGCCGATTTGCGGTTCCAAAAAGATGGTGGTTCGAAAGGGTGAAATACTCGTGATTTGACCGGATGGCTGTCTGCTCCGCTCTCCTTTTTCTGTCGCCCTTTAGCTTTCGGGGTATTATTCTCTGGCTTTCAAAAGCCCTCTTCTTTGTCGTCCGACCATATCAGTGCGAGTATTTCGGGACACGGCAGCGAGACGCACTTGCATCGATTGCCATCCGACAAACCCGATGGGGAATGGCCAAAAATACACTCATTCTTACTCATTGTTACTCGTTTTCGCATCACGGAGCACAAGAGTAACATGCTACTACGAATTGCAGCCGGCTGCCTTTTTTTTTTTTGCGGGGAACGGCCGGCCCCTTCTCTCTGTTTGATGCACAGATGGGTCGTTTTGCTTGGCCGGCCAGCCAATCACGCTGCTGCTTCCTTATTGCCTGCAGCCAATCTTTCCGAGATGGCTCCTCACCAGATCCAAATTGCTGTACTGGATTGGCTCCTTCAGCCAGCCCTCCTGCCCTGCTTCGTTTGGTCCCTTGCCTTGGCCTCCTCTCCCTAGGTTCCTACCCATTCCTCTTGCCATCTATTCTGCTTTGGCAATCTTCTGTGCCACAGGCAGAACCTGCCATTTGTGTTTGGAAAATGGGATGACATCGTATGTTGCGGTCCAGACGATTCTCGCGGCTGAAACAGATGTGAATCTGCACAACACCCCCGAGGGGGTGTCCCGACTTTTGGCGACGAAGCTGCTAGGCAGGTTGATCCGCCCGATCTTTATATAGCAGCAAGTTGCTGGGGATGCTTAGTTGGATTTGATTGCTTTTTCCTTGTTTTGGAGAATTCCTATTGAGCCGTTTTCTTAAACTCTTCGGCTGTCCTTTTGTATTGATCTTTTTCCGTGAACTTTTCTCCTTGCAAGTTCGAACAACATTGTTCCAAGTGGCGACACCATCAAATCCGCAACAATCATGAGCAATTCTACGAACCCCCGACCGGGCAACGGTAGCTTCGGCACCAACCGTCTACGGTCCGTCCGCGACCAGTCTGTGTCAAACAATCAAGCAGGCCGAGGCACCCGCAGAATCGAAGGTGCCTACGACACCCAGTACACCGGCTCGGCCGGTGTCAACAACAACAGTTCCTACTCCTACAGCTACAACACCCTGCCATCATCCGGAGACGGCGGCAGTGGTGGCAACGGCGGTAACGGGAACGGCCGCGGAGGCAATAGCGGTGGCAACAATAACAACAACAATAACAATAACAACAACAACCGTGGCGGACGCGGCAACAACGACAGCCGCGGCAACAACGACCGCGGTGACAGCAGCTACCGCTACGACTACTACCGCGACTACATGTCCGAGCCCTCGCCCGGCGACGGCCCCAACAATAACAACAACAACAACAACAATAACAATGACGACAACAACGGCGACCCCAACCAGCGCCGCTTCCAGCACCACGTCAACTTCTCCATCAACGTGGGTGGACCGTACATGGGCACGCCGGGTGTCAACGTTGGCGGGCCGGACGGCATTATTGGCGGGCTGCCTGTGAACATTCCCTTCTTTGGCGGCGGTGGCGGGTTGTTTGGTGCGCGCCGTGAGACCGACCAACGCGGGTTTGTCAACATTGGCCGGTTCATCTGAGGAGGGCAAACGGCACTGCTGGTTCAGTTCTTATGCTCCGAGGAGGAGGATGGCAGGTGGACAGTGAGGGCAAAATGGCGGCCAAGCAAACAAAATGTACTACAAAAGGGCAACGATGGGCACACATACAAGCAAGCATTTTGGGGAAATTGATTTTTTTATTTCAAAACTACACTTGTACCTTTGACTTGCCAAACTGTGATAACTCACTCCATCCTGTTGAAGAAACGTCTAACCGAGGCCATTCGTGGTCCAAGTTGGCCCCTTTGGTTCACCACTGTTGCGTGACCCTCGTACAGATCAGGTATCAATCAGAACGGGCTGCGATCCTCTTAGGTCTTCCCTCAGCTGGAGACAACCACAAGTTGTCTACTGCCACATTTGGAATTTGTCTCAGTTTCGCCAACTTTCTTTGTTCAGTTTGCTTTCAGTGATTAACAGCGCTCTACTGTCCACTTATTTTTCAGTTTGCTCCCGGTTGTTTGTTGACTCTGGTGTTTTCTCCGTTTTTGTCACCACTGCCTCGTTGGCAACTCAGTTTACAACTCAGTCTGCAACTCAGTCTGCTTTGTGGCTGAACTCTGTCATCTTCTTTAGCCTTCTCTCCAAAGTATTTAAACCCCTCCTCTCTCTCTCTCCTCTTCTTCCCGTTTCAACTCTCCTTTTGTTTATTTTGTCTTCTCAACAACAAAAGACCGCTTTCAGTCATTCATAACTCTTTGGTTTAGTTGCCGGGAAACAGCCGACGCCGGCTACATTTCTGGCCATGACGGCCATTAGCTATTTTTGCGTCTATTAACGCCTTAAACATTGCTCTTACGAAGATTGTCGAGAGCATAACTCTATCTCAGGTGCGTAAAGCATGCCGCTTGTTTCCTAATTTAGCCTCATGCATGTCCCAAAACCAGACCGCTGAATCATTCTACTAGCCGATTGTCAAAAGTATTATGTCCTTCTCGCTTGCTGGGGCACAAGTGTAGACGTCTGTTTAATGATTTCGGCTGTCAACACACGCCATGCCACTTGGGCCGGTTGCTACGCTTCCCACATCTGGGGCCACATCTCGGCTTGGGATCTCGGAACGTCCCGCAACACAAAAAGAGGAGAGGTCAACGAGATGGCGCTTCAGATGCGTTGTGAAGCCTGGAGAAGTCTGGTTGAAGTCCCTCGTGTCGTGGGACACCCTTCCAAGGTTCCATTCTGGCATGTCATTCTGCGAGACAAAGCCAAACCGTCTGGACAGATAGCTGGCTTGTGGTGACGGAAAAATAATCCGGGAAATGGAAGCCACACGTGTGAGTTAGCTTCTTCTTGGCATCCAGAAACCAGCAAAGTCTTAACATCAAACAGTTCAAACAAGAAAAACATCGTGGTCGAGCCAGGACATCATGACACAAACTGCCCGGGCTGCAGGCGAGGACGGAGCTCTTTCTTGCTTCCCTGCACACTCGGGGGCAGTCACAAGCGCTCAGCTCATTTCGCCGTGGGCAGTCCTTTCGATTTGCCGAGGCCAATGTCAAGCTTGCAAGCGGCAGCGGCACTGGATGGGCTGTTAAGGGAATCAGAAATCAGTTCCAGCTCAGATACAGCAAAATTCCCCATGGGAGGCTCCGCGGGTCGTTTGCTATCGGGATTCTGCTTCTCGGCGTACCCCATCTGGACTTTCGGTCCATCCTCTGTTCCCGGCTTCGGGATGCAGTGGGAAAGCCTCATTCCATCAGCACGCTCAGATGGTTGCTCAGATGGTTGCTTGGATCTAGTCCAAAGGGGCCTGCCTGTTGATAGAAACGGACAAGACCAGAGAACTCTGGCCGCTCTATCTAAAGCGAATGCATTACGAATGCTTAGCCCATCTGAAATGGATAGGAGATCAACCTTTGACAAACCCAGAGATGGAAACTGACGAAAGTACCATTTCCAAGCGAGGGAATATAACCCCAGAGAATGAGAAGAGTTTCCAGCAAATCATCGAAAACAATTACGCCTTCGCATCGATTACGTCGAGTCAGCCCACTACACCAAGGACTGGGCTTGTGGGATGATTGTACTCGAGTGCGCTCACGCAAACGACTGGAATCTAGTGACGATGCAGCGCACTCGTTACACCAGGATGCAAAAAAAAAGAAACCTGGTGATGGCGACTCATCAAGCAAGCCGTTCACTATTCGTGGTTCGGTCGTTCTCGACCCAGCATCGAACATATGAGGAAGGGCTCTGCGTGGATGGTCCTCCATTGACACCCAGACAGACTGGTTGGCCGAACGTCTTCCACACCCCGTCTGGACACACGCCGAAATTCTTTGGCAGATGTTTTTCGTGCATTGTTTGTCCGCTTCCTCTTGGCCTACGGCAACTTTCCACCGACTCCTGCGTAATCGCGGGCAACGGTCTTCAGACCTCAATTTGAATCGACGACCTTGAAATCGGCTTTTCTCCTGGCGCCCACTGGCCAAAGTTGTCATCACACATAGCTATTCCCACTTCAAGATCTCCGGCGGCCCTCGACTACACTGCCCCAGTTCAACACACAGAAAGCACTCTCGCGGGAGGGGATGTCTCCACACGATGTTGTCCACTACTCAGTCGCGCAGATGGGGAAAAAATTGCAATGAACCCCCAACGAACAATACCGGCCAAGTGTCTACTAGACAGACAGCTCAACAACGACAACGCCCATTTTCAACGAATGGCGAACATCCTTCAGACGCCTGGACGGAAAACATGCTGGGTCAAAATTGGAACAGCCTGACCCAGGGACTTGGTCATGGCATGGGAAGGATGTGACGAGTAGAATCGCCTCTATTACTTCTTCAAGAGTCTTCCAAGAGACTACATCAAAGGATTGCCGAAAAGCAGAAGAACTAAAACAACAATGGCCCTTGCCTGACCAGGACATTACGAAAATTGCCACAAGCGACCAAGTTCAGCAGGCGGGTGGCAGGACATGCGGAGTGTTGGTTTGCGAAACCCCGAGGATGTTCGCCCGGAAGCCAGAGGCAAATCTGTTGGCGAGAGTCGGTGTGCATACGGGAGAGAATCTTCAAGTGTACAAAGAGCTCGCAGGGCGGGCTCCTGATTTCTCAAGATCGGCATGAACCTCGGTGGGCTTGCTGTTGCGCTGCTTGAAGATCCATTGACAGACTACTGCAAAGAGACACCGCGAGGGGAGCGCGTGCGAGCATTTGTTGCGGGAGGTCGAACTCGCTCCAATGCCGGTGGGAGGACTTTCACATTCTCCAAAAACTTCACTATCCGGTGCGACTGGGGCAATATCACCGATCAGGGCGGTCACCAATACGTCAACGGCATCGTCATATACAAATATGTCTGTGATATATATCACCTGGAAGGGGCGTTTCCCCAAGAGGCATGGTCAATCGAGGACATGATATCGGCGGGCCTGACCGAGATCCCGTTTTCTTCTACATTGGCGCCCTTATCCGTCTATTTTGGTCAACTTTTCATGCGAAGACCGCATCACAGCAGCGGAATGCCGCTATTTCCTACAGGTCTGCAATGTCGCCATTGGTGGCGGCAAGGAAGAAAATCACTGGATTTTGGCCATCTTTGGAGACCAAATCCCTCTTGTGGCATGCCTCTGGCTGGGTGTATACGCACAGAAGAACACTTGGCATCCAATCGGGACGAAGCAAGAACCAAAGACACCATTGCACTAGAAGACAAACACAATTTCGACACGAGAGTAGAAGGAAGAAAGTTGATGTAAGTTCACACAAAAAAAAACCCCCACACAAAAAAATTGCCAAAAAAAAATGGGAAGAGAGGGGCTCGAACCCACGACCTCTGGATGTTACCATATGTTGCTAAGAACAGTATGAGACCAACGCGCTACCGACTGCGCCATCCTCCCAAGTTGGCGGAACTTGCTTGGAATTAGCTTCTATTAGTGGAGGCCCATCGCACTCCCCGGGACTTTGGTCCCCGTTGCCCGTCCCCTCCTCTCGGTCGGGTGTCCGGCCAGGTCCTATGGGAGCTGCCCAGGGCGCCAGTGTGGTGGATGGCGTCCCGCCTGGGAATTCGGAGGGACCAGAGGACCGGAGGGCCTGGTCCTGTCTTAGCAAGCTGAGCTGGAGTCCGGCCCGATTTGTGTCGGCTGCCTCAACCTTTGGGGCACGCAGAGGGAGGTACCTGCTTTGCCCTGGGCTCAGAGCAGATGGCGGCTGCACAAATCGGCAGGGCAGCAACGCAGTCTGCACTCCTGTATGTCTTATCAAAGTCTTTCTAAAGCATCATTCCATAGCTAGCACACCCAGTTCCATGCCCTCATGATGGGCGACCTGCTACACCTGTCCCGCCGGGCCTCGATCTGTGATCAGCCGGGGTGCGTGAGGTGACCCCTCGGCGTGCATCCTGGGGTGGACTGTGTGTGCGTGCGCGGCTCTGCCGCTGGGGGAACATAGTCTGGCGTATTTCTTTGGGCTAATATGCGCTGTACCGGTACAAAGGAGAAGCCGGTAGACATTGGAACGGTGACAGGAACGGCGTGTTTGCAACCAGAAGATAGAAGCATCAGGAACAGCGTCTCTCCCAAACACGGCAAACAAGTTCTGCCCCTGTCAACTCAAGGTGCCAGGAACACAGCCAGACAGGACATCAGAGAAATCCAACGTCACGGAAGACTCAAACGAGCGGGCCGCCACCAGTTTTTGGAGTGTCGACAGTCCTCACGGCTGGGAACTGCGAAAGGCTCCTCGGCACTCTCAGTCTATCACCAGCCTGGGGATCGGAAACATTCCGGAGGCGGCTTATTCGATCATGAAAAGAGTCAGACCTTGAACAAAGACGGGCAAGGCACCTCGGAAGCCCGCCAACTATCGGAAGAATCCAACCGCAAGATGAAGAGGCTTTGCGACGACCATAACATTCTGGGCAGGAGCGACGACGCCTGTCCGTCCTCTGCGTAGACATCGTCGATGAGTGGTTCTATGCTACACATACGAACGACTGTCGCCTGCGACCTCCGGAACATGCCGGTGACAGACCTCACCCCAACGATTGCAGGAACTACGCTCTCGAAAGTTTCCCCTTCATGTTTACAAAACATACTCGCAGCATAATACCATCACAGTGACGCCACCAGAAAAGGGCGAAATATCAACGCCCCTTAACCCTATCCAATTGGTCACGTGATAAGAAACGTGATATTAACATACGTCAAAAAACTGAATGATTCGAGAGGCGCTTCACTAGTTAGTGCATCTTTGCGCTAGCGGGCGCCCCGCATTGCCTTTTTTTTTCGGGTTTTATTTTCTAAAAAAAAAAGACTGGCCCCCTCATCCTTCACAAAGAACCATTTTCAGCCGCCTCCCCCCCCCCCTCTTTTTACATACGAGTACACATACCCATTGCTCGGTCTTTCTTTTTTTTTTTTGGTCAATTTCAGGCTGCAGTTTCGTTCTTGTCTGGGCTCCTGCATCTTGTTACAGATTTCCCTGCCGGCCTGGAGTGAGCAAAAGGAAGACGCATACAAAAAAAAAAAGCCAATACTTGCACGCGACAGCGACAGCAGGAAAAAAAAAAGACCACAGTGCACACAACAGAGGAACGAAAGAACGAGAGCGATTCACACACGAAGACGACGAGACGAAGAAGACGACAGGAAACAGGACAGACTACACAAAAAAAGAATATAACACACACCTGAACACACACACACACAATGGCTCCTGCCGAGGTCGCCTCTGCCCAGCACCCGTCCCTCGTGACGCCCTTTGGGCAGCGCGCCGAGTCGGCCGCGCACCCGCTGACGGCCTACCTGTACCGCCTCATGGAGGCCAAGTCGTCCAACCTGTGCCTCAGCGCCGACGTGTCGACGGCCCGCGCGCTGCTGCTGCTCGCGGACCGCGTGGGCCCCGCCATTGTCGTGCTCAAGACACACTACGACCTCGTGTCCGGCTGGGACTACCACCCGCAGACGGGCACCGGCGCCCAGCTGGCGGCGCTCGCACGCAAGCATGGGTTCCTGCTGTTTGAGGACCGCAAGTTTGCCGACATTGGCAAGACGGTGCAGCAGCAGTACACGGCGGGCACGGCGCGCATCATCGACTGGGCCCACATGGTGACGGTCAACATGGACGCCGGCCCGGCGGCCGTGACGGCGCTGCAGGACGCGGCCGACCACTGGCGGGGACGGGTGCACTACGAGGTGAAGACGTCTGTCACCGTGGGCACGCCCCTGGTCTCGCCCCTGAGCACGCCGGTGGACGGGGCCTCGGAGGAAGGAGAGGGGGAAAAGGAAGAAGAAGAAGAACGAGAGGGAGGGAAAGAGAAGGAAAAGGGAAAGGATGGGGCCACCACGATCGGCAGCAACAGTCTGCGCCTGCAGCAGCAGCAGCCCGCACATGGCAGCTCCCTCCAAGGTGGCTTCCCGGGTGGCCTCCAGGGTGGCCTATCGGGTGGTGGCGGTGAACGCCGCAAGAGCAGCGTGGTCTCCATCACGACGGTGACGAAGCAGAGCTACGAGCCAATGGAGTCGCCGCGGCTGCCGCAGGGTGGCGGTGAGGGAGGTGGTGCTGGTGCTGGTGCTGGTGCTGGTGCTACTGCGGGCGGTGAGGACAGCACAGCTCGTGGCAAGAACAGCGGTCACGACCACCACCACGACCACCGCTCTTCCTCTTCCGCCAAGAATGCCGCCGCTGGCAGCAGCAGCAGCGGCGGCGGCGGCAGCGGCAGCGGCAGCGGTGGCGGCGACTACTTTAGTGGCCTCCATGAAGAAGCACCCCTGGAGCGCGGCATTCTGCTGCTGGCGCAGATGTCGTCCAAAGGCTGCCTGATGACGCCCGCCTACACGCAGGCCTGCGTCGAGGCCGCCCGCGCCCATCCCAGGTTTGTGCTGGGCTTCATCGCCCAGGAGACGCTCAACACGCAGGAGGACGACACCTTTGTGATCCTGACGCCGGGCTGCAAGCTGCCGCCGGTCGAGGAGGAGGAGGAGGAGGAGGAGGAGGGGGGGGAGAACGACGACGCCGGCAAAGAAAAAGGCGGCCATGCTGCGCTGGCAGGTGACGGCATGGGTCAGCAGTACAACACGCCGGCCAAGCTGATTGGGCGCGGGACGGACATTGTGATTGTGGGCCGGGGCATCATCACGGCCGCAGACCCGCCATCGGAGGCGCAGCGGTACCGGAAGAAGGCGTGGAAGGCGTACCAGGCACGTCTCAATCTGCGGTGAGAGAGGAGAGGGGTCTTTTTGTCTTTTGTTTTTTGTTTTTTTCGTTCCGGACTCTTTTTTTCTTTCTTTTCCAGGGACTGTCTTCCTTGCCTTTTTTTTTTGTCCGTACCTCGAACTTTCTGATGAGCCCGATTGTCCACACATCGTAACGAATGATTTCCTAAAAGCATTAGATATCCATGTAATACTGCATAGCGTTTGGTAAACGGGGGGATGGTTTTGGGGAGTATTTGTTGTGTGTTGCGTGTGTTGTGTGGATTGCGTGTGCTTCGTTGTGTGTGTGAACATCGAATGGTTCACTAACACGTTGAACCAAGACGGCAATAATGCACCATGTCAAAAATCAGTCAAAAACACTGTGGATTGTAAGAAATAAATACATAAATAATAATAATAAAAGTAAATAAGTAAAAAAAATAATAAAAATAAATAATAAAAAAAGTAAATAATCGAATACATAATCAAATAAATAAGTGAAAATAAATAATAAAAAACCGGTGAACAAGTTTGCATCTATGAAGTAACTGTGTGTGACTTGTTACGTCACTCGTTCCCAATTGCCATTTTATCCAGCCACGTCGAAAATTTTCGTCTTCTCCCCCAACCATTGCTGACTACATGGACGCAATGCATCGTGCGTGTATTGTTATGTAGTTATACTCTACATATACACATATTATCCTCCTGCATGAAAAGGTAGCAGCATATGCAACTGGGGCGTACTCGCATGTCTCACTCATCCTCGTGCCCTGTTGCCTCTTTTCAATTTTCTCCTCCCCTTCTTGGTTGATTCTGCAACCACCCTGGCTTTCGGGCTGTCCGATGCAACCCAAGGCAAGGCAAAAAAAAAAAAAAACCCCATATTTAAAAAAAAAAGGAAAAAAGGAAGGGCGCCACACAGCCTTATGGCAGGAACAACCACAATCTCTTATTTTCATCCTTGGCTTCCCAACCTACCTGCGTTGTTTCAGTCAGCCCATGGGCTCCCTCTTTGAGATCAGCCCGAGTTATGAGAAAAGAAAAAAAAACATATGGCACGTAACTACGAGTAGCAGTGCGTTTCAGCCACCAGAGGCATTAGGGCAACTTTGCGTGATCGCAGTGAGGTCACCGCTGAGAGTAGAGTGATGCAAGTAAAAGATTGCCGGTGGCATATTCAATTCTATAGACATAAAAAACGTTGCTTTTTGGTACAGACATTTATGCCAGTGATGACGACAGTGACGGAAAAAATGCTAAACATGCGCAGCCCGCCCCCCC
>PCDI01000004.1:2270812-2412237 GCA_002778195.1 Raffaelea ambrosiae | reverse complement strand
TTTTTTTTTTTTTTTTTTGCAAGCAAAAACCCGGGAACAAAAGCGTTCCAAATGCAAATACATGAAGCCAGCCAATCCAAGCATGAACACACATGAAAGACAAAAGCCAACCCCCCCCCCCAAAAAAAACGCCAAAAGAGCAACGAAAATGCCTCTGGGATCCAGCTGTTGTGAATTTTTTTCCCCTGCCGCCAAGCACCAATTTATTTTCCATGACTCGAGTTGGATGTGACGAAATAGGGGTGGGTTTGGGAGAGGCAAGGAAATGACGGGCAAGTATTATATGCTATAGGGGGTATTCGTAAAAAGCCATAAAACACCGTAATAATCAACCCAAACTAGAAAAGGAAAAAGAAAAAAGGAAAACAGATAGCACTGCATGCTCCTGTACAATGCTGGTGATCTATATGTCGTGATGTTGGTTCACTCGAGGAGGAAAGTCGAGTAAAAAAAATCTTTTGAGGGGGGGCAATTGGTTTCCCTCTGTTGGTTGGTTTGAGACTTTTATGCAGACATTTCGTCATCAGCCTCCTGAGGCTCGTAGACCATGTCGCCCCAGACCCGCCAATGGAGAACACCTAGATGGGCCAGGCGGGTCGCCATGTCCTCGATGCCGCCATCTTCACGGGGGTCAACAACGCGCGCGTTGCTGCGAGACACCAGTGCAACGGCGGCGGCGGCGGCGGCGGCTGCAGCCGTGGCTGCAGCCGTGGTAGATTCGGGAGCCCGGGCAGGCGCCGGGTGGATGCGTCCGCCGGCAGCGACCACGAACAGGCCAACACAAGGCATCGTCTTGAAGTCCTTGACGCGCCGGGCAAGGGCAGCGACCAGGCGGTCCTGGAAGTTGGTCTCGACCTCGGCCTGGATGGGCGAGAAGGGCCGCAAGGCACTCTCGAGACGCTTCTCGACATCCTTGAGCGACATGTGCCTCTGGCGCGTCGTCGCGCTGGTCAGTGCCCGATAGACCTCGACGGCCATCTTGGACCACAGGTCCTCCCATCGCTGAGTCGGCCGCGCGATCGGCGACGCGGATTGCAGGAGCGAGACGAGGCTCGAGTACAGCCTCTGGGACCGGGCCCGGGCCTCGGCGAAGTCGGCAGGCTGCCGCGGCGGTGTGGCGCCCTCCGCGTCGATGATCTCGATCGGGGACGACGAGTTCCGCGGCGAGGACGGCGTGGAGCCACAGGCGCTGAGGTTCAGGCTCGAAGGGCGCGACGACGCGGGGGACCCCGACACGGCCGACAGCGGCGGCGTGTTGAAGTCGAAGCGGCTCTGGTGCTCGACGTAGGAGGGCACCGCCAGGGTCGACAGGCGGGCGGCGTTGGGCGACGGGGACGATGCTCCGCGGGAGGCGGCTATCTCCTCGGCCTCGGCCATCTCGTAGACCTTCATGCAGATCTCCAGGTGGATGGCGTCGAACATGTCGGAGCGCAGCTTGACGATGCGGTCCTCGTCGAAGATGAACGTGTTGGGGATCTGGGCGACGTCGACGCAGGGCAGCAGCAGCTTGGCGAGCCCGTGGAAGAAGACGTCCATCTCGCCAAAGGCCTGCTTGTGGCGGACGCTGGTGTTGGCAAAGTCGCGCTTGGCGCGCTGGTACCAGTTGGCGGCGCCTTCGACCGTCATGCGGCCGTGGTCAATCTTCTTGTTGAAGAAGCGCCGCTCAAAGTGGACCGTGTCCTCGATCAGCAGAGGGCGCAGACACCGTATCTGGTGGTTGGCCACGTCCAGCTTCATGGCCTCCAGCACGCTGAGCAGGCTGCACATGCCCTTCACCAGCTGGTCCATGTCGTTATCCTGGTTGCCGCGGCTGAGCTCCCGGTACATCTCGTCCACCCAGTCGTCCCGCATGGGGGCGCAGTGGAGCTTCAGCACGGAGGACAGCCACGACGCCGTCTTGTCCAGGTCGAATACGCCGCGGTTGAACTCCTGCATCATGAACGGCACGTTGAGTCCGATGTTGAACGTTTCGCGGTCGCGGGCCGGCACCAGGGTCTGGATGATGTCCTTGACGGCGCTCAGCAGCGTGGGCAGCGACCAGTCTTCCGGCTCGTGGGTCCGGAGGAACTCGTCGCGGTCCACGACGAACTGGATGAGGTCATCGCGCAGCCTGTCCCAGAACTGCTGCGCCTTCTCCTGCTTGCGACGGCCCTTCTCGCCGTCTAGGTTCGGCCGGAAGTGCAGCTCCGGGTCGTAGTTGATGTCGTGCCGCAGCTTCGGGTTGTGGATGATTTTGCCAACGTCCAACTCGCTCAGCGTGGCCTTGGTGACGGGCGGCTCGATCTTGTGCGCCTGCGTTGCCGTCTGCTGCTGCTGGTCTGCGTCGTGGTGGTGCTCCCGGCGCTGCTGCCGGCTGCTCCGATGGCGCTGGCCATGGTCGGCTTGCGCGCGTGGCTGTTGTTGTTGCTGCTGCTGCTGCTGCTGCTGGAGTTGGCGGCTCTGCCGTTGCCGCTGTTGTTGCTCCTGCTGTTGTAGCAGCTGGAACTGGTGCTGGACCTGCTGCAGCTGGCGCTGATGCTTCTGTTGCTGTTGCTGCTGCTGCTGCTGCTGCTGTTGCTGCTGTTGCTGCTGCTGCTCAAGCTGGTGATGTTGTTGCTGGATCTCCTCGGCCATGTGAACGTCCTGCTGCTCCTGGCTCTGGTCCAGGACGTCCTGGGCAGATAGGCGCTGCGGCTGCTGGTCGCGCAGAGCCGCCGGGACCGGCAGCTGGCTGGCCTGATAGGACATGGACGGCGGCGGCGTGCTGGTGGCCGGAGGGCTTCTCGTTCCGGATGCCGGGCCGGCCGATGAGCGGGGATCCTGTTCTGATGCCTTGGCAGATGCGAAGTTGCCGCCGACGGCGCTTTGCTGTGTTGGCGGGCTGCGCACCTCTGTGGTCGTCTCGGTCTGAACGGCTTCGGTGTCTGGCTGTGTCCGCGTGCGGCCGGATGCCATGGTGCTGTCCACACCGCCTCCTGCGCCTTGGTCACTCATGGTCGTAGAGCAGCGGTGGTTGGTGGTGGTAGTGGTGACTGGTGTGGAGGCTGTCGTCCTTGGTGCGTCTCTTTCCACTCTTCCAGGCGCCTTCACCGCACTTTCCGATTAGTTGCTCCTTCTTCGCTCCTTCCCTGTGCTAAATAAAACACAGGGCCAGCCCAGCTGGAATGTGGGCACGAAGACGCAGGCAAGACGGGGGGAAATGAGGTGTCGCTTTGGTTGAGTGACAGGGCAGTGTTTTCGGAGGCGAGTGAGACAATAGAGAATGAGAGAAATGAGTAGGTGCAGTCAAAAACAGGGTTGGGGGGTGGGTGTTCTGAGGCAATTGAGAGCACCAGCTGTTTGAGGCTACACACAAAAAGGTTAGCAAACCGTCGCCGGGCCTGAAACGCAACGCCCTGGTCAGAGGGCCAAGAAGGTCGGCAGCAGCGCCAAAGGACAAAAAAAAAAAAGAAGCCCCGAAACAGGCCTAAAAAATAGGCGCAGAAACGGGTGCGGAAACAGGCCCCAAAAACAGCCCAAAAACAATGCAGGGTCGAAATCAGAAGGGAAATTGGGGAAAGAAGATTGCGGTGGAGCCACTGAGCAGTGGGTAAGAACAGGGTGCAACAATCAACAACAGCGTGTGGCAGGGGCTAAACGAGGCAAAAAACGTGGAAGAGAAAAGCAGGAAGGGAAATAAATCCAACTCCAAATCGAGGCGAGCAAGAGGCGTGTGTGGCAGTGTTATAAGAAGAGGAAAAGGCGATAATTCGAAAAGGCGAAAATTCAGCAATAAAAAATAACAAATAAACGTGTTCAGGCGAGTCAAAGAGCCACAGGATTGCAGGGTTGCAGGGTTGCAAGGTCGCAGGGTCGCAGGGCCACGGAGCCACAGCGCCAAAGAACCAAAGCGCCCGAGAACCACAACAGAACACCAGGCCCGGAAGGGAGTGACAGCGTGTGCATGCGTCGTGTGTGGCAAGTCAAGCAGCCAGCCAGCGACCCTCCCCCCCTCCCCCCTTTCGCAGAGCGGGCGGTGGGAAGCAGGGAGCCGTGTGTCGTGTGCTTCGTGAGCTCAGGCGTGCCCGTGACGAGCGGCAGGGTGCATGAGGCAAAATGGGTTTTCTGTGGGTGCCCGATCTGCGGATGCGACGAGGAGCACAGTCGAGCACACGGATGGGGGAGGGGCGGCGGGGAGGGGGCTTTGTGCTTGGAACAGAACACAGGCCGTGACAAAGGTGGCGGGGACGAGGGAGGGAGAGGTAGGGATAGGAAGAGACCGAAGGACGAAGGACGAAGAACGAAGGACGAAGAACGAAGGACGAAGAACGAAGGACGAGGGAACAGCGGGAGGAGGAAGACAAGACAAAAAGGCGGGCAGTGAGATATGCAGTGAGCGCAGCAGGAATGAGAAGAGAAAGCCAGGAAATAAGAAGACTGGGCAAGTGACACAGAAACAAGCAGAAACGTCGTGCGGAGTCAGCCAACTGCATACCTTTGATTATCCTCTTTTGTTCTCGGTCGTGTCCGTTCTGGTCTGTTTTGGCTCTTTATGTCTCTTGATGTCTATGCTGTCTCGGCGAGACTCAGGCCGAACAACTCAGGCCGAACAACTCAGGCCGAACAACACAAGTCGAACAACACAAGTCGGAACAGGGACCAGAGAAGTGCTGCTAGCGTTTCTTTGTCCTTTTGGATTTTGCTGGATTTTTCTTGATGCTTGATTTTGCAGGCGCTGCTGTCTCTTGGTGCCTATGTTGTTTCGGCTGAACAACAGCAACGGCACACAAGTCGAATGGAAGGCACGTCGTCGATCTTTCGGTTGCAGCCAAGGCGAGAGTTGCCGTAGGAGTTCACGACGGGTCGAGGCGGGAGCGAGTGCGAGAGATACAAGGCTGAAGGAGGGTGAGCCGGAGCCTTTTCGAGTTGTGCGTGAGGGAGAGGGTGGGAGAAGAGAAGAGAAGGAGAGAGGAGGTGGAAGGAATGTTATAAGAGCAGGAAGAGAAGCCTCGTATAAGAGAGAGAGAGAGAGCGAGAGGGAACAGCTGGGGCCAGGTGGGAGTGACAAACGTCTAGTTCAAACTAGGGGAACGACGGCAGTCTGATAGGTTGGCCAGCAGACAGGCAGAGGAGGACGGGGCGGACGCGGGAAGTGGAGGTGGATAAAGGAGGATGGGAGCAGCTCGGCGAGCTGCAGACGGCGGCGGGATGGGACTATGGGAAGAAGGCAAAAGAATGAAGCGCAATCATAGCAAAAGCGGGTATTCCGGCGTGTTCTCGAACCCAAGTGTCTGCGCCAGAGGCGACGCCTGTCAGGGAGGCTAGCTGAGCGTGAGTAAGGGGAGGAAAAGCGGCGGCCGGGGCAGATCGGTCGGGTCGGGGGAGCGAGACCGATTGAGACAGGCTCGAAAAAAATAAAAATAAAGAATAAAGAATTTTAAAAGAGGGAAAAACTCTGAGGAAGAGGCGGGCAAAGAATATAAAAAAAAAGCGTAAAAAAGCAGCAGAGCGAGGAGACAAAGGAGGAGTGGGCAAGACGAAAAACGAACAGACTGGCTCTTGCCGGTGGCAGTCGAGCTGGAAGGGAGCGGCCTCGGGATATTAATTCAATAAGGGGGCGACAAGTAGCATCGAGGGAGACAGAAGGGCAGAGAAGAGGGCAGCTATTCGACTATTCTACACGGGCAGCAGCTAACTACTATGTAACGATCCGAATGCCAGCAGGTGACGGCGCGTGTATCTGGTTATACAATTCCATGCAGCAAAAGGGAGGGGCGGCCGCAGACAAAAGTACTTGCAGGAAGGAATGGGGAGCAGCAGGTGCAGGGCAAGGTCACAAGGGAAGAAGAAAGAAGGAAGGCGAAGTGCGTGCAGCACGCAACGTCCGGCCATATATTATTGTCTGCACAGACGGGGCGGCCCTGCATTGGCATCATAATGCGTGGTCGAGAGCCCTGGCGCGCGTGTAAGGTGTTCGTTGATGCTACTATGTACATACATAGTAGTTACTAACCATGTAGTACGGTACCTACACCGTAGTGACTCTATCGCTGCGTCGAGTACCCGTAGTGACTCTCCAACTGCGCTCGTAGCGGCTGTAGTGACGTGCGTGCAGCGGCTGACCAGCGGGCTGGTTGGCTGCCTTGTACACTGTAGCTCGCTACTTGGTAGTGGACTAGGAGCCAGGCTTTGGCCAGTCGGCCGCGCAGGGAAAGAGCGACAAAGGATCCAAGCCGGCCAACAAGGGCAGGAGGTTCTTACGAGTGGCCGCCAGATACATGGTCCGATACCCTGATGCACCCACTAATTACTACATAATTAGGGCAGCCAGGGGCAGCGCCGACGACAATGTCAATGCTTCGTCCCTGGGGAGCCAGACAAAGAAAGCCCACAGGAGCCACAAGAGCGACACCCAGACACACCACTGTCTGGCCCGCACACCCAAAGTCGAAGACCGGCCCCCGGTCGCACCCCCTGCCGTCCAAAGCACACGCCCTCCTTGCATTTGCCTTGCATGGTCGAAATTGGCACACACACACCCCCCCCCCCCTTTTTGTCTCTGTACGGAGCAAGGTGAGAGATACTACGATACGTGCAGCAGCAAGTCCCTTGGGCTGGCTGGCAGCGTGTCGTGCTGTCATGGCTGCCCAGCGCAAGAGATAACAACTCCGGCGTACGGCATCCTGTCGGAGCACTGCAATTGCCAGATGCGCCTCGCCCATGCAGGATCCACGTATCTCGCAAGTACGAGTACTGCCAGTATGTACTCGTAGACGGACCAGGTGCGCTTGCAGGGAAAGAGCGACCACGCGCCCTCCTTTCCTTTTCGTCACCTTTCCTTCCCATGCGCTGGCCCCCCACCCCTTCCCGCACCGGAACCGCCCCGTTGCTTCCCTTTTTTTTTTTAATAACTAATTAATTGGTGACATGTTCCTTATTCCTTTTTAAATTTTAATTCTTTTTTGTTTTCCCCTTCTTGCCTGCAGGACACACCACCGCCGCCGCCGCCGCCGCCGTTTTATTTTTATTTTTATTTTATTTGCTTTGCTTTGCCATGTGAAGTGTTTTGATTGATTGCTTGCTTGCTGCATCCGTGTATCTGGTATCCTCGGCCTGTCCGCTTCACCACCAGGTACAAAATGCATACACCGTAACAACTACTCGTACACCGTCCTCCAAGAGCGGGTCCTTTTTTTTTTTCTTCCGCTTTCTGCCCTTTCCCATCCACACACCCCTGTTCCAGCAGCCCGGACCATCATGCATTACCTACTTAAAGATACATTCGATACTTGGGACGCCTGGGATAGCTAACAATGCTACGTACTTACAACGCACTGGTTATATATATATCCACTTTGCCTACTCGTCGGACACCACACTATGTAGCCTCGTGCAGGTACGCTACCTTGCCCACGACCGGCGCTGACTATTCCGCATCCAGCCCATTGTGCCAGCGCGAAATGACCAATATTCCGGGGATCGGGCAGCTGAAAAAGAAAAAGAAAAAAGTGTCAGTGCGATGGCCATATGATGCGTCTTGGATGACAACCATGGTCATCTTGTGTCTGGCGCTGAGAAGAAAGACCCCCCCCCAATGACAAACAATAGGGCCATGACATTCGTCGAGGCAAGATCGCTGGCGGCCAGCGTGGGCAATTGTTGACACCTGCATCGGGAGCGTCGGGGCCCTCCTGCAGGAGCAGCATCGGCGGGATGTCTGGAGGGCAATTGCCGTTGGGCAGAACTTGGTAACACGTCTTGTTGGCCGGGCATGTGGGTGTAGGATACAGTGTGCCAAGTCGTAGTAGCCGAGACCCAATAGAAAGAAGTCATCGACACAACATCGACGGACATTGCAGATCGGGACGTTGTCGATCTCACAGAGTCATCTCTCCTCTCAGCAGAGCGAAGAGCCAACACATTCTGCACGCGCTCGTCCACGGAACTTTCCTCCAACAGGCCAAGGGCCCCGTATCTTATTACCAATAGACTATAGTAGCCATTGTGGCTCCAATCGGTGCGGATAGTCGCATGTCGAGTTGGTCGTGCTACGTGCTGAGATACAAAATTACATACATAGTAGTTAGTTAGTACTCGTATGTGTCTGCTCAGGTTCAGGCTCCTCCCTGGCCTCCACCCCCCTCTCTGTGTTCATGTCTTTCCAACTAACTAGTTTGCTATCTCCCTTGCTCTGTTTGGGCGGCCGCTCCCCGATTCAGATTATCTACTCTTTGATCGAGGATCCGGTTATCTTTTTTGGATTTTGACTTTTGGCTTCTGGTCTTTGGTTTCTGGTTTCTGGTTTCTGGTTCCTGGCTTTTGACTTTCTTGTACCCCGGCAAGATACTCTGTTCCCCGAGCCTGCCACAGACCTCGCCTTGGTCCCTGTATCTGGCCAGTTGTCTCCTTGGTGGCCTGGCCCCCCCGATTGGCCTGGGCAGAAACAGCCATCACTAGTCAGCGCACCGCCGTTCACTGCAGTTGGCGGCCGGCATGGGCCCGCCCATTGCTGCCTCCTCTTAGGCTGTGGTCTGCTTGAGCTGAAAACCCCCCAAGCGGGCGGGTAAAATGAAAAGCGCAAACCAGGACGGCGGCAGCCTCCTCCTTCCAGTGGCCCCGCGGCTAATAGGTAGTTTTGGTTAGTGTGTTGGGACCGCGTGGTCAACACGTTGGCCGCGGCCTGGGTCTTCTTCCTTGAAAGGATTGGTTGATCGATGCTCTCTGTACATGCAAGGTTGTGTGCCTGATGACTGTCTATGTGTGCGGCAGACTGGGCGCAGGTTTTCCTATTTTCGTCTTTCCTTTTTTTTTTTTCTTTTTTTTTTTTAGGTCCGCTGTAAGATTTTTTTCTCCCCCCAATGCGTCATCACATCCCCAGTTGACAACCTCTCTCAGCAACAACAGCGCCCTCCAGCGCTGAAAATGGGCACTCCGAGTGGCTGCGCCCCTTCGCCGTCGCCGGGTGGCCCTGCTGACTGTGGACAAACAAGAGGTCAGGTGAACAATGGCGACGCGCTCGTCACTTGCAGACAGCCTCTCTTTGAGCCTTGGGGGGGAGGGCCCTCTTTGATTTTCTTACCTTCTTACCGCGATTCTACATGCCCTCGCTTTGTTAGTCATTGTCACGCATCCCACGTATGTCTCGCCTGCTGCCAAAAGAGGGTCCCGTCTGGCTTGTTCTGGTCGTGCTGGTCATTCGTGGTGTTTCGTGGTGGCCGTCTTGGGCCTTTGCTGACTGCTGCTCACTACTCTGTAAAAACCCGAAACCGAAACCTCCCCCAGATTTGCCTCCCCTTTATGAGTCGAACAAAGGGACGATGCAAAGCCAAACACGCGTTCTGACACCTCCCGCTCACGCATTCATACACATTCTTCAAACACACTCTTGCCTTCTTCTTTCTCCGCTTCCTTTCATGCCCTCGTCCGGCCACCTCGGTTTCCACTTCCCTATCCTGTGACTCTTGTCCGCTCCCGTTTTTGGCCATCGATGACAAACCACTAACTAACTACAAAGTAGTTATTACCCGGCGACCTTCATCTTGGCTTCGATGTACACCGTACTTGTACATAGCTAGCATCTCGCTCCAGCACACCACCAGCCCAGCCAACCATCCAACAAGCCCCAACCAACCACACGCTCCGTTTTTCTGCTTCCCTAGCCTCGCTCCTCTCCCAATAGCACGCACACATTCCGACGGCGATGTGTCTCGACCATGCGACCAATCTTGGTACCGGCCGTTCCTTGCCATCGTCTCTGTCCCAGTCCCCCCGTTGCCCTTCTGATGTCTGGGTCGTCTGGGTCGTTCATTTGTTCCTTCCTGGTGTGTTCGTTCGTTTCTGTTCCCCTGTTGCCCTTAACCCTTTTGGGCTTGCCATTCTCGTGCGGCTGTTCTGTTTGTTCTTGTTTTTTGTTCCATTTCGACGCCTTGCCACACTTGTCTCTGCTAATTGTCATATGCTTTCTCCCTCACGCCTACGTAGTAACCACTGCATTTGTTCCTTGTTCTTCCAGAACACGAATGGTGACCACTCGCGAACACGAAGCCGCCGTGCCTCTCCCACAAACTGCCCTTTGTTGGGTTGCTTGCTCTCACACACTCACGCACTCGCACACTCTCACCTCATAAACCTCACCACCCGCCTCAGGCCACCCAGCCCACCCCAGTTCCTACCACGTACTCGTACAAGTACACTGCAATCCCACACCATTCGACAGCACATGCAAGATACGGTGTAAGGTATGGACGGTGTAGAAATATACCATGTACTTTGTCGTCACTCACACAAAAGACGTAGCACTGCCATCCATTCATTGCGCCCACTGCCTGTGTTTGACCGGCAACTATCAGTTCCTCCATCCCAAAACTTACGAGTTTTTTTGGCCTCCCCGTACACTATCCGTCCGTCCCCCCTCATCATTCCACATGGCAACTCATTTTCTGCCCACTCGCTCCATTTCAAATGGCACCTCTAAAAGCCCTCCCCCCCCCTGACCCTTGCTGGCCGCCAGAGTGGATCCCGTACCAGATGCGTGGGTTGATGCTGCTAAGATGACGACCTAACCAGAAGTCGCTAGCGCCTACCACCCTCCGTGTACGAGGAACTTTCCTGTAACTAACTACGAACTAGTTACTATGTACATAGTAACTAGTATGTATGTACGAGGGGACGCTCGTTGACGAAAGACCCCAACCAGGTACGAGTGCTCGCAAGTTGCGCGGTGTCTTAGTTGTGTGGGTATCAAGAGTTCCTTCAGCATTGCATTAGGGCAAACCACCATAAAAATAAATACAATTTTAAACCCCCCCCCAGACCAGCACAAAGACTGAGACATTCAGCGGGATTTATGCCACGCACGGCCATCTTACTTTTGATTCCAGACATCTGCAAAGAGGCGGCCATTGTGCCCTTCTGCTGGCTGCTTCGCCTCGGCTAAGACACATAGTCGCCGAGACTATTAACGGACTATCCAAGAATCATCGCCTGCATGTAAGACTCGAGACTTAAACATACCGCATCGAGAAACCAAACAAAAACGGCAAAACCGTTGATCTAGAAAAAGTACGGGGCAATCTCAGTCCGCATGCGGGTGTACATACATAGTAGTAACTACGGTAAAAACTGCAATGTGTGTCTCAGTCCAGCATTTTGTTCCTGAGTCTTTCTCCATGTCTCTCTTCTTGTCTCTGCAGGTGTTTGTCCCCTGCAAGATAGTTGCTGCCGCGCCGACTGTTGCAACAAACTGTTGCGACACCAGGACTTCCTTCTGAATCCTTCCCTTCTGTTCGTATCGTTCTGCATGCTGGGGTACCAGTGTCCATCACAAGACCCCCCCGCCCCCGAACACAACGAGAGCGGCGGGCAGAGCATGGGAATTGAGAGGAGCTAAGAAGGTGCAAAGAGAAAATAAAGGAAAATGAAGGAAAATAAAACAAAGATGAAAGGAGCCAAAGCCCAATTCTGGTTCTGGCGAGGTGCCGTGCACGATTACGAGGTCTACTGGGGAGAGTTGCAGCCATCCGTATATGCAATGCACATCGTAAGAATTGCATCCGCTATTTTTCGTACTATCGTGACTCGTACTTCGCGCAAGATACGATAGTTACTGAGTCGGCAGGCACGTATCTTTACATGCGCAGCCATTGAGTCGAGGTCTAACTACAGCGAATGTACATAGCATCTTCTTCCATAGTATGCTACTAGGAGCGGTGAGAAAGCCGCCGAAGATACGACTCCCCGGAGTATTTTTTTTTTCTTTTCTTTTATATCGTCGTCATCGAGTCTTTGTTCTTTGGGTTGGGGAGAAGAAAGGCTGCCTCTGGGGAGGGTTTTCTCCGCGGCCGTAAGTATGGCTGCAACCATAAGGTGTAATGTCCTCCCTAGCGCCTCTCCACTACTGGAGATTCCGAAGGAACTTTTCTGGGCCTTGCTCTAAAAATTTGCACCGTCCGGTGCCTCAGTGTCAATGCAAACACACAGACGCAAATTGGAGAGGGTGGGTGGATAATAGGCGGCGAACTCGAACTTGGGCGGCTGGGACGCCGCTTGGAATCTTGCCGACTCCGACAGAGTGTTTCTCTGCAGGCGAGCGTGCGAGAAAGAGAGGGTGCACACGAATGCAGTATGTTTCTCCCTTTTTTTCCCTTTTTTTTTTCTTTCTTTGCGATGCATAGTGCAGCTAAGGTGAGACATGTTCGACAGGCAAACCTAACCCAAGTCAGGTAGAAAAGCCGGATTTCTTGCTGGCGGCACGACGGAATGGGCGCGTCGGAGAGGGGAATGACAAAAAAAAAAAAAAGCAAAAGAAGAATTTAAAAAAAGGGAAAAAAAGAAAAACAGGCAACCCAAGCCACCAATCCTGTGTTGGAACCCTCCCTGGTCATGGTTAAAAAAAAAAAAAAAAAAACTGTTTACTGCATTCGGCCAGTTCCTTCCCCAGATAGGTGCATCCTGCTTGTCTTCCGTCTGGCTGTCTGTTCGTACCTGCACAGCACGCAGCAACTAAGTAGTCAGCCTGCTGCGTCCGTTCCTCGCCCGATGGACGAATGAGAGGGAAACAGCAGAAGGAGGGCGGTGGTCACGGAGGCCGCATTGCGGCGTGCTCGTAAATGTACTATTCAAGATGCCTAGAATCTTCAGATGCCATTGTCATCCCATGTATCTTACACGCAGAATATCTTGCCGCAGTACAACCGTGTGAAATAATAGTATGCATGGGCTTGCCTTAGTAGACAGTAGTTACACCATAGCTACATAGTAATCGTTGACGATTGACGAGACACAGAAAAAAAAAGGGCGGACTCAGACCAAAGCTGCAGTACCCGGGGCCCCCGTTGCTCGGATTCCCTTCCGGTCACCGGTCGCTGCCTCCTAGACCAGCGCTACGACTTGGAAAGGGGGTGAGTGGGCTAACAAGTTTGGGGACGGGGCCCAATTGCCCATTGGCTTTCCTTGCCATTTGGTTTGACCTGGGTTTTGCCTTGGTTTGGACCGTGTTGCGTGGTCCTAGAGAAGCCGTTCTTTTCTGCTTTCTTTTTTCTCCATCGCTTCTTTGTTACGGGTACGAACCACTTTCCAATGCAATAGGAGCGCAGGCAAGGAACGAGTGTAGCTGCTATTATAGTAGCTTAGCAGCACCTGGCACACCGAGAAGGAAAAAAAGGGAGCCGGTCGAAATTAGGCGAGTACGGAGCAAAGAGGGCCCTAAAATCAAAAGAGGCCCTAAGCAAGCAGAAGAAGAAGAATATATCTTGAACAAGTGACGACAGAAGAAGCCATTGCACAACAGCGTCGCGAACAAATCAAAGCTCTTGTCAGCGCCGTCGAGGCAAGGAAACACAAGCGCTATCACACCATGTTCTTGCATTGGGACTGGCACTCGCACTTGCACGTAATGCTTGTAGTAGCAGCATGGGCTGGCCAATGACGCCTCTCGGCCTCGCCCCGAAAAGCCCAATGCGATCAGCAGCTTAAGACTCGCTAGACGCATCACGGCTGGACAGCTGGACAGGGCCCTCTTTCTCGTGTGCGGTAGCTCCACCTGTCCACCCGTCAGCCAAGTGGGATAGCCATCAAAGCTGAGCGACACGAGAGGAGGCTCGCCAAGTTGCTTGCCACCACGCACACACACACACACACACACACACACACACACACACACACACACAGTAATCGCTACGTAAGGATATCTCGACTAACCAATATGAGTACCTGTTCTTCACTTCTTCACGCCGCTTACGGACACTCGACTTCGTAAGCTACGACAAGACGGGGCTACGATGATCACCCTGACACGGTCCTGCTCCGGGGTTACTACTATGTATACGACGACTCGTATGAATGATGTGTAAGAAGATTATCGTCACTACGAGTACATAATCAGATACTCAACTTCCAGCCGCATCCGGCGGGCAACATGACAAGTGTGCCGAGCAAGCAAGGAGGGAGGGTGGGCTCGCTGATGCCGAAAAAAATAAAGACGAGGACCCCTACGATGGCATCTGCCAGCCCATGGCCTATCTAAGATACAATACGTATGGTCAATCCTCCCAGCCAACCGAATGCTTCATATGCATCTCTTGCATCTGACTTGCTCACGATGCTAATGGCCTTGTTTGCTCGGCTCTCCTCTTCCCATCCTCATCCTCCTCCTCCTGTTCTTGGCAGCCACACGAACAAGGGACTATGCATCTGCATACCAACCAGTTATTGCGGTACCGGGGTGTGGCGTGTGGATGCACTCGTATGCGATTGTGTGGATGGGTGGACAAAATTCTCAGACCTCCCCATCTCCACCCCTGCGTCGTATGTGAGAAGTCTAGTTACTACCGTGTACTATCGTATGTAGGTAAACTACATAGTACATGGTTTTAGTACGTTCTTTCGTGCTGCTGTACGAGTACTGGGATTGGGGCGGGCTAGGGATGGGAAAGCACACAGGGAGAACCAGGGAAATCTCGTAATATGAAGAAGGCAGATCATTGCATGAGAAATTGCCCGTACAATAAAAAAGCCGCCTGCCCAGGCCAGGCCAGGCCAACCCGCCCATAAGAAAGGACGATGCCCTTGCCTTCTTCCATGCCCAGTTGGGGTTTTTGTTTGTTTTAAACCCTATTCCCCTTCTCTTGCTGCCTCTCTCTGTATCAGACAATGTGGCGAAACAAGTTTGGATTTCCTGGATTTCCTGGATTTCCTGGCTCCTCATTTGCCCTGGCCAACCTGCAGGCCACAGGAGACACCACTAAGTTGAAGGCCCCATAGCAACCAGTCACCAATTAAAGCATCCACCCACCGTAGTTAGCACTCACATTACGGCGACCACCCACAGCCCTGCCTGCATTGAGAGCAGGCCTTTCTGGGCAGATACAGACAGGACCAGACGATTGCCTGCAGGAGACCAGACGGACCCGGCAGATAAGTGTTTCAATAGATCCATGGACCTGTACGGGCAAGGGCTCTCAAAGGCCAGAGGGGCCAAAAAGGGCCACCCCCAAACAACAACACGTCCCCCCTCAAACCCCTCGTCCCTGCAGTAATGTGGTCGCACTTGAAGCAGAGGGGGGGTGGGCACGAAAGAGAGGGAGAAAGCGACGAAGTGAGAAAGAGAGAAAGCGAGCAAGGCAGAACAAGACCACCCGGTGATTGGGTTGCATCGTGCGTAGCGGGTGTTTGTTTCGTGAAACAAGACGTCCAGTCTGGTGTGTGTCCCAGGTGCATCCATAATCCAGAATGGCAGGATAACTATTAACTACTCGTACAGAGGCCGACGGAGCAAGAGAAACCCAAAGACACAAAATCTGACAGGTCTACTATTATCATCCTGCCCGTCGGAGAAACCAGGATGGTGCCTGAAAGAAAGTTAGCCCCCCCCCAAAGAGAGAACTAATCAAACAGAAGCCGGATGTCTGTTCTTCTGCTATTTTCTTGCTTTGCTATTTTCTTGCTTTGCTTGTTGGCCTGTTTGCTTGTTGGCCTGCTGCTCTTGTTCCCCTCGCGTCTGCCCCAGAACAGGAAAAAAACGGTGCCTGGGACCATGTGTTTTTTGTGTTGGGATCATCCCTTCACCGAAAGCGGCCCTGTACGTACGGTGTGCGAGTACAAGCAGGACACACACGAAGGGATTCCCTGCTAGCCAGATTACATAATCCACTGCTCCGAGGGCGGTAGTTATGTACTCGTACATAATAACTAGTAGTAGTTATCTCACATACACGATCCCACCCCCCTCCCCCTTTCCAGGCGATTTCTCTCTATGGCTCTGTGTGCCAACCTCAGGTGCCGGGGACCAGTTCTAGCTTTTGGGGGCTAGCTGCGTTTTTGTTCTTGGGCTCGTTTCCTGGGCTGGACACTTGGGCACCCACCATGTAACCACACACCGTAATAAGATGCACAGCAAAGACCCATGGCGGTGTGTTAGTGCGCTGTAACTTTTGTATCTCAGGATCACCTCCCACGACTTCCACCCCCCCTGCTTTCTGGCCTCCCTGGCTCCCCTACTATCTATCGTACATATTGCACACCTTGGTTGTTGATCGTTTAGCCTTCCCCTGCGGTCGCATCGTGTGCATCTCTTTCTAATTTCCCTTGCTGTCCTTTGCCCATGACGACGCAAACCCAGAACCAGATCAGTTCAAAGACAGGATCGGCTGCTTCATTTAAGGAAAAGACCATAAAGCTGAGATCGCAAATTGGCACGGCAGACACGGCAGGCAGCCTCCCTGTCCAGCTCTTGGACCATATAGGAGCTCTGCTAATGATATGCAATGATCGTATCGCAGGGCCGCCGTCGTGCGAGTCTGCTCGTAGCATAATTAGATACATCATTTTGTGCCCTTTTACTAGTCCATTTGCATGTGCAAAAAGAAAAAGGACAGGCATATCCTGGTCTCAGCCCTCACCTCTCTTTTCTCCAGCCGTCTCGCCAAATGGGCAGCGTAGCCTGTAGCGGGAAGGGCGGCGACAGCCCAAATGGGCCGTAAATAAAATAATCAATCAATAAAATAAAATAAATTGGGGGACCAGGACCGTTGTCCCACGTGGCAGGCGAAGCCTCGTCCCGTTACCCTGTACTCGTACCCATCCGACTACGGTGTACTGTTGAGATATTTTGGCCCATATTTTATTATCTGCTACCGTACGAGTAGTAGCTACTTTGTACGTTGTACCCGTAAAAAACAACGAACAATTATTGACAGACGCCACCCCTCCGAGGAAAGAAAACTCCAGAAAAGCAGACACCCGTGGCCTGGGCCCAGGGAAGCAGCCGACCAAAGCCCACGGAGCCGGTTGTGTCGTGCTTGTCAGAGAGCAGTCCGCCAAGGCCCAGGTTGGCTGCTGTTGGGCCTTTTTTTTGGCCATTCTGGCCATTCTGGCCCGTTTTTTGATACTTCTGGGCTGCCATTCCAGGCGACCTCCGGCCATGTTTGGTCACCCGATGGGCAAGGAATGAGCAGGCAGGCCACCTGCGCAAAAGCGAAGAGAACAAAGAAGGAGGCAAAAAAATGAAATAAAAAACATTGCAACCACCCAAAAAAGCAAGCCCTGAAAATGGAATTATTACCATGTATGCACGCAGGATGGTGGGAAGAAGCAGCAGTGAACAGTGTAAGCCACCAGCCCATCAGCCAGCCCAGCCAGCAGAAAGCGTGTTGCCTATTCTGGGCACCAAGCCCGTTGCGCCCAATGGGGTGTCTCGGAATATACCGAGTACTTGGGCGCAGCCAAAAAAAAAAAGAGAGAAAAAAAAAGAAAAAAAAAAGGGGGGGAGAAAAATTAATAAAATGGAGGCAAAATTTATTGGACTTTTTTCGGGGTTTCTTTTTCGAATTTTTTTTAAAGAAAAAAGAACAAAAAAAAGGTACTCACTAGTTAACTAACACACCACATTCTCCCCTACCTGTTTCCTGCACGTTTCTTGCCTGTTGTTTCTGGATCTTCCTTTTTTTTTTTTTTTTCTCCTCTGTTTTTGCCTCTTCGATGCGTCATTGCGTCTTCTGACTATTGCCTGCGCGTTTGGGACTGGTTTTCTGGGGCCTGTTTTCCCTGGTCTCCTCGGTCCGCCTTGCCGCCTCCGTTGCCGAATTCCACTTCCCCTCCAATCATTGCCTTTCCGAAAGGTAAGAGAATCCGGTCAGTCTTTGCCTCTCGCCTCGTGTCTCTCCCTCTGTTTCATCATGGCCATGGCCCGCGGAACACGGCTGTCGACCAACCTCACGGGGCGACGGTTGGAACGTTCTTCCACTGACGTGATGATGCCACGATCTGTATTCGTTCCTGGCCCCATCCTTGTTGTCTTCTCTAGCTTCTTTCTGTCTTTCTATCTTTTTGTCTTATTACTCAAACGGACGGATACACACGGGGGTAGGTTCATTCTGGCCATCTCTGTATCTCTGTACCTCCTCTCTCGCGCTGCATCTCTCTCGTGTCTTTCCTGGCATCTCCCACGCGACACAACGTAGCTATATCATACTATGTCTGTAACTATGGGCCATCTCGGTCTCGTGAACTGTTCTGTGTCAACACGGCTTCTATTCCCAGTCGTACAACATGATGCACTCCCCTCTCTGTCCCCCCTTCCTCCCCTCCTAAGGTGATCGTATATGCGATATTCTCTCTCCTGCTCGCTATCTGCCGAGAATTCACCTGTCACACACTCAGTCTTCCAGAGACATGCTGTCCCTCCCTCTCCTCCGCCTTCCTCTGCTGTCTCCGCTTCCTTCTCCTGCTTCTTCTTTTGTTCTCGGAGATTCGGTCTCCATCACTCTGGTACACTACGCCTCGCGTGCACAACGGGGCCGGCGCCACGAAACCAACTAGCTCGCCATCTGACACCGGTCTTCGCCCCTTTCCAACTTGTCTTCCTTGGATGTGTGTCGGACATACCTTAGTTACATGGTAGAAGTGGCCGGTGCCCGAACCCCAAGAGGATTGGCTAAAAGAGTAGAGGCAATGCGTAGACTGCACCGTAGAGCATGTCTTCCTGTCAAGCTTGGCTCCAACAGCAAGGCCATTGGTGTTGTTATGGCCAGGCAGCCCCCCCTCCCCCAGGTCATACGACGACGCCTCCAGTCTCAAGCGGAAGCATGCCCGCCGGCTACGAGGGCCGGCGTGGCAAACTAAGATGCTCGCGGAAATGGAAGGAGAAAAAATAAGAGAAACCGTGCAAAAACGGTTTCATTCGCCCACAGGTTTCACACTGTCGGGTCAACGCTAAAAAAAAAAAGAGGCATGCCCCCTCCGCTACGCGTACTACTCGTATGTAAGTTACTCGTTCTCCTCGGGTTCCTTATCGATTTTTCATGACGGGATAGCATCCCAATGCCAATACCTGGTCACGGTCTGCAGGCTTTATGTCATTTTATAATATATATATTCTTGTATGCTTGTTGGTAAGTCATTCCCTCGTGGTCTCGTGCCAACAGAGACTACAGAGATAAAGGGGTAGTGATCAGTGGTTGTAAGCCAGCTTTTCATGTCTTCGCATGTCCTCGCATGTCCTCTCTTCGGTCGAGTGGAAGGAAAGAAATATTACCCACGTACATAGTACGCACATCCTTTCGTAGCCGTAGTTTCGGGCTATTTTTCCTGCTACTGGGTTGTGTGGTGAGACAAAGAGTGTAAAGCCACAAGGAGGTTTTAACACGGTGCATCCTTATAGTTACTTGTCTGCTTGCTTGTCTGTCTGTCTGTTTGTTTGTTTCCCCTGCCGTCCCTGCCGTTCTTGTGCGTGCACGTTTTCGGGTGCGCCCCCCTTCCAAGGTATGACAAGAAACCCATAGCTTTCCCTGCCATGTTACTATCTCTTGCCTGCGAACGACTGGTCAGTTTTTTGTGTGTGTTTTTTTTTCGTTTGTCTGTTCTTTTTTCCTTAACCGTTGCCTGTGTGACCCGACAAATCCTCCCGGCTCCCATCCCTCTCCCATGCGTTTCTGCAAGCAGGCCATGGGCCATATGCTGGTCGAGGTCAGGCCAATTTGGCTTGCCGCAACTGCAAGCAGCCGTCTACAATGGGCAAAGAACCAAACCAACGAGCATATTCGTAGAGTGAGCAAGAAGCAAAACTCCCTTTCCTGGCTGTAGCTCATTGTTTGTTTGAACCACAAAAAGACTTTCCGTCCACCCCCTGCCCGTCCCGCTTTGTTCTATTCTCTGCTGCTGCCCATTTTCTGTTTGCATTTACATTCAAGGCGCTATATAAATGCCGAGCACGACATGAAGCTGTAGAGCCTTTTTCTTTATCTGCTTGGCTGCCTAAGGGGTACCATGTCCGCCTTGTAATGAGCTCTCTAGCCTCTCCATGTTACGTCCAAGTATAAGAAGAGACGCAGGTTGACAAGAAATGCTATGTTGAAGAACCATCGACGCACTCCAAACACTGTTGCCTCGGACGGGACAGCAGCATCCTGCTTTTTTTCTTCTGCAACCCAACCCGTAATACTTTGCAGACAAATACCACCGGGGCGAGGGTTACGACGCCTTCGGCGGGATTGTGGTTTTTTTCTTTGTCTCTCCATCAAACAACCGACACTTATAAGTGTGTAAGATGCAGCCACCCAAACCCCGGGTAGCACAGTAACCTCAGTGCGCCCGTGCCGTTACCTGCATCCGTGACCTAATACAGGCGCACGGTAAGCAAAAAGATTGGTGTGGGTTGCAGCGTGTGCTTCCCGACAAACACAAAGAAGCCACAGACGGAAATTGGGCAATCAAACTAGCAAATGGAAAGGCTCGCATTCGCCGGTGACGAGAACAAAAGCAGACAAATAGAAAGGACATAGGTCAGAGCGTATCGACGACGAGACTCCCTTGATACGCAAAAGATGGCCCCGTTGCAAGTGGATGACGCCCCATAAGGGGCGCCTGCTTCTAGAACACCCCCAACGTCCCAACATCAGTCTCTGTTGGCTAATTTGCCTGCCGATGTGGTTGCGGAGATGGGTCCGAGATGCAGCTGTTGCTGTTGGCGAGCTGTCTGCAGAGTTCGGTCTTCTTCTACTTCTGGCGTTTGTTGGAAGCTTGCGGCTTTCAACTGCGACAAGAAGCTGGGTAAATGAGTCGGGCAACCTGTCCAACCTCTACCCCTTCTTCCCCCCTGGCACAGATGTTTCAAAGAGGTGTCCTGCGTCGCTCATACAACAGCTACATCGGAAGACAAAGAGTGTAATATGCCCGAAAATGATTCTCTTCTTCTGTTCTCCGTACTTTGGCCGCACTCCATATTTTCCCTTTCCCACGTTTGTCTCGTGGCGATCAATATTAGGAACGAGGGCGGAAGCGCAGCAAACTGAATGATGTGTTTTTTTCAAGCATTGACACGGCTTCTCGTCGTGTCCGAGACGATCAGAACAGAGATCAGAACAGGAACCAGAACAGAGACGAGAGGCTCTGTCCTGTTCTGTTTTCTGTTTTGCGTTGCTGTGTACTCTTAATACCTATGGCCTGATTTTTTTTTTTTTTTTTTTTGAGATCGACTGTGCGTTGTAGGCAAAATGTATTCAGCTGTATGTATGAGTGTCTATCCGCGATGCCCAGCTCGATTTCAGGTCCTGGGTCCCTTTCACTCCATGCGCCAAGGCTGTCATCTCCTAGCTGCTCCCCTCTCAGGCATTGCGGGAAGACGATGCAAGGCTTCCAGGCTGACGTGTGCTTGCGCGCACGCGACTTGCCTAGTTTTTTTCCCTCTTAATTTTGTTTATTTGAAACTACAACAGCTCCTCGGGGGGAGGTGTGTCTTCTACATAGTAAGACCTTTCTCAGAATCCAAGACTTCCAAGCAACTAGATAAACAAAATGCGGAAGTCGAGACCGTCCGGAACGGTTGGCACCATAGTGGAGAGAGTCCCGCAGTCCTTGGAAGGGTGGGCGTGCTCCATAGAAGCTCCGAGCTTCCATTTCCCCTTCTCACACACATCCGAGTTATGCACAAGGCAAGCATCGTAGATCGAGACCCGGATAGGAGGGCATGGGGCCGAGCTTCGCACTGAAGCAAATAACAACCTCACAACGTCTTCCAACCCGAGGGGGTGTGAGAGATGGATCCACTGCGGTGGAGGTCGAGACGCGATGCTATCTGACGTTTCACCCTCCCCCCCCAGACCGGTCATTGAGAAAACCGACATACTATGTACTCGTAGACTTGGGCGGACCTGCTCACGCGTTCTTTGACAATATTGACATGTATCAACTGGCATCGAGTTGGTGTTGGAATTTGTGTACACACAGGCTATGGGAGTCTAGTTTGTCTACTTCCGACTGTCCTGTTGGGGTTATTTTGGGCTCGGGCGCTGTTGCCGCCATCAAACTACTGAACATGTCAGGGGAGATAAAGATCAGCATGCTGCTTTGACCCTGTTCAGGTACAGTGTCCGAGCCCATGGAACCACTCCGAGCCCCTTCTTCCGCCCGTCCCGTTGCCGTCCAAACGAGCAACACAGGATGAAACAAGTCGGCGACCGCACATGTGACCTATTTATGGAAAGGAGAAAATCCAGACCAAACGAAGCCCACGCAGAAACCGGCCTACTCCCTGACTATGCAGTCCAACAGAGGTAGGAAATATACTCGTATACGTGGACCTAGTTGTGGAATGGGCAGTCGGAAGGATGCCCATAAACAAAAAAATGAAGCGGCTAAGCAAACACATGAAGTCATGCTTCAAGGCGCCGCACAGCACTCGTCGTTGGTGATAGTGGGATTTCGAGCATGCTTGGTCCATATCCACGTACGCACACCTGTAGGCTGGTCGAAGGCAGCGACTGGAGCCCAGGGCTTGGAATAAAGAACGCACATGGCGCAGTCAATGTCCGGCAGACGCTATCCGACAGGAGTGTCTCCAAGCTTGTCTTCTCATTCTGCTTGTATTTTCTCGTTGCCCACGAATCAAATTTTCCGCATTCTTCCTGTCCGCAGAAAAGAAACCAAAAAAAAAAAAAATTTATATTGCAAATCCCTACATCTCTGCCCCGTGCTGAACATGCTGATCCGTTGGCGCCATTATCCGAAACGCTGTCATGAAAATCGAAAAAAAGGGTGAAAGGGAAACTTGATCGAATGCTGTCCATAACCGTCGTTGTCGTCTCTCGTAAAACTGGCCAAGTTGTCCGTGAAGACCGAGGTCTGTCGATACTTTTTGTAGTTCAATTGCCCAGGAAGACCGAAATCTGTCGAGACCCCTTCGTTAGTTGATGTCGACGACACACGACAAAGGGAGAAAGTGCGGTTGGAAAAGTGCGGCTGTGGGAAAAAGAACGTACGGCCATCAGGACACAGCACGCGCTGATGTATGGACTCAACCGCTCGCCTATGCGAGCGCTTTTCCAGAAGATGCCCATGAACCTAGCCATTGTCAGTCAACCTTCAACGACAATAGAAATGGAGCACTCTTACCCTTCTTTGCGATTGTCTAGGAGCGTCGGAAACATCTCGTGGACGTAGGTGCTGGTGCAGATCATGAGCAGCAGCACCAGCAGGAGCGACTGGAAGTTGAAGAGAGCAGACTGCGATTTGTCAGCACGGTGCAGGACCTTCCATACGGGCGCGTATCCTTACCATTGTGATCGATTCGTGGTCCTGCTTTCAGAGGACTGTCTCGGAAACCTCAGGGTTCAAAACTGTAGTTTTCGCGATCTAGCTATCTGGCAGTCTGCCCAAGTCTAAATGTTTAGTGGATGACATAGCCAAATAGTCACATGATGGTGTTTCCCAATGATTTTCTCGTCTGTGGTTGGCCAGATAGCTATATAGTCCCATTTTTAGCTAGACGTCTGAAGAAATTCGCCTCTGGAGCTTTTGAAAACACGTGTTTGCTTTTCCAGGGGCATCCCCTGTAATACTGTCGCTTGTTACAAAGTAAATCACAAGGAATACCAGGAGATTCCTACTTTTGAAACTTTTAAAAGCTGTGCGACAGTCACTTCTCCATGAATGGTCTATAAGATTCTGAATTTCAGAAACAGTAAAAAAAGAATCAAATAATAATTACTGCCCAAAAGAAACTCCAAAGAATAAAAAAAGTAGCATTAATAAAGTAGGAAGGAATAAGGAGGGAAGAAAACAATGAATAGAAGCAAGAAACCCAAACCAGAAGGATAATAAGGAATAAAACAAGGGAGAGAAGAAGAATGCCGAAAAAGGGAGAAAGAAAGAAAGAAAGAAGGAGAAAGAAGTGCACATTCACCAGAAAATAATTTGTGAGGATGTTGATGCTTCATCAGTTATAAAAGTGGTCATCGTTGAGAATATGGGCCGCTCAAACCCCAGATACACGGAAGCAATACCAAACAGCATCATACTTGCAGCCCCGTGCCTGCGACATCATACTTGCACCGAAGCCACCACTGGATATGCCGCGTCCACCACGATGCCATGCTTATCCACCTCATCGACCGCACCCATGCGGCAGAGCGCCACTTCGTGGACCGGCACATGCTCCATCCATACATTGTCATCATATCTCTCCACCAAGTCCCGAGCATCAAACGTCAGACGGCCGCCGCCTCTGCCGCCACCTCTTCCTCCTCTGCCCCCCCTCCCGCTCCCTCTCGATCCTCCTGCTGAACCAGTGTTGTTGCCGCGCCGCGCCTGCCCCATATGCAGCAGCGTCGCGTGCAGCAGCAGCGGTCGCCCCTCGTCCACGATCAGATCCTTGAACACCGTCCGTACCTTCTGGCACAGAGACAAAAGGTCGCCACCGCTCACGACTCCCGTCGCTTCGTCCACTGGCGGTGCATACAACACGGACGCCCGCGACGGCGGCTGCATCGCATGCAGCCCACGCAAGCCGACCGTCACGCCGCGGTCGCCCGCAGCCCCCGCCAGTTTTTGAAGCGTCTCGACGGCCGGGCCCGTTCCGTTGGGCAGACTCAGCACGCCGAGAGTCAAGTGCAGGGTACCGACGTGCTTGAGCACTCCGTCGGGTAGCGGACCTCGTCGCGCCGTGCCAGTATGGCTAGGGCCACCGCTGCCACCTTCATTAATGGAGAACGTCTGGTTCTCCAGATCGGCATGAAACGCCGCGAGGCTCTCGGAAAGCTGGGGTCGGCCCATCGGCGTGGCCAGCGGGATGCACAAAAAGTGCGTCAGTTGCGGTCGCGGTGGCGGCCTTGGTTGTGGCGGCATTTCTAGGAAGTAGACGCGAGAGTAGTATTGAATTTGTTGTCCTTCAGACCGTATTTCTCTGCATTTCGCTGGCGATGTGTTGTCGTTGCATGAGAGCGAAAGTTGCAACAGGCGTCTTCACATTCCAGGACGAGGCTGCTTATGATGGGTTTAAGCACAGTGCAAATGAGTATTCTTCTGGGTATACCGGCACTGTGATAGGCTTCGTTTGATTCTGTCGTGTTGTTTGTCTGCCTATGTATTAAATTTTATGCTCCTCGGTATTCATATCGCAAGCTGCCGAGGTCTCGTTCCGGGTTCACGCCAGCCATGACCACCTTGGACGCCAGCATCACAGCATATAGAACGGCCGGCAAGCTGGCGAGCAGCAGGAATGCTGTTGGGCTTGGTTCGGCTGAGGACGACGAGCGGTATAGAAGTAGGTACACAAGTGGCAGCAAACATAGGCCGATATTGAGTGTTGGAAGAAACCGCCGGATCGGAGACCCATCTGGGCCGACTGGCGCCTTCCCCTTGGCACTCACGCTTCCGCTCCAGACGTCTAGAGCGTGAAAGCCCGTCTGGTTCAGGGGCTGCATAATGTTGAGGTACAACGTTGCCCCGAGAGACGTTAAGCCAAGTATGGGCACCATGAATGGAACATGGGCCGATGCCGAGATGCAGACGATCACAAATACGAGCATGGCCAGCACGGGGATGCCCTGCAGGAAGCGCAGGAACTGACGGTCGATATCGTTGTTCTGCTCGGCCAGCGACTGGATCAGCTCGTCCTGTTCTGCGCACAGTCAGCATTTCGCGTCAAGTTTTAGACTATATGATCAAGGTAGAAAAGCTCACCTTGCTCATCCAGAAACTCTGGATCGTCCGACGCATCGTCGTCGTCGTCGTTTGCATAGCGAAAAGTGCGTCGGAGGCGGGCGGTGTCCATTTTGACAGATGGTCGCTTTTTGTTTTTTGTGGTGGGAGGTGCGTGGCAGTTTCAAGAATGAGCGTCTTCCATGTTCATGCGAGAGAAGGTTGTGTGTCCTTTGGGGGCAAAAAGTTGAAAGCTTTGAGCTCTAGGCAAGCTGTCAACTCTTGGGCGAAGCAGGCCTGGCTCCCCTATGACGTGTTTGAGAAGTGCTATGCACAAAAGCGCACGGCGCATGCAGTTAGTGAGGTACCGCCGATAAAGCCCCCCACCACAGCGCGATAAGAGCGAATTGGATCAGTCCATAACGAAGCCAATTTTCAGCATCGTCTTTCTACGACGCCGACGACAGTACCAGACGTTGCCCTGGCCGAACAGACAGCCCGCCGACGCCCTTTTTGTTCGTCTGTCTCTGTCTTCCTTCCACATGATTGCGACAGCAGCCAGCAGACGGCTTGTTGCCGTCGGCCTGGCACGGCCAAGATCAGCCCAGCCACTTCTGCTCGCCCATCTGGCTCGGCTTTCCTCGTCCTCCTCGTCCTCCTCGTCCCCTCTCTCCTCCGTCTCTCCTCGGAGACTACCGCTTTCGTCTCGCCGCACCTACGTCTCCGCTCCCAAGCCCGGCGATGGGCCCCTCATGGAGCGCCGTGGTGACCGCGAGCTGCCCGACGTCGCTAAGACCGGATTTCGCTGGTCTCGCTCACTGCCCTGGTTCCTCCTCATCGTCGCTGGCTGCAGTCTAGCCATCTTCAACTACCAAAAGTCGTCCAGCCCTGTGATTTCCTCGACACTCTATGCTCTGCGCACGTCACCGCGGGCGCGTGCGTACCTCGGCGACGAGATTTACTTCCAGCAGAAAATCCCTTGGATCTCGGGTGAGATGAACCAGCTGCACGGCCGCATCAACATCTCCTTCCTCGTCAAGGGCACCCGCCGTAGCGCCCGCATGTACTTCCACAGCCGCCGGCCCACTGCGCGCGGCGTCTTTGAGACGCTTGAGTGGAGCTTGGAAGATGAAAACGGCCACAAGATCGACCTGCTGCAGGATGTCACCAACGATCCCTTCCGCGGCGTCCAGCTGCTGCCGGATGACTACGTCGAGGAGCTTGGCCTCGAGCCGCATGGCGACGTGGGCAGTGCCGTGGCTGCCGTGTCTCATGGGGCTGAAGCTGAGCCTCCCAAGGAGACTCGTGGGTTCCGGCAGCCGTCAAAACGGTGATCCGTCTTTGGGAGAGCGAGAGGCGAGAGAGGCGAGAGCTGGTCCAGATCTGGATCTGACCACTGGACCTGTGTAGTGGGGTTGCAACTGTTGACAATCTATGGGCTTCCGTGTTGCATTTGGGAAGAGGCGTCTAGAGAAATTACTCCTCTTGGTTTCATATTTATTCATTTGGTTTCTTCTACATGTACAAGTAATACAACAAAAAAAGTTGTGGGTTCGTGGTCCGAGGTTGTATATATGGCTTTTATGATACAAGAAAAACTCCCTTGTTCAGACAAAGACAAACGCCCCACGATACATGCATGTGTGTGTTTTAACAGGGATATAGTATCGTGTGAGGCGGTGGAAGGGGGGAGGCCATGCTGGTCTTTTATGCTGCTAGCGTTGGCTCGGGGCTCTGGGGTGGAAGAGCCGACTCCTCAATGGCCAGGTTGGTCAGGCCGCTGGACAGCAGCTCGGCAATGCGACCCTCGCGGCGCGCTGCTTGGAGTTCCAGATGCTTGGCCCGCGCTGCCGCCAGCTGTGCGGCCGCCTCGGGGCTGCGCTCCTCGGCCTCGCTGCGTGTCTTGGCAATGAAGGCCTCGCTCGGTGGGGGCTTCTTGACGGCGTCCTGAATCTTGACCAGGGCGCCCTTGGGCCCGCCCACAGCACCCTTGACCACGATGATGCCCAGCTCGTTGTCAACCTGCAGAATGTTGAGGTTCTGCACCGTCACGCGCTCGTTGCCCATGCGGCCCGGCATCTTCTTGCCCGGCATCACACGGCTACCGCTGCCCTGCGACGGACCCGTCGTACCCATCGTCCGGTGGTTGAGCGAGTTACCGTGGCTCTTTCCCTGGCCCTTGAAGCCGTGCTTCTTCATGCCACCGGCAAAACCAAAGCCGCGCGTGTTCGACCGCACGTCCACCCACTGGCCCACGTGGAACCAGTCCGGCTGCAGCGTCAGGCCGGGCGTCAGCAGGCCCGACCGGTCGCGCACCCGGAACTCGGCCAGGTGCTCCTTGGGCGCCAGACCCTTGGCCTCGTAGTAGCCCAGCATCGGCGCCGTCTCCGTAACGGCCCGCCGCGTGCCACTGCCCACCTGCACGCCCCAGTAGCCGTGTTGGCCAAAGGTCCGGTTGGCCACCACCTGCACGTTTTCCAGTTCCAACACCGTGCACGGGATCCGCGACCCGCTCTTGCTGTAGTATGCCGTCATGCCGCGCTTGGTTGCCAGTAGACCTGTCCGGAGTGGTGTCGTTCTCTCCTTGCGCTTGAGTGCGGCCGCTGGCCCTGTCGTCGGAGGCGCCAACCCGACAGTCTTCGCGTTGAACCGGGTTGGCCGCACGCCTCGTTTCGGCAGTGTGCTCCATCCGATCTTGACACCACGCCGACCCTCAGCAATCCGCCCAGACTGGAGTATGCATCCCACTGATGCTGTCGCCGCCACTATCGGTGTGTTCGTTGCTTCAAGAGGTGCTGCTGTGCTTGTTGTCGCAGTGGCCCCTACTCGCTGGAGGCTGGCCCAGCACCACCGTGGTAGTAACCTGGGTGCCATTGTGCAGTGTGCTGTGTGTGGATTGTGTCGAGGCCAATCAATTGCACCGTTCTCCTGACATGGGAGGCTCGTATGGTCCTCCGGGAGTGGTGCACGAGTCGTTCGATGGGAATGGACTGTTTCGTTGCGCAGCTTCAGACGATACAGAAAAATTGATCCAAAAGCTCAGCCCCGCTGAAATTAGCGCCGCGTTGGGTACATAATGGGTATATACATATATCTGATAGATGCACAACCCCCACAAAATAATTTATGGCCTTTTACATGCATACCAAAATTAGGAACTCTGCTTCTCGACGTCCGGCTTTCGTTCTTCCCTCACGACCACAAATCTTGTTGTCTTTGCTATTTGATTTTTGCGAGTGGTGTAGAAGGTTATCTACCATGGTCTACTATTTTACGTCCACGGCCGTGGACCCGCCCGCATTCGTTTATGTCGGCAAGGACAAGTTTGAAAGTACGACTGAGCCTCAACCGAACCCCCCACCCCCTTTCAGGAAGGATGATGGTTTATGAGACGGAAGTCGTCTAACAGGTAAATAGACGAGGAGCTCATCAAGCATGGATGGGAAGAGGACGTCTGGTAAGAATTAGCTTGTGACATAAGTCTACACTGTGACAAGAGCCAACTCAGCTGATATCAGTTCAGGGTACGTTGATTTTGTCAGCACTGGAAACCGCCCGAAGTTTGAATTCAACCTCTTACTTTTACCACAGTTCCATGCGGACAAACTGTCTAGCGCACATATCTACCTGAGACTTCGCGAAGGCGAGACATGGGATACGATCCCGGCGGACCTTGTCCAAGACCTGGCCCAGCTCACCAAGGCCAACTCAATCGAAGGCAGGTGCTCAGAGACATGTGCAGGTGAAACGTGGAGATGAAAAGGGGCCACCTCCCTAACTTTGGCTGTACTTTTGCAGGAAACAAGAAGGACAACGTCACAATTATCTACACGCCATGGGCGAACCTTAAGAAGGACGGCAGTATGGCAGTGGGCCAGGTCAGCTTCAAGGACCAGAAGAAGGTCAAGCGTGTGCTTGTGCCCCAGCGGGAGAACCCCATCGTCAACCGCCTGAACAAGACCAAGGTCGAGAAGCACCCCGACCTGCGTCAGGAGAAGGAGGACCACCTGAAGGAGCTCCGAAAGCTCGACCAGGCGGCGCAGCTAGCAAGGGTAAGTGACACCGGGACTCTGGGATTCCGATGAGCAGCAACATTGGCAAGAAGCTGACCTGTTTGACTTGTTTGCCCCTGTACGCAGAGAAAGGAGGAGGCCCGTGTGGCAAAAGAGCGACTAGAGCTCAAGTATCGCAAAGAACATGCTTATGACGAGCTGTTCACAGACGAAAACATGGAGGCTGCGAGCAACCAGAACCGGGACGAGGACTGGGAGGATGATTTTATGTAAATGTGCTTTTATGATATCACTGATGCTAAAGCAAGATTTTGAGTAAAGAAAGGGAACAAGAATATTGAAAACAGACAAAAAAAAAAGGGGGGGGGCATAGTAAAACAGTAAGGGCGTTCTTCGTCCTTCTCCCACAAATATTGAACTTGTTCATGCTCTCATCTACCGCCCCTCACCACCTCGTCCGCCGATGTTGCTCCCCAGCTGATTCACTGACGTGCCCTTGAGCGCATGGTCGGCCGGGTTCGCTGCTGACTCGTACAGGATGTTGACGGGCGCCCGGCCCAGCTGCATCCACTCGCCCCGGAAGCCCAGGTAGCTCAGCCGCGTTACGTCCTCGTCGCCGTCGCCAAAGTTGTCCGGGAAGAAGAGTGTCAGCCGCCGTACCTGGCCAAACAGGGCGCGCTTGACCGGCAGTTCCTGGATGTCGGACGTCTGCGACAGCTCAAACGTCTGCTTCTTCTTGTCGCTGCTGCCCTCAGCCTCAGCCTCGGCCGACCCAAAGTCGATGTCCTCGCGGTTCTGGAAGACGTGCAGGGTGCGTGGCGCCGAGGCAGACGCGGATGTGCGCAGAAGGATGGCGTGGAGCTTGACCTGGCCCGTAAAGGGCACATTGATGAGCAGCTGCTCGTCGGCATCACTGGCGAGCTCAGGCGTCTCGGTGAGGCGCTCGTCCCAGGTCTTTTTCACGATGGCACGGCCTGAGCCTGGGCGTTCCTCGTTGAGGGTGACGACCTTGTCAAACTCGATGTGTTGGTAGAGAGAGAACTGAAGCGCCGGTGTTATATCGTCCGAATGGTCGTGTTCGTGGTCACCATGGTGGTGGTGATGGTGGTCGTCGCCACCACCACCAACGTGCTCGTCGTGGCAGTGATGAGACATGGATGGCTTAAGAGGGTATGATGGTATCTTAGATGATGCGTTCACTGAGTCGAGATGCTGAGCTTTGGGGCAATTACACGACAAAGACGTTAAGAGTATGAACTGTGCGGCTTGTCTTGGGTCTGCGTGGCGTGTTGGGGGAATGGCGTTTTGTCCATGAAGGGACCTTTGCAAAGAGCTTGAAATATAACTAGCACAGAACGTTGGTTATGAGCCTATGACGCATTTCTTGGGGCTGTACACCAACAAACAACCCCGCCTGTGGGAGGCAGCAAAAGGAAAGCGCCCCACCACTAATGCGCCGCAAAATCCAACTTGTTTAATGCCCTTCACCTAGCTACGGGGTCTTCCGCCCCTACGTTGTAGTGCTAGCAGCGTCGAATCATAATGTATTCAGCGCTACTCAGTCCAAGATCGCGTCTAAAGGAGTACATACACAAGACATGTCGAAATAGAACCGCTGTTCCTCGCTTTAAATGGAATTGATCAATCATATTTTCGAGGGGGAATCAATGTGCCTCTTTAGGTATAACGGGCAATCTGCTGCTTGTAAGATATAACTACAATGCAGTCTGCGCAGCCGGAAAAAAAAAAAAAGCGATGAGAGAAAGGATGGCTAAGGGCGAAAATAATAAAGGAAAAAAAAGTAAAAGAGAAGTTGGGTGGCCAACTTTGGGATCATTTTTACCTTCCCATCCTCACAATGTCTGCTGTGTTCAGAAAGTGTGCCCAGCAAAGCTGCGGCCCTTCTTGGGCATCGGCTTCCAAGAGACAGGGAACAAGAGCTAGATGATGATACAGACTCGAGAGGCGAAAAACAAAGAGCTCTGGCATGATGGATGTATTTCAAAAAAAAAGAAAGGGCGATAGAAGAAAAACACCAAACAGGTTCCACAAGGCAGACTGGGCCAGGAGTGACCAAGCCAGAAAGCAGAAAGCAAAGTAGACCCCAAGAACGCACACACATGCAAGTAGCAAACGCTGGCTATATAAAGCAGATGGGACTCGACGAGGGTTGTGCATCATGAGTCCTAGCAATCTCATAATCCGTGTCCGCCTCTTCCACCTCGACCACCCCAACATCGGTTGCCGTCTCGACTGTCGGCTTGGCTGCCGGCTCGTCTTTTTTTTGTTCTGCAAACTGCTCCGGCGCCAGGTCTAATGTAAGCGCCGAGTATTGGGCCGGTGTTGCCGGTGGCTTTGCTTTCGTCGTTGCATGAGCTCTGGTCGGTTCCTAACGGCCATTCTCTTCAGGCGAAACCATCACATTGCCAAAAGCGTCCGATATTTCCCTCCTCGTTGGTGCCCGCAAAGGCTCACCATGGATGGCAATGCCCTGTGATAGCCGTTTGTGCATCATCTTGAGCATCACTGGTGGCACAGCCTCATCAGTGGCCCGAACTGTAACGCGGAGCATCTGAAATCCGGAGGTTAGCAGAAATAAGGGCATCCAACTCCCCCCCCAGAACCCCAATCCTACGGTATCAACGTACCTGTGTCCCGTAATTGGGCTCCAACCGCATGAGGCAGCCAAACTTTCCAGATTGCGACGTGTGCACCACACTGGCGCCGACAAAGTTCTTCTGGTTAGGGTCCACGTTATTCAATAGACCCCAGCGGAAACCTTCGAGGACCTTGCGAATAAACGATTCGGTGAGCTCCCGTTCCCTATCCTTGCCTGCCTCGATGCCAAAGATCTGCTGTGCCTCTCTCGGTGCTCCGCCAATTTGCTTCCACCGCTTGAAAAAGTCGTCGGCACTCAGCTCGGTCGAGTCCATAAACTTGTGGATCGCCAGTGGCAGCTTGAGAGTGATCGCTTGCAAGGCTCCCGCCAGGTAACTGATCCGGATCGTTGGGCTCTTCTCAAACACCTTCTTGGCCTCGAACATGATCACCTGCTGCGACTGCGCCGACGAGGCAAGGTTCGTATCGGGGAGGCTTTTAACATCCCACGTCAAATTGCCCTTCTCGCTCTCGTCGAGGTCCAGTGTTGTTGTGAATGAGGTCACGGTAGCAGGCGTCTTGTTGGTGAAGTAGAGAATCAGACAGGCCATCTGGCCACGGTACTCAGACCTCACACCGACTTGCAGCTGGCCATCTTCGAACAGGACACCGTCGGATTTCAGCAACAGACGGTTGTATCCGCGTTCCCATCCAGGCGAAAGGTGTGCTGCACTGGCTAGATTCGGCACCTTGGCCGTCTTGGGCTCAGCCTGACCCAGGTTGCTCATGTCGATACCCACCAGATCGTTGATCGCTTTCGCGTGTCCGTTGGTGGCACTTCCGTTGGTGCCATTGGTGCCGCCATTGGCTGCCTGGCCATTGCCATTAGTGGCACCGGCGCCCGGGTTGTTGGAGCTGAACGTCCGGCGCAGGCCAGCGTTCTTGACCATGCCCAGCTCTGCTGCGTCGGAATTGGCGTCCTTACCGCCTACAATCCAAGTACGCTTGTCGCTGGTGTTCGCATGTTTTTGGTGCAACCGCGAGAGGAGAGCCGACTGTCGTTCGGGGAACGGTGGCATCTCGTCTAGAACGGTCCGCAGGAGGTCGTCTGTGGGCATGTTGACTAGCTCGAGGTATTCGCATGCCCGTTGCTGCAGTTCCGAATCCAGAGTGTGGCTGAAGACTTCGAAAACCTGGACTAGCTGCGGCTTGATCTCGGGGAACAGGTTGACATACTTGACGAAGCACGACAGGATCATGGCCTTTGTGCTGGGGGAACAGGCCGGCAGCTTGCTCTGCAGCGCTATGAACTGCTCAATGGGGCTGCAGCTATTTTCCTCGGCAATCAAATGGCCAAACTCGCCTAGAATGTAGGCACCGATTTTCACCAGGGTCTCGTGGCAGTGGTCCTGCTTGACGTACATCAGGCTGTTCTTCGCCGCATACACTTGCAGCTCCTCGTTGTTGGTAACGATTTGGATGACACGCTGCCACACCTCATCGCTAACGTGGTCGCCAGCCATGGCGATGAGTCGGAGCGTAATATCGACATACCATTGCACGTCGGTGGCGTATTTCTCCGTAAGAATGGCAATCTTGAGTACCATCTCCTCGCGGATGGCAAAGTCTGCATTCTGCAGGTAGTGGAGCAGCTCGGCCACAATGCGTTGCGCATTGGTCGAGTCGCACATGCTGTAGAGCAAATCCAGACCCTTGCGCCGAACACTAATATCGCGGTCCCGGAGCGAGCCGACAATGATATCCTGGTGCTGCTTGATGGGGTCCAGCGTGTCGGCACGAGCAGCCAGATGGGTCATAGCCTCCAGCCCGAGGTATCGCACGTTGGTTTCTCTAGACTGGATGAACTTGCCGAGACGAGTCGAGATCTGCTTCATCAAAGCATGCTCGGTATCCAGATGGATGATGAGGTTGATAGCCTCAAACAGCACCGCATTCTGAGCATTGTTTTGCTGGACGTTCTTATTCGTCTCCATTGCATTGTTCAGAATCTTTTGCAGTGCCTCCCGGATCATCTCGCGGATGTGGCTGTCCTCGGACGGGGGGAAGTACTGCAGCAGGCGCAGCAGCTTCACCTGGATCCACGGACACGGCACCTTGTAGTAGAGGTAGTCTGGCGTGTACTCGCCATCCACCACGACACGCTTCAGGCGGGAAGCGGCCTTAACATAGGCGCCCTTGTACTGCTCCATGTTGTCCTGGGCGAGGGCCATCACCAAGGATGTCACTGAAAGCGCAACACCGAGGTCGACGTCGTCCATCAGCGAGATGATCCGCTCGGCCCATTGCGGCTGCACAATGGCGGGTTGCTTGCGGTATAAGCGCAGCAAAGTGAGGGCTGCCTTCTTCTTGACAAACGATTTAGATGTGCTGTGCATTTAGGAGTCAGTAATTGAGAAGAAGAATAGCGGCAGGAGACACTGAGGTTTCAATAGGTAGGAGCAAAGGCGTACGGAGAGATCAGCAGTCGGTGCACTTCACCGCTCAGGGCTTCACCCATTTCCCGACTTCCAACATTGGCGATGGCATGAAGCGCCAAACAGTTGAAGAGTTCGTTCTGGTCCAACAAGTCCTTCCTTATGCTGTTGACAACTAGGTGGAGGAGCTCGTGTTTCTCGTGTAGGAAGAGTGTCATGGCAAGGTAGCCGATCTGCTTTTCAGAGTATTTCGTCGCCGAGATGAGGTTCATGGCCTCGAGATGGCCAAAGTCGACATTCCAGCCGAGAATGTAGATGTACAGAAGCTGAGAAAGTCAGGAGACAGCCCAACGGGAGGCGTGGAAGGAAGAGAAGGTGAAAAGAAGGCGAGGAAGCCAGAAACCGTACCTTGCAGACATATTTCTTCTTGTGGTATCCGTTTAGGTTGCCATCTGTGGCAGACAATGCGTTAGATCATGCCGGGAAGAACAAAAAGGCCAGAACATGGCCAGGATAGTGTTCCAACCTTTGAACTTTTGGCGGATATTAGCCAGCTCTTTGTTGATGCGCTTCTCCTCGAGCTCGCGCGCCCGCGCATTTCGCAAGTCGGCAATGAACTGCACGAGACCCCGCATGTTGGAGTTGCTGTTGCTCGAGCGGCCAAGGAAGCCGCCGCCTGAGTTCGACATCTTGAGGGACCGCTCCGAGGCGCTTGTTCCACCAGGTGTCGGAAGTGTGCACGAAGTAGCGAAGCGAGAAGAGGCTCACACGCCCGTTCCGCCTGGGATTCAGACAGGGTTGTGGTGCACCGCACTAGGCCAGGCGAGAGCCGGTGGTGTCCGTGGCATGCATCTAGAAAGGAGGGATTTTGTGCGCGACCCGTGGCTGCCGGGATGGTGTCGTTGCTAGACGAGGACGAAGCAAGTTACAAGACCGGATTGCAGAGAATTGCGAGAGACGGCAACAAGAGGCGGCAGTAAGAAGGCGGTGTTGCGCGAGAAAGTCGGTGGCAACTAGAAACAGGGGACTCGGGGGGGCCGGCCGAGACAAGATTCGTTCTTTTCTGCGGGTAGAAATGGGAGAGAAATGAGGCTCGGAGTCGAAGGGGGTGGTGTGTGTCGGTGTCTGTCGTTGGTCGTTCGAAAATTGGCAGATCTGCCACTGACCAGCTGGGATGAGACGAAGAGGTCAGGTCGTTGCATAATCAAGGGTCTCCGGAGAAAGCGGAGGAAAAGGGAAGGTAAGGTAAGGGAGCTGCTTCTTTTTTGGGCCTGCCAGAAGCCAACAAGCAAGCGGGCGTATGGGGACCGTATTTGGGGGTGTGTCTGGCGCCCGCGCGAGCCGTGCGCTGCCAAATAGACTCGCCCACCGCTTCCCTATATTTTTTCTGGGTCGCCCCCCCTTTCAGTCCAGTGGCCTTTTGCCCCTATTCGATGCAACGCCAGACGGAGACACGCGTGGTTTGGCGCAAGAGCCCCGCCATGTTCTCAAGGGAAAGTCATGGTGTGGCTCATGATGTGGCTGAAAACTTGAGCTTTTAGCAGCAATAATAAGACGTCCCCCCAGCTCGCACAAGCAGCCTCTGTCCGTCCCAGTCGACGAAAGCCTTTGCTCGCAGACATGGAATAGGCCAGCCGGCGCGGTTTGTTTTATAGGGCACTGGTGTAAGAATAGGCCGCAGAGAAATGAGGGCGTCTTGTTTACGGCTCCGCGCGGCGACGCCTCTTAGACGGCCATCGGCTTGCGTGCGCCAACCTGTCTTCCCCAAGAGCGCCCTGGCATGCGCACCCCCTCAACCATTGCTGTCCTCCCCGGCAGCTGCTTGCCGTGGCTATGCTTTCCAGGCAGGTGGGAACCCCGTGTTTGAAGTGTTCAACCGGCGAACAAAATGGCTGCAAAAAGAGAGGGCCGCGTCCAATGTGGAGGCCAGCCGCCAAGCAGACTACCTCAAGGATGAGGTGGCCGTGCGGCTCTGTGAGAGACTCTTGGTGAGCGCTTCTGTTTATACTGTGTCTTGAGAGGATGCGGCTGGCCTAACTGTGCAAGGACATCAAACGAACCTTTCCCAATGCCCTCGACTTTGGAGCCAACTCGTGCAACGTAGCACGGGCACTGGTCCGTCCCAACCCGGATCCAGACCCGGCACGGCCGATATCGCCGCCTCTGTCGGAGCGCATTGAGCGCCTGACGGCCGTCGACTCGTCGGAAGCGTTACTCTTCCGTGACGTCGACCTGCCCTTCAACCGGGAAATGGCCATTACGAGGCATGTCATGACGCCCGAGGAAGAGGAGGGCGGTGGCGTGGTTGGCGGCGTCGGCACCGGCGAAGACGGGACCCGTGCGTCGGTGGCCCCGTTTGTGCCGGGTACATACGACCTTATTCTCAGCAGCCTCAGCTTGCACTGGATCAACGACCTTCCAGGCGTGTTGACCCAGCTCAACCGTCTCCTGAAGCCGGACTGCCCCTTTATTGGCGCCATGCTCGGCGGTGACTCGTTGTTCGAGCTGCGGACGTCCTTACAGCTGGCCGAGCAGGACCGGAGAGGCGGCCTCTCACCGCACGTGTCACCACTGGCGGATGTGCGCGATGTGGGTGGCCTGCTGCAGCGGACCGGGTTCAACATGTTGACAGTCGATGTGGACGACATCATCGTGGATTACCCAGATACGTTTGCGCTGATGACCGACCTCCAGGCCATGGGGGAGGGCAATGCGATCATGGGCCGGGAGATGGGTGCCATTAGACGCGATGTGCTGCTGGCCAACGATGCTATCTACCGCGAACTACACGGCAACCCGGACGGCACCATTCCGGCAACGTTCCGGATTATCTATATGATTGGGTGGCACCCTTCAGAAAACCAACCCAAGCCGTTGCCCCGGGGCAGTGGCCAAGTCAGCCTCAAAGACGTTCTCGAGAAGAAATAATGTACGATTATGGTTGAAATGAAAATAGATATGCATGAATTGTGTTCTCTTTGATTTCAAATGTTTTTTTGGTGTGTTTCTTCCTCGAGAGAGAGGATGCGGAAAGCAAGGGCTATGTGAACAGAAAACCAACCCAACACAAACCAACTCTGCTGCTGTCTACTAGTTCACTGGACCTTAAGGGAAGCCAAGTCCGAACCCAGCGCTATTATTAATCCGACAGACAGCCCAGCGAGCCAGAAAACAAGCAATCATATAGCAAGCTCTATCTGGTGGCTCTACAAGCCTCCCTGTCCTCCCATTGCTTTTGTTGTGTAATCTTGTGTTTGCTTTTTTTGCTTCCCATTGGATGTCGTTTTTGTTTATTGTTTATGGTTCTCGGGGTTTTTTTTTTGTCGCTTTTAGATCAATTCCTCTTGATCTTGGTCCAAGTCCATTCTTGTCGTCCGGGATCACACTCTCCGCCAGTCCGTCATCGTCCGTTGTATACTGCCGAGCCCGGCCACATCAACGACCTTCTCGTGCCAGCTCAGGAGCACGCTCATAGCGGCACCGGCCGATTCGTTGACGCCGCCGGGCCGAGATCCAACCTGGCTGAACCCCGTCTGCTGGGGAGTGACACCGCGCGTCGGCGTACGTGCCGAGCTACCGGCGCCCGCGCCAGCCGACGAAGCCATTCCTTTGTAGCTGAGAAGAAGCAGGGAGGTAAGCAGGTGGATAGCCAGACCACAAGAAAAAAAAAAAGAGGGACCGGAGGGATGCGACTTACAGGTACTTCATCAACACATCCAGCAGCTCGCTGCCGTTCTCCGAAGCATACAGCCGCTTCAGCAGCGGCGACATTTCGCTGGCCTTGATGGACTGCAGCACCTCGACGACGGTCTGCAGCGACGCTTCCTTGGCGGCATCGGTGCCCACATAGACAGGGAACTCTAGGCAGCCCCGCAGGGCGCCCTCGTTGTCGCCGGCGCGCAGAAGCTGGCGCACCTGGCCGGAAAGCTGGCGCACCTCGGCCTCGGAGATCTCGGGCACAGGCGGCCGCAGTGTCGTTGTGTTAAAGTTGGCGGGGCTGTCCTCCTCGAGGGCATCGATGTTGATCGTGCGCCAGGCGTCGCTGAACGACGAGTCGGAGACCTGCTGGATGATGGACATGGTGGGCGAAGCGGGACGGGGCCGGGGGCGGGCTGTCGAAAAGAGGCAGGAAACAGGGCGAGGAGGGGAGAGGGGGAGGGGGGAGGAGAGAAAGCTCGTTTGGTTTCGGGCGGGCGGGTAGGGTTGCGCTGGAGGCAGAAGCAAACCGCGGGCGTCGGTGGTGGTGATGGGTGAAAGTCAATGTGCGAGCATGGCTGTGCCAGAGTGGCGGCGGCTCCAATGGGGGTTCGTAAGTACGCTGTGCGGGGCTGCACGTAAGACGCCCCAAGCTCTCTCAAGACCGGACCCACTATTTTGCAGGCAGTGCCGATTTCAGAGTTGCCCAGAAGGCTACCAATGAGAACTACAGGCGACAGCCCAGGTCTTGGTGTAAGCTAATTGGAGGTAAAGTAAAGAATTGGCAGTGCATGTTCTCTTAGGTTGATCAACGATCGGTATGTTGAATACCGACATAGACTCTCATAGGTTCTCCTGGAAGTGGACATGACTGAGGCATGATAGGCAGCACGATTCATGCAAGCCGCAACTCTTGTTAAGAAGAGTCCTGGTCCATCTCGGCGTAAGATACATTCAATATTCCTGAGCTATATTGCTTTGCTTTGTCTAGATAAAAGTGCAAACATAAATACCACGCGCTCGGGTGTTTTCCCTGGCCCCGACCCCGGTAATTGTTACACGCCGCCGACATAAATTCCCATGATATGATGATGCCACAACCCCAAGCCCAACCCAGATTCACCATTATCGCCACAGCGGTGCAGTCACTTCCACAGCCCGGTCCACCACAGCCCGCACACGGTCTGCAAATACTCTGTGGCCACACTCGATCTCCAGGTCATCCAGCCAGACTTTAGCCTCCATCTTGTCTACCTTGACCAGCACGCCAGGCACAGGGATACCCGCCTGGTGCAGGCGTGCCAGCTCCTGCTGAATCTGTGCCTGTCTCTTCTCCTCCTTGGCCTCCTCAGAGTCCTCCACCTCCTCTTTCTTTGCGTCTTCTCCCCCCTCCTCCTTCTTTGTGATGTCTCCGTTGAGTGTCTCTGGCAGTCGCGGCTCGGCGATGGGCGACACGTTGTCGGCACCAAACTGTGCTTCGAGAAACATGCACAGCCGGCTAAACTGCTCTTCAGGCGTGATGCCCGCATGCAGATTGCGTAGAGGCAGTTCGTGCTGATGACCATGGTGGTGATGAGAATGGCCACTTTTGCCAGATTCTGTAAACTTTCGTTAGCATTTACACATTCGAAATCGTAACACGGGGAGGAACAGCATACGTTTGACTGCTGCAGGACTGCTCTCAACTGAAAACAGAACAGCCATAACAGCGTCGGCAATGCCGTCGTTGAGCATATTGCCTTCCCATTCCAGTTCAATCTCGCCGCTAGCGTAGTATCGAACGGCCACACAGCCCATCACGAGATAGGCGGCTACCAGTTGGTTGATCTCTTCATCGGCTTCTTCTTCTTCGTAGTACTCATCATCATCTTCCATGTCTTCGTCTTCGGCTTCGCCATCTTCCTCCTTCTTGCTCCCGTTGCCATTCTCAATGGCCATCCCATTCCCGGTCTCAGCACCGTTCTTCTTCTTGATCTTCCCGTTCTGCTTCTTTCGATGCATTTCTGGCAGCTCTTCGATTGTGCCAAACGTGCCTTCCAGGGCCCATCGAATAAGGTCTATACCAGCCGCACTGAGTGTCAACCGTTGCCGGCAGACGATCGTTGTTGTCGTTAGGCCAGCATACTCGTGCAGATCTTCCGGCGCCATCAACGACAGTTTAAAATCATTCTGCACCAATACACCCGTTATTATTGGTCCTGATGACCGCTGTGACTGTTGTATCTGCTGGTCTTGCGACACTGTCTGGAAGAGTTGAGCAGCAGGAGTCACAGAAGCCAGCTTGCCCACGACCTTGGCGATCTTGTCTGTCTTGAACGGGATGCGCAGCTCTTCGCAGTTTCGTGGGCTGTACACCTTCATCTTGTCCTTGTCGGCCCTACTGGCATTCAATGACAGCAGCTTCGACTTTAACCGCATCATGTTGTGTTGTTCGCCGTGAACCAAGATCTGGGACCCGCGTCAGCACGAAAATAGATATACAAAAAAGTCCATTAGCGAAAAATGGGGGCAAACATACTACCACAGGCGCGTTCACTTCCTCGATGAACTCGCGGTTCTCTGTACCGTCTACATGGGCGGCAAAGGAATACTCCTGAACGCTGCATCGGCGTGGAATCAAGACCTTTTCCGAGTCGCCGCCTGGAGCGCGACGGCCCCCGCCGGTCATGCTCCTTGACATGACGGCTTGTATGTGGTCTGGTTCCTGCATGATCTGTTTCGCCATGGTGCCTTCGACACTGTAACCCGTTATAATAACACCGTTCTTGTCGCTCGGTGCCCACCGCTCCAACAGTTCTCGGCTGACACCATTTTGCAGCATACCCGGGCTAGCAAGCATAACACAGCCGCCGATGTCTTCGAATCGGTCCAGGTTTTTCAGCGATCGGATGAAGCGGAAATCCCACGGCCCACCACCGCCGGCGCTGTTTCCAGTAGCTTCAGCCTCCTTGGCCCTCTCTGCATATAGCCTCTTGATGTTATCATTCATGGCACCTGTGTATGTTTGGTAGACCACCATGCACTTCTTGGCCAAATTACTGGCATAGTAGATAGGGAAATTTTGGAAATCGGCATGCTTGCTCCAGTATTCATCCAGAATCAGGAGCAGCTCCTGGGCACGGCCGAGGGCAAACACTGGCATCAACACGCGACCGCCACGATTGAGAATGCCCGTAATCGACTTCATCAGTGCCTGCTCCCGCTCTAGGCGGGGCACGTGGGATGCAATACCGTAAGTGGACTCCGTAATGAGCACATCGATTTTGACGCCCTTGGGTACTTCTGCAGAAACCAAATGCCGGTCGAGCTCACGGGAGTAGTCGCCTGTAAAGAAGATCTTGAGACCGGCAATTTCGACGAGGAACATGGCAGCGCCGAGAACGTGACCGGCGGGATAGGGAGTAATTCGTATAGACGACACGGTGTGGGTCGTGTGATAGTCGATAGCTTCAATCTGCCGGAACGTGCTTAGATGGTCTTGCTCTGTGTAGACGGGTTGTGACGTCGGGTTTGACGATGTGTTGCCGACACGGACGCTGTCCTGGATGAGCCACTTGTAGATGGCCTTGGTCGGATGCGTCATGAACACACGACCGCGGAAATTGGTCTTGGCCAACACATAGGGCAAAGACGCCGCATGATCAACGTGGAAACTTGATTATCATGTCAGCGCAGCTGTCTAGAATGGGATGTCTTTACAGAAAAACGGCAAGGATGGTCTGCGTGACAACGTTTCAGGACAAGGGCAAGTGTCACATAAGTTGAGGTGCTTATGTCTGCGCGGGAGGAGGCAAAGAAGAAGTAGAAACAAGTAGTTGGCAAGAAAATCGAATTGTATTGATAGCTGCGTACAAGGCTGTTCTCTGGGTGGCTCGAGACAAGGCTGAAATACAGCCGTCTTTTCTGTTCTTTCGGCAGAAGCCATATGCCAATATCCGTGGCTAGCTTGGCATCTGTACTAGACCCGCCGCGTAGGCCCTGGAACAACTCTTCTCATACACGCATACATAAATCTACCTTAATCCAACCTCGGGGGGTATTGTTGCTTGACAGCGCGCGCATATCGGGGACCGCAGCCAAACGAAAGGACGCGAAAGATACGAGAGAAAGGGAGGAACCTACTGGCTGATTAACAGAACATCGACGGTACTGAGGTCAAAGTCGTCAAAGAAGGGAAGCGAGGCAAGGCCATCGTATCCCGGATGCTGGCCAGCATCGAGCTAGAAAGACACAAAAGTTAGGTGTGTATAGACAGCAGGCAGGGAACACATAAACGGCATACCATGACAGTCTTTCCCTTGTATTGGATAATATGGCAAGAGCGGCCAACCTCATTTCCACCACCCAGACAGAGGAACATCAATTCGTCGGCCGGGTCGACGGGCTCTTCAGGTGAAGCCGCCATCGCGGCAGCCTTCCTCTTGGATGCCATGGTAGACAGAATGCGACGCGGGGACGGCAGGGAAGGGAAGGGATGTCCTCTGGTTCGGTTGCAGAAGTTGTCGCAAAGCCTAAATATACAGCCTACTGCAGTTAGCAGGCTCTGTCAGTGGCGTCGAGGTGCAACGGGTCATCAGGGCGGCAGGCAGGGCGGAAGCGTCAAGGCTGTCGATGTGTTTGTTGAGCTCGGCTCTGGAAGCTAAGGGTTGTGGAGCTTTTAGGGGACCTGTCAGCAGAAAGGGGACAGGGACGCGACAAGCACCTGCGGCCATAGATTTCTCCGCGACCGACCTAACGTTAAAAGTGGATATCTGATCACCTGACTAGCTCCTGCGGCGCCTCGCGCCTGGAAAGTGTTTGTTCAGAAAGGCCAACCCAAAACTCTCCCTCTTCAACAGCAGGAATCTCTGAAAACAGCACCACGAGCATCGACGCAAAGTCATCGAAGAAGCCCCCCACGCACATCCTCTGTCACTTCCTCGCTTCCCGAAACCTATTTCAAGAACAAGAAAACCGCGCGCTCGCTCCGTTTCTCCCCGGACCCGTTTACATCTGGATGGGCGTCAAGCAGGAAGTGAAGCTCTGGAGGGAGGCTCGACAGGCTCGCCTGTCTGCCTGGTGGTAAACGGAACAACGTTTGCCTTTTCGCGCCGTTGGTCTGATTCTCAGGCCTCTGTTACCTGACTATCAGCGCGCACTTTACGACCACCAGACCCAGCGCGGAAGCTCCCTGACGGCTACCGTCTCTCTACGTGTGACAGTGTTTCCGCATTTTCTGACTCTCCGATCTCGACATTCCATCTTCCCAGCACGCGAACGTCTTCGCGGTCCCAGGTCGACCAGTTCTCGCATCATGGCGCAGCCGCAACCCCAGGTCCCTCAGAGGACCTTTTCGCCGTCGTCCCAAATGTCGGCGCCGTCACCTGGCGCCCACCCGACTGCTTTCTCTACGCAACCGCCAGCCAAGAAACCACGATTATCCCCAGCGCCATCACCGCAAGGTCTGTCCCAGCCAGGTCCTTTATTCTCACCCCTCGGTCCCAATCACGGCAGCCCTATCACGCCGGGGACACCAAACTCGATGGCTTCGCCAACGGCGACGCCCGCAAGTGCCGCCCAGCAACACGCTCCCGTATTCCCCATGCCTTCCTCAGCCTCGCCTTCTGCGACTGCCTCGCCTGTCACCCTGCCGTCCGCACCTCCCACTATGACCTTGCCGGGCGGCTATCATACGTCGTTCACCAACGGAAACGGAACCGCGACGCCAACGATGCCCATGCCAGCTGGGTCGCCGGCCGGCCAAGTGTTTTCACCAAAGACAATGCACTCGACACCGGCGACGCCCACGGGGCCACCCACGCCTTCCGGTCCTCCTTTCCCCCACATCGCCCCAGCTCCTATACATCCATCGACAACGATGAACACGTTCGCTCCGATGGTCTCGTCACCGGCTATCCAGACACCAACTGGGATTATGGGCCCGCCATCAAAGCCCGTCGATAAGCCAGCAAAAGAATACCAGTACGATGTGGATGACTCGCTCGCGGGCACAGGCATCGACCTTCGCCAGGAGGAGCAGTTTCAGGCCGACTATTTTGCCGGAACCTTTAGGCCGGAGGCGAGAACCGGCTTCCCTGCCAACACACCTGGCAGACGGAGCTCGTTCTACGGCTCGCTTGTGGCAAACCAGCCTGCGGTGGTAATTGAGGACGAAAGCCAGTCAAAGGCCGCGACAGAGGCCGCCAAGCATGCATGGGAAGAGTCTGCCAAAGCCCTCGCGAGTACGCGCGGTAATGCTTTGCGTAACCGCTTCTTGGAGTTCAATTCGTTACACGCRCGGATCGACAAAATTGCCCGAGAACACAGCATTGGCGTCATTCTAGACCCAAAGTCGGCACCTGCAACTACAGGGCGAATGCGACAGGACGCCGAATTCCCTAAACCCCATGTCGCTGTGAGGACTTCTGTTGGCCCGGACGGCACTCTCATCTCGACCACGGGCACGTTCCTGCYGGAAGAYACATACCTYGCGGACCAGCTCGCGCTAGTCTCTTTGGCTACCAAGCACCGCATCAGGGAACTGCTGGAGGATGCAAATAAAGTGGCGACAGTGCGACAGCAAACTTCGCATGGCATTGTCCCTGAGGAATGGGCCGATGCTGCAGCTCCGCTGCCTGCTCCAGGTGCTGGGGTGACCTCCAACGGGGAGAATGGAAGTGCCGGCGATTCTGGCACAAATCCATTGAAGCGTGAGTGGCGTCTGTCCCCAAGATGATTTTAATAAAATATAAAGGGAGGGCCTGCCATTTCCCCCACTGACACCAGATAAAGGCCCATTAGAAACAGAGGATGCTGCTGCTGCTGGTGCTGGCGCTACATCTGCCGAGAATGTCAAGAAGATCGCAACCATGAACACGCTGGTCAAGAGTCTACGCGAAGTGGGCAAACAGGAGCGCGATTTGGAAGAAATGAGATTGCGGAAACGGCAGAAGCGCGAAGGCAAGTTGACAGACCAAACGCCTTCCACGCCAACAGGTCGTTCAGGCACTCCTGCAACGTCTGGGTCGGTAGCACCAGAGCCGGAGAAGCCGCCCACCAAGAAGGAGCTTAAGAAGAACGCAGCCGCCAAGGCAGCGGAGCAAAACGACACGATGAGTGCAAATCGCACTAGTATGGCATTCCTGGGAGGACRCAAAAAGAAGTACTCTTGGATGTCAGGCGGCGGTAGTGGCGCATCAACGCCTAACAGGTCGGGTCTCGGTGGTGGTACTGGCCTAGGCGGCGGCGGCGGCGGCGGTGGTGGTGGTGGAGCCCCTGGTGGCCCTGGTGCCGGCCCCAATAGCGCTGCAGGCCGACGGCCRGGCGAACCTATGAGGCTGACCGGCGATGGACGGACAAAGATGGGGGCATGGCGTGAGGACACGCAAAAGGGCAAGGACATCCAGCTGCGCGACTGGGTGGTCGTTCTGGAGGCAGATGGACGCGAAGCAGTGGCTCTTCAAGATGCGTACAATCGGCTGGATGGGCCCACTACAAGCCGGACAGGATGAATACTCTGYCGGTATTCAAAAGCCGGCTGTCTAATAACTACTGATTGATCGTTTCCTGGCTCCATGGGCGCGCAAGGCGTCTGGGCTTTCTTTATCATTAAAAAACAATGTATTTTATTTTCCCGTCTGGGCTGCGCGATGGGGTTCTGCATTTCTGCACTTCTGCCTTGGGGACGATCACTTTTATTCAGGACATCCATATGTATTTGCTACGGAGGGGCGCAGTCTCTTCTTATTCTCTTRCCTAGTGTTTCATACCAACATTCGTCCTAGCTTTGGCTGCCGATGAAAACCGCAWGTGTCTCCTAATTCAAGCATAGGCTGTGGCCAAGGAAAGCGAGCCACATCAGAATACGTCCAGTGTCATTTTCCATGCGTGCGTGTGCCTTTAACGACCGGTATTAGGGCCCTGCTCCAAGGGACGACAGAAAACAGCGGAGCTCCCTGCTTCAAGTCACTTATCACCGACCGATCGCCAAATCGGCCCCGACACACATCCGCCATCGCACTTGAGCATAGAAACGCCGATAGGTCTTCCACCCCCCTCCGATTTCCGTCTTTCTTCCTTGGAAGTCCAATCCAAAGCCAAGACACAGAAGTAGCAGACGTATATCCGCAATGGCGATCGCAGTATGTCCGGGCACAGCCGCTGTTCTCTGGTATCTTCAGCAAAGTTCCTGTGACATTGCTCGCGCAAAACTGACCATTCTTTCACGCTTTGAACAGGCTATCGGCCAAATCTGCTCGACGGCCTCCATGGCCCACAACCTCGAGCAGTGCGTCAGCCTCCTCCAGCGTGCTGCTGCAGCGGGGGCAAAAGTGAGTATTGTTCCTATGTCATCTGGCTGGTATGGCTGTATTTGCATATCAACGGCGGACCAGTACATGAATGGCGCCTCTGATAAAAAACCAAGGTCCTCTTCTTGCCCGAGGCCTCCGACTACATTGCTTCCTCGCCCGCCGAGTCCCTGGCCCTGGCCCAGCCTGTTGCCCAGTCCCCCTTTGTCCGCGGTCTGCAGGAGGCCGCCCAGAAACACCGCATTGCGGTGCATGTCGGCATCCATGTGCCGGTCACGGTCAAGGCGGCCTACAGCGTCGCCAACCTGGTCATGCCCACGGTTGCCGTGGCCGCTGTAGGTGATCTGAAAGCAGAAGCAGCAGCAGCAGGGGGAGAAGAAGAAGAAGAGGCAGGAAGGACAAAGAAGCTCTTCAACCGCACCATCTGGATCGACGATGCCGGCCAGGTGGACGAGCCGGCATCCTACGACAAGCTTCACCTGTTCGACTACGCGGGCGCCAACCTGCGCGAGAGCGCCCACACCCAGGCCGGCACCGTCCTCCAGCCACCACGCGAGACGCCGATTGGCCGGGTCGGCAGTCTGATCTGCTTTGACTTGCGGTTTCCGGAAGTGGCTCTCGCCTTGGGGCAAGAAGGGGGACCCACGAGCTCGTCGTCCTCGTCGCCCACCTCGGCCTCCCGCGCAGCCCCCGCCCACATCTTGACCTACCCCTCGGCCTTCACCGTCCCGACGGGCCGTGCTCACTGGGAGGTCCTGCTGCGGGCTCGCGCGATCGAGAGTCAATGCTACGTGGTGGCGGCGGCGCAGGTCGGCCGCCACAACGGCAAACGGGTGAGCTACGGGCGGAGTCTGGCGGTCGACCCTTGGGGCCGGGTGCTGTGCCGGCTGGGTGGTGTGGTCGGTGGGGATGACGAGAGTGTGACGGAACCGGGCGATGCGGAAGAGGGCGCCGTGGGCCAGCTGGGTCTGGTGGACATCGACCTAGGGGTGTGGGAGAGCGTGCGGGAGAAGATGCCATTGGTGCGGCGAACGTAAGTTGTCACCCCCCCCCCACCCCCACCCCCTCTTTTGTTGTGATCCATTCTTTGATTCTGGTTTTCCTTTCCTCCTGCTATGGTTATCTTTGCGAGCAGAACATTACTGACACAGTTGATACAGTGACGTCTACCCAGAGCTCAAAATTACAGAATAGTGGTATGATGGGGGCTCTTTGGCATCATTATCAAGGAAAGCAGGATGAGAACAAAGCAAAATCATAGAATTCAAGCAAGGTGGTAACGAAAGAATTACTTTGTCTCACCAATGCTGGACGCGGGCTGGAAGTTGCAGCCGAGGAGGAATGCCGAAGGAAAAGCCCTCTGTCCTTGTCGTAGTGTACGGACCCCATGTCCCGTCAACATCAATGACGTCACCCGATTTTGCATAGGGTCTACAGAAGTAAATGACCCCGTGGGGGAACAAACAACCCAGGATACGTGGCCGCTACGCAACCGGAAGCAGACACAACTTGTTCATGGTGACAGTCAAGCAAGAAATCAAGAAGCGGACAGATCTACATCAAGTTCTCAGTTTGTGGTGGTGGGTAGAGTTGTCCTCTAAGCCCTTCAGAAAATACGATCCCAAACAGAGGACCGCTCGCAAATATCCACAAGATCATGTCCATTGTTTTTTCGAGAAGAGAAGAGTGCCGGCATTGGAGATCCTCTGGTATACGATATATGTACAGCGTCGGCCACGTGACACAATTGGACAAGGCAGAGAGCCGGTTTAGCATCACGCCAGGCGCCGTTTCCACTGGGTTTTGGACCACTGGGGGAGCTCCCAGGCCCCGCCAGGCCTCAGTCAGGACGCCCGCATTGCCATTTTGTTCACATTTGGGGGTGCAGAGAAGCGGCATCCTTTTTTGGTTTCATTTTGCGCCGCCTCAATTTTTTTCTTCCTTCTTTCTCTCTTTATTTCGCCAGTGTTTGTTTTCGGATTTTGATCTGTTTTCTGGCCCCTGCCCCCACCGGTTGCTGGAAGCAGGAGCAGCAGGCAGCAGCGACCACTCATTTTAGGCGACGTTCTTGGGAAGGTGGGAAGGCTGACAGGTCCGGCCAATTTTCAGCCTCTCTGCTCTTCCTGCCTTGTCTAGTGATTACTTGTCTCTTCTCTTCCTTCCTCTCCCCTATCTGCCCTGCCCTACATCATGTCCTCTTTGCATTTTTGACGTCTTTGCACGGCGCACGCGTTCGATGACCATAGCGATCATGACAATCATGACATTCTGAAATTTTTTTTTTTTTTTGGCCCTATTGGCTTGCTGTTCCTCTCCCCTCCCCTCCCTTTTTTTTTCCGGGCGCCACGCACTGTCTCACAATGACGAACACGAATGCTCCTCGATCCTCGTCTCCTCCAGCAGCTGTCTCGACCGATAACAGCACCACCGCCACAAACGCATCCGCCGCGGCCGTTATCGCTGCCGCTACACAGAACAGCAGCAATCGCAGCAGCAGCAGACGCCGAGGCACACCCACGCCCGGCGTGCCATCATCGTCCCATATTCTCCGAACCACGTCCGCGGCGGCCGCAGCAGCAGCTGGAACCACCAGCAGCAGCGGCAGCACGACTGGCGGCAACAACAACAACAACAACAACAGCAACAGCAACAGCAACAGCAGCAGCAGCAGCAGCAGCAGCAGCACGAATACTACGGCGATCGTGGCGGGGAACAATAGCAACAACGGCACCACGAGCACGAGCACGAGCACAAGTAATAGCGGCGGTGCGGAAAACACCATCAACAGCACGAGCAACAGCGCCGCCTCGACGGCCAGCAATGCCGGCGTCATGATCGCTCCACCACCGCGCGTAGCTGTCCCCGAGGGCAGCGTGTCCGTGGCTGGCGTCAACGGGGCCGGCCCCGGCGTGGGCCTGATCATGCCCGACAGCGGGCCCGGCTCCGCTACGCCGGGGGGGTCCAGCAGCAACAGCATCAAGAGCTACTCGCTGCATCGCCACCAAAGCAATAGCATCAGCAGCGCCCACAGCATCCACAGCATGCATAGCCTCCAGGGCTACGGTGTCAGCAGCGGGGGCAACAGCAGCGGGGGCAACAGCGGCAGCGGCAGCGGCAACGGTGGCGGTGGCGGTGGCGGTGGGAACATTGTCAACAACAACAACAACAACAGCAGCAGCAGCAACAGCAATAGCGCAAACTCTTCATCGTCCTCCTTCTCGGGCGGCGGCGGCGGCAGCATCCCTGCGTCGGCGGCGGCCACGGCCCAGCTGATCAAGGAGAAGGACCTGCGCATTGCGCAGCTGCAGCGCGACATGGCCGTGATGGAGACAGAGTTTGCGCGCGAGCTCGACAAGCTGAGCAAGGCCGAGTCGACGTCGGCGACGTTCTGGCAGGCCAAGCACGCCCGCGTGCAGCAGCAGATGGTGGCCGCCGAGTCGACGATGCGGCTGCTGCGGGCGCAGGTGGAGCTGCGCGAGGCCGAGAGCACCGACTTGCGCTCCGGCTGGGAGGAGATGCGCGAGTTGCGGGACACTCTGCAGCACGCGGCGGCCGTGCGCGACGAGGAGGTGCGCGTGCTGCGGGAGCAGGTGCGCGGGCTCAAGGAGTGGGTGAGCACGTCGACACGGGCTGACGGGCCCGTCGCGCTGAGCGACGAGGTGTTTGTCGATGGCATGGCCCGGCTGGCCAACGGCCTGCAGAACTGGGTTATTGTGCACTTTCGGCGAGCCAAGCTCGGTGGGTGGTCCTTGACTCCTGAATTGGCCTTTTCTCTTTTCTCATGTGTGCCTCTATCTCGCCTAAACTAACAGAATACCACAAGACATCAATCCTGACAATCTGGCCTGCGACGAGCTCTTCCGGCTTGTCCCCATGTACGAAGACTTGGTTCGCTCCTCCAAGCTGCAACTACTCCAGTCGGTTGTCTCCCACCTCCTCGTCGAGATCGTGTTCGACGCCTACTTTGTCGGCTTGCCGGTCGGGCACGCCGCCCAGCTGGAAGAGATCCAGACTTATCTGCGGTGCATGGGTAAGACGATGACGACCCCGTTTTGTGGGAGGTCATAAATACCCTTTGCTGATCACATTTTTTTCCGTTTCTTCTAGCTGGCACGGCCGAACCTGTCAACCAGTGGCGGGCCCTCACTCTGGCCATCGCCAACAAGGACGCCTCCCGGAGCTTAGAAGCAGAAACGCTCCGCGTAACCGATGAAGTTGTCGACCGCGTCAACGATGTGCTGGATGCCATCACAGACGCTCCACACACAGAAGCCCGCGACCAGGCCCTCCGTGCCCTTGTGGCAAGCGCCATTGATGTGTCTCGTCAGCTCAGAACACAGAAAGCCGTCTTCCAGGTCACCATGCCCGAGATCCTGCCGCATCAGCAGGTGTTGTTCGACGCATCTGTCATGGAAGACATTGGCGGTGAAGAAGACGACGGCTTAGCGCAGCGTGAGATTGCGTGCGTCACTTTTCCTGGCATCATCAAGCTGGGCGACGAGACCGGGAGCCATCTGCAGTACCGAAACGTCATCTGCAAAGCCCGCGTTCTCTGCGCACCCGAGTAAGCCCACTCGGACCTCCCTCAAGAAAAGAAGAGGAGAGGGCAGAAATGCAATAACCACGAACATAAGCCCGACCCGGCCAGTTAGAAAATAGCAAAGCAAACACGAATGCACGAGCTCAAGCCGTGCGGCCCCTTCCGACTCCAATTGCGCCTCGGTCTGCGGTCGCGTGGCATGACCGTAACAAGTGACCGAGCAAAAAAGAGGGCCAAGAGGGCCAAAAGAGGAAGGACTGGTAACGTCACATACGGTGTGCCACGCAGTCACCCGTCAGCTGCAGGCCAAAATGCAGCGTCAGAAGCGAGAGGGCAAGTCGCCCACAAGTGAGAGATGCTTAGGCATGGATTAGTCCTATTTCCCTGCAGCGTCCCGATAGATCGAGCAGCTGGCAGCTGGACGTCCACACGTACGTGTATGCAAGCGCTATCAGATGACCAATGACGGTCTGCCGGACTGCCATATCCGGGCGAACGAGGGCGGGGGAGTGACAGAATCAGAAGCAGCGTCACACTTGGGGACACCCAAGGCGCGAACAGCACCATCCGTCCGCAGAGCCTCAATCTTGAAAGGGGGAGGGGGGGATAATTGTCCCATCCCTCCCACTGCCAGATCACCATCCAAGAGAATCATTCGCGGCAGGCCCAAAGGCATGGAGTTTACGCCATGGCAAGGACCCCAAAGATGTGATATTTGACATGTAGTTAGCTTGCAAGATGCCTACCTGTGGTTAGTTAAATGGCCAGATTATGCCCACTTCATGTCTGGGGATTCTCAAAAGGTCAAAACAAACAATCCAAGACCAAAAAGCCGTTTGCTGCCTGGATTGCTAGCCTGTGCCGGGACGATTCCTTTGTCCCTTTGTTCTTTGTTCTGTGTCAATCCAGCCAGCATAGTGGGGCATGGCCTGAGACAACCCACGACCGACGCCGCCCAGTTCATGCAGCCACCTCGTGGAAGGAACCAATTGTAGCAAAAATGGGTCGGGAAACAGAACGAAACAGCTTTTTGGTCCATTGTCTGTGACCTGACGTGGCTGGTCATGATTTGAGAAGTCCGTTGGTCGAGTCGCACCGACCCTTGCAAAAGGTGAGCCTCGACTGAAAATTCCCGGAATGAGGAGGCGGGTGATAGAGCGATTGGGCACGGCTGCCTGCCGACTGCTCGCAGACTGGCGGCTGTGGGTGTGGAGCGTGAGCCATGCGTCGTAGATTTGCATAGTGTGTTTTGTTTGGTTTGTCTGTTGGAGGACTGGGTGAGCCGGGCAACCAATTCCTTGCGCGAATTGACCTCTCGCGTCAATCGATGGTCGCGGGCAGGCAGCGGGCAGCATTCGCCCAAGAACAAGAAATGAGGGTTCGCTGTCTAGCAATGCCTGTGAAAGCGATTCAATGCAGGAGACAAAGGGCGACTCGCAATCGATCGTTCGCGGTTTCTGGTTGGGCCCAAGGCAAGTCGACCAGAGCCAACAGGGCTGCCATCACCAGGTCTCTCGATGTGACAGCACCCGCAGAAATAGAAATCCTGCCATCCCTTCTTGGCGCGGGCTGGCTCGATACACCCGTGGCGAGCCGGCGTCGCTGGGGCCCTGGCGTGCACAATAGGTCATATGCCGCGGTGTAAACGCATGCGCTATTGCGTGGACGCTGACGCGACTGCGTGAATTGCTGAACGCGTCGCTTCCCGTGACGGCGATTCGGGCAGACCAGTGTCGGGGACGGCGCAGGCCGACATGCGATGGCTGGGAGCCTAGGCAGGCGAGCATGCTGGTCCCTCTGGCTTTGCCCTTTCGCTTGTTTCGCTTGTCTCGCCCGTCTCGCCCGTCTCGCCTGTCTCTTCCTGCGTCTCTCGTCCGGCTCGTCTGTCCTGTCGACCTAGAGCAAGAAGCATAAATAACCGGCGATGCCTCGTGTCCCTTCTGGCTTTGTGCTCTTCCGTAGCATCGGTTTCCGTTTTTTTCTCTCCAGGCGTTGTCCCGAGAATTGACTGAGCAAGCAGTGGTGGCGCCAAACGGTGACTATTTCGCGCTGCCAACTCACGCCTGCCCGAACCCTTATTCGTCGGTGGATGCACCCCATCCTGCAGTGCACATCAGCCGCCGTTCAACCTTGCCCACACCCCAGTGCCATCTGCCCAATATCGACTGGCCACAGGCAGACACCAGCAAGGCAACGCATGCTGTCCTCCTGTCTTTGGGCATCCCTCTCTCGTTGACAGGTCGGCTGTGCCACTGGCCATTTGAGAATTCGTGCTTCGGTTCTGGTCTTGTTCGCTGTTTTATTGTATTTTGGGGTTTGATTCCCTTCTTTCTTCGTTCTTTCTTTTTCCGGGGCCTCTTCTTCGCTTTCGCCTCGCCCAGTTCGTGTTCGTTCCTAGTCTCGTCGATCTCGTCAGCTGTGTTCTGCTTCTTCGTACCGTCTGAGATGGCGCAGTACGGGAACGACAACGTCGATGGGCAGACAGAGATCAGCCTGGACGACTGGACAGACTATGACTGGCAGGCATATGGTGTTACCGGCGCAGGTCAGGCGGCAGTTGCTGGCACGGATGGCCGCCAGTCCGGCATCGCGCAGTGGGTTTCCGGGGTCGGGAGCAGCCGCTTTGCCACGCGGGAGCTGCCTCGGCAGGTCCCAGACTATACCGACGAGGATGTTGGTAGGCATCCACCACGTACCCCTTGCGCTGACGAGACCAGCCCTGCTGACACTCACGGATATCCAGATCTGGACCTGGAGACGGACTCTTACAGCAACCGGCACTATTTGGCCCCCAGCGGCTATACCGTCCACGAAGAAACTGATACTTCTTCGACGATCAGCACGGCTCTTTCGTCCTGCTCCGATACGCTGTCCGATGCCACAACCCAAATCACAGAGCCGCCACCGCGCAGGAACGCCAACGTCCCGCTCTTTGCTGGCCAGGAGCCGGTGGCAGACGTCGCCCACGATCTGGAAGCCCTGGGTGGGAATCCTGCCGTTCAAGCACTGTTCGTCGGCCTGGAGCCCTTGCACGAGCTGGCCACAAGTCCACCGTCCAACTCGGACGCCATGAGTGCTCGCTGGGAGCGGGAGTCCGTTGAGGCGCAGCTGGAAGACCTCGCTATCGATCTGTCTGACCACCAGCCGACCCGCTCTGACATCATGCCGGTCGAGGAGGCCTTTGCCGTTCACCATGCGGCATACGAGGGAGCCAGCACCTCAGCATCCCTTTCCATGCCTTTGGGGCCGTCTGCTGGTGAGCAGCAGTACATGCTGCCGTGCGAGTTTGCCAGGCTCACCGCCTGCCGGGAGCAATTCCACCCTGACGACGAGGACGGCTGGATCAGCCACATCGAGCGTGTCCATCTCCAGAATCACTTCCCTCACGTCTGCATCTGCTGGTTTTGCGAGACTCTCTTCGACACCGACGAGACTCGTCCGGATGATCATGACCGCAAGAAGAACTTTGAGATGCGGCTCTACCACATCGCCGACCACTTCCGCTACGACCAGAAAAATCTCGGCGACTGGATGCCCGACTTTGACCTGCTGCGCTACTTGCGCCGCCACCATCGCATTTCGGACGGCCGCTATCGCCAGCTGATGGAGTTTCAGCAGGGACCCCATCGGCCTCGCTTTGCACCGCCGGACTATGAGCATCCAGATCAGATACGCCGTCGTGAGCGACAGTCCATGGAGGCACATGATCAGAACAGAGAAGACCGCGAGCGTCGTCGTCGTCATCGTCACCGCTAGGACGGGAAGTCGAGCCGTGACAAGCATAGACGCAAGTGAAAGAGAGAAAGGCAGAATGGGTCGGAGAGGAGGGACAATAAAACTGCATCCCCACCCTGAAACAAAAACAAAAGAAAGAAGCAAAAAAGAGAGACAACTCTCTCGAAACGTCGAGAGATGAGAAGGAGCAAAGTAATGCTCAAGGAAGGAAGAAACGTTTATCTCCCCTCATTCGGTCCGGCTGCACTTGCCAACCTGTACCCTGTACTTTCTGCTCTCCCCTTTAATACGCACAGTCTCGTGAGACTGGCCTGCTCCTTCCTTGTGATTTCACTTCCTCACTCCTCGTTTCTGTTTTTGTTTTCCTTGCTTGTCCCAATGTATTTCCCCCCCGGCATTCCAAGTTTTCGTTGCTTTCTTCTTCTTGTTTTCCTGGTGTTATTTTTTCCCTTGCTTTGTTCATCGATTCCCCTTTCGATTTTTATTTGATTTTTGGCCGGCCCTTTTGGTCCCGATGTCATGGAAAGGGTTCATGTATGCAGGTCATGAGGCCCCCCCCTGGGCTGCTCGTGGGGGAAAGTAAGGCCGGCCTTACTCCTGCGCATGCAAGCCGCAAGCGGCAGGGTTTATTTATGTGTGCTTCCGTGCCTTTGGTTTCGCAACATTTGGCTGCTTTAGTTGGACTGATCGGGTGCCGTCAGTTGTTGTGGGCCTACGGAAGCTTGCTCTGGTTATGCGTGTCTGCCTTGAGGCAGCGAAGAGGATTGTCTGAACGGAACAAATTGTATAAAAGTGTGTACTAGGCAGAAATTAAATCCTCTCTTCTATCATGTTCGTGGTTTTCACCCACTCACCAGTTCAGACTGCCCAGCAGCCAGAACTTAGCAATGTCCCCTGTGGCCTGTCGTTTCTCGAGGGCTTATTCGCCGTCGTTCAGTGTGTTGCAGATTCGTACATTCCTATCGTTTTGAGTGATAGGTACCGCGTGCTTGTGCAAATCCAAGGTTGAGTCATTTGGTAAGATGGAGTGGACAATGACGAACTGTTCGGATGTTGAAGAAGAAAAAAAGACAACAATAAAAAGCAAACGAGGGAAGGAAAATAGAAGAGGAAGGGGGGACGGCGGAAGAAATACGAAATGGGAACGAAGTCAGGCTAAGTATGAGCACAGTCGTCCTTGAGGAAGTTGTCCTCTTTCGTCTCTGTAAGAGTTGTGCTGTCCAATAGGAGCAAATACCGGAACCCGCCACCCAGGCAGTCAACAACATGCTTTTTTTTCTGACCGACTGCAGTTTCTCGGGCGCAGGCGTGGCAAGAGGGGTGAAAACTGCTCTTTGGCATTTTGCACGAATCGTCGTTCCTGGATGGTCACCGCCTAGGGTCGAAAAAAACAAAAATGAGGCTGTGCTGGCGCGTGCAATTTGCCACGAGGCAGACTCCCAGCTAGTCTAGTCCTGGCCCGTTCCATCAGGCATCAAAGCATTGTCCATCCATACCATGAAAAAGGGGAAGGTAAACATAAGCCCGGACATACTATGTACAAGAAGTTAAAGGTAAACTTGATCAGCAGTAACTGTGCACAGATATTATGATTCGGGCGCTGTTCTACTCTGTTCGATAGAGAAGCAAAAATGAAACAGCACGACGAAACATGCAGAAAAGCAAACAAGCACCATGAATAATTGATAAATTGTGAAAGTTGCTGTGAATCGCTCGGGTACTTCTAAAATACGAAGCACATTAATTTCTAGCCTATACAGAGGATCATGTCTGGGCAAAGCATACAGTTTCTGGGAGTTAATCACGAGAAAGGGCAGCATAAACAACGTATAGACAACATGGTTTCTTTTTTTCTTGTAATAACTAGTTCCACTAAATTCCAATACTGCTATTGTCCGAGAAACAAAAGCTGACTGATTATTTTGGTCCAGAGAAGAAAGGCGTTGATTAGACAGCTCGCATTTTGCGTATCCGCTGCGAAGATCCTGGATGGATGACCCCATCTGGCAGATTCAAATGGCACACAGCATCGTCGCGAGACCTAATAGTGGCATCCACTAGTTCGATTCGAGATACAATGTAGAGGTTAGAGACGGCTTTCTCCCACTCAACGGCCAATCCTGGATCGTCGAGACATAGTCCCCATGTCCCGTGCCACAACAGCGAAGCTGTACCACGGGCTTTCTTTTTTTTTTTGGTAGATAACTGCTCATGCGTTCTCTCGATTGCCGTTCCAAATCACCAGTCTGTTCAGCTGCGGCATGCTGAGCGCAACCAAACTAGCATAGTGTAGTAGGGCGTACACACTCTCCGTAGGCGTTGTCTGCCTTGAGATGGTTGATGTAAGGGCTAATGATTGCCGCCGAGGCCAGGTGTAAGACGGTTTGCAGAAAGAAAGAAAATCTAGAGCATCAATGGTGAATGAGGCCGAAAAGTGTTCGAAGGAACGACTGTTGTTGACCAAAGGCTCTACCAGCTTGCGTCTTGGTTTTGCTGTTTGAGGTTCCAATGACATGTTCCGGCGAAGTTCTTTGGCGATGCAGCGGTCAGTAGATCCATAGAGAGAGAGTCTGCGGAGGTGCGGTGAGAGGCCTCTCTTAGTCACAGCAGTAAGATCTATCAGAGTATTAGCCTTAAAGCAAACCAACCAAAAAGGCTTGTGCGGCAACTTACCTGTATTGCTGGCGTCTTTGCAGCCTAGTTTGGCAGTAGACCCAGGCTCGTAGATGATGCTCTCGAGACGAGGAAGAGCCGCCCATAGCGTCTGAAGTTGATCAGGTCTCATATGGCGCCGAAGCTGCCGCTACATCATAATCTCTGTAATTACTGGAACAGCGCGCAGATTTTTAAGGGTTTGAAACAGCCTTGCGCGCGGCGAACTGTCTTCCAACCGACCGATCTTGTGTTTGGCGCCTTTAGGCATATCAATGCAGCGCTTGCCTCTGAGATGCTGTTCCCAGCCGTTAGACGAATGAGCGTCCAATTCCAATATCAAACTGCCTCTGGCTGGCCAGGTGCTGGAAATTGTGAATAACTGCTTCAGGCACCCTGTCGCTTGAACTCCGCTCTGGTCAACCTGGGCGCGTCGATATGGGCAGTTGGATCGAACCTCCATGTTTAGGCAGATGGACCGAACAAGCTTTCTTTGGCGGACTGGCATATGCCTCATTCCATCCAGGTCGGACTTGTGCGAAACACACAAATTCATTCGGTAGAAGAGTTCTTCTTCGATAAAATCCCGCCATTCTTTGGAAACAGAGGCGTACGCAGTCCAACCGGGATGCCTGTTGCGTGCCATCTTTTCGAGAATCAAGTGGCGTATATCCCCCGGTAACGATGGCCAGGGCTGGAAAGCTTATGTTTTCTAGGAGCTGCGAAGGTGTCTCCTGCGTGGGAAATGACCAGCTTGTCTCTTTGCCATTCTGGCACCAAATATCACTTCTCGGCGATGATGTCTATGGTGCGAACCAAATTGGTAGTGGGGTTTCTTTTTCTTCTACTTCTTGGTGATGGACAGGAAAGGAGGCAAAAGGTTGAAAGAAGAGGCAAATCTGCGGTGCGACCCAGTTTGGTAGTGTTCTTTTCTTATTGGCGAAAGACAAGAAAAGAGGACGAAAATAAAAGACAAGAGAAAAGAAATAACATTCTTATAACTATAAGATAAAGTTTGAGACACACTATTGGAACCGCCCGAGGCAAGTCTCGCAGGGCTCTATCCTTGCTCGGACGTAACTTCCTCTCAAGTCTGACTAGGGTCGAACCATGATGCATAGGAGAGGGAGCCTTGCGTAATTACCGTCAACCCTCGTGCGAATCAAAGACCACTAACACGATTAACGAATTTTCTTTCTCTTTCTCTTCCGAATTCTATCCCTGTCTTCTTCTCATAAATTATCTCTCCCGCTTTCTTTAGGCCTGAATTTTCTTTTTGGTCTCCTTTAACTCCTTGTCCAAGGTTTGGTTGTTGTTGTTTTTGCGTTCTGCTTCCTTCTTAGTTGTGCCTCATCGGTTTTTAGTTTCAGTTTCAGTTTCTATTTCAAATTTCTAGTTCAGTTTCGATTTCTGTTATATCACTTCTTCAACTCATTTATTTATTTTCTCTCGCATTTATTTCTCGGTCCCAGTCTCTCTCCTATTTGATGTATAACCTAACAATTTGAAAATCTCCGGCCGTGCATGTTTTTCTCGTATCAGAGACATTCTTCTTATGAGGAATCCGCTCCTATCGCAACGTTTTTCTTGTTAGTCAAATCACATGACCAACAAATGAGGGGTGCCTTGATTAGGCTGCGAACCGGAGATACCCTTAATCCGCAAGATTTGTCTACTGAAAGCTCTGTCAGGGACCTCTTTGCTTTTCCCAATCTTTGCAACCTCCAGTCAACCGAGTTGGCATTACCTTTTCTCACCATGCAGGCCCCCGTCGTGGTGTTGAGTACGTTTTCTTCCATGCATTTTGTGACGGTTGGGGAGATCACTTTGACTGACTATTGTCCTCCAAGACACCAACAACAATGAGAGGCAGACTGGGCGGAAAGCCCAGCTGTCCAACATCGCTGCAGCGAAGACGTACGTGGTTTCCAAACAGGACGTGAATGTCGGTTAGATATGCCACTGTCTTGATAGCTAATAAACATACAGCGTGGCTGATGTGATTCGGTCCTGTCTTGGACCGAAAGCAATGCTGAAGATGCTGCTGGACCCGATGGGTGGCATCGTTTTGACGAACGATGGCCACGCCATCCTGCGAGAGATCGAGGTCTCTCACCCTGCGGCAAAGAGTATGATCGAGCTCAGCCGGACGCAAGACGAGGAAGTCGGGGACGGGACGACAACGGTCATCATTTTGGGTAAGTCCGAGCTGCCAGGAAAGAGTAGGGGGCTACAAGGATAAGGGACCGCAGACGATGATCTTAGAGACGCCACAGAAGCTATCGTCTCTTTGGGCATGGCTGGCTGGACAGAGTCGGTTTGAGCAAGGAAAGACTAACTGTCTTCTTAGCTGGCGAAATCCTGGCGCAGGCTCTTCCTCAACTGGAGCGCAACATCCACCCGGTAGCGATCATTGCGGCGTTCAAGCGTGCGCTGAAAGATGCGCTCGAAATCATCGACGATATCTCCCTCCCGATCGATATTGACGATGACAAGGCGATGTACGGGTTGATCAACTCGTCGATCGGCACGAAATTTGTCTCACGATGGTCCAAACTCATGTGTGACCTGGCTCTCACCGCTGTCCGTACGGTCACCTGGGACATTGGCAACGGCAAGAAAGAGGTGGATGTCAAGCGCTATGCTCGCGTGGAGAAAGTGCCCGGCGGCGAAATTGAGGACAGCCGCGTGCTGGATGGTGTGATGCTGAACAAGGACATCACACACCCGAAGATGCGGCGGAAGATCGAGAACCCGCGCATCGTGCTGCTGGACTGCCCACTGGAATACAAGAAGGGCGAGTCGCAGACCAACATCGAAATCACCAAGGAGGAGGACTGGAATCGGATACTCCAGATCGAGGAGGAGCAGGTCAAGGCCATGTGCGAGTCAATCCTCGCCTTTAACCCCGACCTGGTGATCACTGAGAAGGGCGTGTCGGGTATGTAGAGGGCTGTTCCTCTCTCCCCCTCCCCCATTTTTTTTTTCAATCGACTGTCAAGGAAGCACACTGAGCTAACTATCTGTTCCTTGCCAGACCTCGCACAGCACTACCTGATGAAGGCCAATGTTACAGCGCTCCGCCGTGTTCGCAAGACCGACAACAACAGAATAGCGCGTGCCACTGGCGCCACGATTGTGAACCGGGTTGAGGATCTCCAGGAGAGCGACATCGGCACCAAGTGCGGCCTCTTTGAGATTGAGAAGATTGGCGACGAATACTTTACCTTTTTGACCAAGTGCACGACCCCGAAGGCCTGCACGATCCTGCTGCGCGGCCCGTCCAAGGACATTCTGAACGAGATTGAGCGGAATCTGCAAGACGCCATGGGCGTGGCGCGCAACGTCATGTTCCACCCACGTCTGTCGCCCGGCGGCGGCGCGACGGAGATGGCAGTGTCTGTGAGGCTGGGCCAGCTGGCCAAGAGCATTGAAGGTGTCCAGCAGTGGCCATACAAGGCCGTGGCAGACGCGCTCGAGGTGATCCCGCGCACGCTGGTTCAGAACGCCGGCCAGAGCCCCGTTCGGGTGCTGACGGACCTGCGGGCCAAGCATGCCGAGGGCAAGCACTCGTGGGGCATCAACGGTGACACTGGCATGCCCGTGGACATGAAGGACTACGGCGTCTGGGAACCTGAGGCGATCAAGGTCCAGAGCATCAAGACGGCGATCGAGGTACGTATTCCAAGAAGATCCTTCACTCCTCTCCTTTGATTTCTTCGTTTCCATTTCCCGTTATCTATATTACTCGTACATCTCTTGAAACACATAAAAATACACCCAGAAACTAACTGTCCCTCGCAGGCGGCCTGTCTTTTGCTGAGAGTGGACGACATTTGCAGTGCTAAGAAGGCCCAGCCTGGAATTGGCACGGGGGGTGCTGGTGACGATTGATGATGATGAGAGACATCTTTACCAAGTCAGTTTCAATGCCAATAGAGCGGGTGTTTTTCCTGATAACGGAGTGAGGGTTGGAAAAAAAACAAAAAGAGGGTTCATGTAACAAAAGCAAACAAAAGCGATATATGGACTGTACGGATGCAGTACCACGGTGTCTAGAGCATACCCTTTTTCCCCGTCAGATTTTTTTTTCTATTTTTTTTGGTAGGGTTCGTAACCCATAGATCAAAGTAGGCAGCGAAGGGGACCGACCCGACCCAACTGCTGCAGTCTTCCTGCCATATCTTCTCGAATAGCATAACAAGATCTCGTTGAAGACCATCCATCAGTAAGATAATGCATGGGAAAGAAAAGCCCGGGTATTTCCTGTCGATTTTGTTTTCGAATATAAATGCTGAAGGATGCATGAGGACTTTCGAGTCCCCTGTCTGGGCTGTATCGTCTCAGTCGTCATCGTCCTGGATCAGGAGTCCCGGTACGTCTTCAAAGGTTGCAGGCACCGATGTTGCGGCCGCCTTTCCGTTTGCTGCTGCTGCTCCATTGCCGGCTGTGCTGCGTGGCACGTCTGCGATTTGGTTGCTGTGCTTGCTGTCGCTGGCGTCGCCGCCCGCATTGGCCGAAGGAGGTGGTACGTGGGCCGTACTTAGACTGGAAGGGCCTGGGCCCCCGGCCGCCCGGGACTTGGCCTTGCGCGCCCTTGCCTTTTCGCGCTTCTCGCGATTGCGCCGTGTCTTTTCTTCGTCCTTGGTCTCTCGTTCTCGCTTGGACTCCTCAAACTCGACTACGTCTCGGTCGCGCTGGGCCTCCTCATCGAGCGCTCGCAGACGGGCGTATTCGCGCCGCCGGCTCGCCTTGTACACGTGGAACTCGCCGCTGCCGGCACCCGAGCTGGAGCCTTGGACGTTGGAGATGATCTCGGGCGGCGCGCCGGTGCCGTTGCGGCGCGCCGACGCTGTTGTCGAGCCGGCCGGAGGGGGGATGCGGATTTCCTGGTCGGGCTTGGCAAAGAGGGCGTCGACGGTGGCAGCCTGGGCCGAGACAGGGGTGAGGGCGCGTTTCTTGACGGGCCGCTTGGAGCGGTGGTCGGCCGAGGTTGGGACAGATGCAGGAGAGGCAGGAGCGGACATTGTGGGGGTGTTGTGGTGATCCTGATTGTCCTGATTTTTCTTGTTTTCCTGCGTTTGTTCTTTTAATAGATGTTTGCAGTTCTGGTTGTACAGCTTGCTGTATGGGCTGATGGGTGGTGCGAGGCGAAGCGCGCGCCTGTCGGGGATCGTCGTTGATGTGCCTGGCAGGCAGATCACAGGCGGGAGAGCCTTCTACAGGTACACGCAGCAACTAAAAATCAAAGGAAAAAAAAAAGGTGAGTCCGATAACGATAACGATCGAGAAGTCATATCACGTGATACAATCTCTGGCCATGGACATGCAGCTATCGTCAGGTCCCCGGCGGCTATGCCCCGAGTCTGGCACAATACTAACCGTACAATGTTTTGGGTGCCCCTCTCTGGGCCCTCCAGACCCAGACTTTTCCCCGTTTCCTTGCCGCCGAAGTGCGTCAGTGCAGCTGCCAGCCCAACCATGACTGGACTGCGGTGGGCCGCTGCAAGGATTCGGTTGGCTGGCTGGCTTGTGGTTTCTTTTCTGTCCCGCCCTGACAAGCTGCATGTCCGTACTAGTTACTTCGTACAAAGCAAGTTAGTTAATTGCTGCGGAGGACATAGCTGTCTGGTTGGACTCATTTTTCTTCAAACTTGTGCGCTTTCGCCTGCATTCCCCCCCCGTCACCACCACCACCACCACCACCACCACCACCTCCATCTTCGGACCAGAGGCACACAGCCGCCCACGGCAGCAAGGACGACCAACAACCACCCACAAACAAGCAAACAACAAAAAGAATAGGCACCCTCCTGGTCGCCCTTTCTCCCTGTTCCTGTTTACTTCCTTGTTTGCGGCGCCATCCCTCGTCCACCCCTCCTCGCCTACCCCGTAATTATCTGCAGGCCGAACGACAAGCGAGCAGCACAATCGACAGTTTTTGGGCGGGTAGCTGCGTTAGACCATTCCACCGTGTCGCTCCTCTGCTGCTCCTGATCCTGGCCCCGGTGACTAGATTGCTTCGCAGACCTCTCGATTCGCTCAATGCCGGTGCCGACCGTCAAGACCGGGTCCAGGTCCAAGAAAGGGGTACAAAACAGCACCGTTTCCCAGTCTGCCATTCTTTTGCGAGAGCCCATCTGAGAGCCCATCAGAGAGTCCATCGTGGGAGACTTTCTTTATAAGCACTTGAGACACTCATCTACGAGCCACTCATCTACGAGCCGTCTCCAATTCTCCCTGCCTTCACCGTCACATTTGCCACCTGCAGTCGAGCGAGGCGAGGCTTTGCGCTTGCTCTCTTGGACTGTCTTCACAGACCAGCATTTTTGCCCCTTCGTTTTCCATTTCCGATTCCTAACTCATCTCTGTATCTCCCCCAAAACGTCATCTTCCCCTCCGTCGCCATCTTCCGTGTCTCTGTGTTTCTCTTTTGTCCTCTTTTTTTCATTTGTGTTCTCTTGTGTTTCTTTTCTGTCTCTCTCTCTCTCTCTCTCACCCTCTGTGCTCCCCTTTCCGACTCCTTTCTGTGTCTCCCACGCTGTCTCTCCCACTCTCCGCCACACTCTCTCTGTCCTTCGCCCCCACCTCCTCGAAACATCATCTCGTCTAGCGCACACTGACCATGGCAAAGCCGAGGCTCATTATCATTGTCAGACATGCCCAGTCTGAGGGCAATAGTACGTAGCATGCCTTGCTCTGACTTGGATCTACCTCGCAGAAATCTCCCCCGGTCTAATCTCTAACGTCCTCTCACAGAAAATCGCGAAATCCACCAGACGGTCCCTGACCATCGGGTCAAGCTGACCACTGATGGATGGCAGCAGGCCTATGAAGCCGGCCGCCGCATGCGGGACATGTTGCGTGCCGATGACACCCTGCAGTTCTTCACGTCGCCCTACCGTCGCACGCGCGAGACCACCGAGGGCATTCTGCAGACGCTGACCTCAGATGACCCGGAGCCGTCGCCGTTTAAACGCAACAACATTAAGGTCTACGAGGAGCCGCGCCTGCGTGAGCAGGACTTTGGCAACTTTCAGCCATGCAGCGCCGAGATGGAGCGCATGTGGCAGGAGCGTGCCGATTACGGCCATTTCTTCTACCGCATCCCCAACGGCGAAAGTGCCGCCGACGCCTACGACCGCGTCTCGGGATTCAACGAGAGTCTCTGGCGCCAGTTTGGCGAAGACGACTTTCCCAGTGTTTGTGTCTTGGGTGAGTTGAAGAAGGGAGGGAAAAAAAAAAAAAAAAAGATCAGACAAAGAATCAGTTGGAAAAACAGAAACCACTAACACCCAGCCAGTTACACATGGCCTCATGTCGCGCGTCTTCCTCATGAAGTGGTATCACTTCAGCGTCGAATACTTTGAGGATCTGCGCAACATCAACCACTGCGAGTTCCTCATCATGCGCAAGCAGGAGGACAGCGGCAAGTACCAGCTGGAGAACAAGCTGCGCACGTGGTCGGAACTGCGTCGTGAACGTGCCGCTCTCATGAAACAGAAAGAGCAGGAAAACAACTCGACACCAAAGGACAAAGACTCGGCCAAACTCGAAAAGACAGCCTCGCTCATCGCGTCGCCCTCCACCGTTTCCATCGTGCCGCAAAGGCGCTGGGGTGGCTGTCCCAATGGCTGCGACCACGACAAGAACTTCAAGATCCGCTCTGGTTTTGCTGACCTCCTCAAGCACGACGGGACCGCCTTCTACAGCGACAGCAGCAGTGCTAACGGCACCAAGACTCCATCCTCGCCGGCACACGGCCATGGCAGCCACAGCCATGGCAGCCACAGCAACCACGGCAGCAGCACCAATATCGGACACCCTGCTCCCCAGTCACTGTCGCGGCGGTCGACGGCTTCTCGCCGCTTCCAGTCTGTGGGTTACAGTGACGACGACGACGACGACGGTGGAGACGAGATTGACGACGACCACCGTGCCTCGTCGCCCGCGTCGGTGAACTCGTCGCAGAGTGGACAGCAGATTGGCACAGTGGCCAAGGGAGCCGCCTCCAGGGGCGCCAAGAGCGGCGCTCATGCCGAGGAAGGGGCGACATCGCGGCCCCGTGTCGACGTCGCGCTCTCGCTGCAGGAGATCGTCTCGTCGCCGGATGCCACACCGTCGTTCATCACACCGGAAGATCGCCTGCGCACACAGATACAGTCGCCACCGGGGCCCAAGGGCAACTTTCTGCATGTGGGCCGCGACTTTGGCGGTACGTACAGCGGCCATACTAGTGATGCGGACTCATCAGAGGACGACCGTGTGCGACAGCGCATGGCCCGGCTCAAGCTGAACACGGCCGCCAACAACGGTGATGAGGGCGACCGCCACAAGCACCAGCACCAGCACCACCACAAAAACCATGCATCGCCTGGTAGCGCGGCTGCCGAGGAGCCCAGCTTCTACCGGACGGGGAACTCGGTTCATGGTACGGAGGATGTGCCAAGCAAGCCTAGCCGCTCCGGAGCCGGAAATGGCAGTGCCGCCGGCGACGGGAATGCCAACACCAACGGAAATAGCGCCGGGAAAGGCACACCCGGCACCCATCTCCGCAGAAAGCGGACGAAGAACATGGCCAACCGGCTTGGCGATGCTCCTCACTGCAGCGATTGCGAACATACAGACTCCGGCTTGACTGAGGACGAGAAGGACATGGACGACGATCTGATGGGGTCTGGCATTGGAGACGACGACACAGATGTTGACCATGAGCTGCGGCGCGAGGAAGAGGAGGACAGGAGCATCCGGGGCAGTGTCTACTGAAGTCTACTGGAGTCTGTGGAATCCCACTGAAGCCCACTGAAGCCCACTGAAGCCCACTGAAGCTGTAAGGTGACACTACCCGGTTGTGTCTCCTGCTAAGCGTCTTTGGTCTGTGTTGGCCAGCATTGCTTGTTCTTAGCGTGCATCGCGCATTTCCGTATTTCGTGCACCATATTTATGCTCCCATGCCTTATGTTTTCTGATTTCCTGCATATTCCCTTATCCCTTTTCACTTCTTGTTTTCTGTTTGATGATACCAACCAGACTAGAATAGCGCCAGAGCCCTAAATAGAATGCGAAATGTCACTTTACCCTGGACCGGGCTGTCTTGTCTGTCGGTCTCAACAACCAAGCTCAACATGCGCCCAACAGCACGCCTCAACCGTTGCACGGTGTTGAGCCTGGTTCCGTGCTAATAGGCATGGTTCCGCAGTCGGCCAGGGCTGCCACATCCCCCATCCACTTAACCACGTTCACTAATAATCCCCGATCCATAAGGCCTATCATACTTATCTTTGTGCATCGTACCAGCATTAACTGCGTAGAAGGGACCAACCACAAAGATACGACCAATCCTGTGCTCTTTTCGAGCTAGGCCAGATGGTAGTATTGTATTCTGATTATTTCGACGACCGCAAATCATCAGTGTTCGCATGTCTGGCTTCTTCGACACCGCTACGCAGACATTACGACACGTTTTGCTTCTCCACTGTATTGTACGATACTTACGGTGTAGTTATGATATGTTGAGCACGTGTGGGTCTGGCTAGGCTGCCCTGTAAGAGAGCCGCTTAGCTGCCGGACCCACTAAACCTAGGCCAGAACACCGCTTCCCTCTTCTGACACTGGTGTCATCGACACTAATTGGGAGAGGCCTCTCTTTTTCTTCCGCCGCATATCCTCGCACTCGGCCACGATCTTCCCACCCAGTCTGGCCATTCTCCCTCTCATGCCCTTCGCAGCGCCCCCACGACCAAGAGATCCTGCCAGGGCTTTCCGAAGCCCTGTTATCAGCCTCGCCCAATGCCCAGCCTAGTTCCTGACTTCATCATCAACCCGGTCCTTCGACAAGCCCGTCGATTCTCCAATTTTGCCACAGGCGAGAACGAAGACGCCCCTGCGAACCTCGAGCGGCCGTCCTTTGCCAACGATGCGACCGCCGAGTCGGACCCGAAACGCAGCTTGCACAAGGACACAGCCGGTCTGGCAAGGCCGGCAGGGAGGCCGTCCGACTCTCTGATGCCCGAAGCAGCAGCATCCGGTTCTGCCGAGGCTGTGCCGATTCTTGCCCGAAGCACACTACCACAGCGACATTTCCGCGCTCCGTCCCTGCAGCAGCAGCCCCAGTCATTGCAGCACGAAATGGCCGCAGAGATGGATGGGGCAGCCGCCATGTTGTCATCGACTGGCCCCAGCCAGCCACCGGCTGTCTCCTCGTCCGACGTCGGACGAAGCCTCGACAGACTCGAAAGTTCCAACTCGGCCGAGCTTGGAACAAGGGACCGGGACCAGGGGCAAGACCAGTCCACGTCCTCGACACCCACGGCACCGCACCTGCTGGCCGCAGAGAGAACAGAAGACGCCTCGTCTCTGCCTGCGGCATTCTATGGCAACATGGAGCTGCCCGAGGACGACGGCATGACAGCGTTGCGGCGACGCATCATGGCCGTCCAGTCCACAGATGCGGCTCTGCCCGAGAAGGCAAAGATGATGCACGGACTTCTGATGGAAGGATACACTCGTTCTCGCCAGGCCCGTCTCCCGCTGCGGCCCATGACGCCCTCGAGCCCCAAGACAGCACAGGCGACACCCGCGTCCGAACCCAAGGGCCCTGGGCAGCCAGTGCCATCTGGCTCGGTCCCTGCTTCTGTGTCTGGCTCCGTCTCCAGCTCCGTATTTGCGGCGGCCTCTGCTGCGTCTGCGTTTGCGTCTTCCTCGGCCGTCTCGCACCCCCTCGAATCGCTCAAGTTCTGGCACAACTCCCGCTCCTTCACGCCGCCCCCCCCTGTCAAGGAGAACTTTGTTCTCACCGAGGACGACCTGCGGCCGAGCTATGTGCCTGGCCTCTTTGCACCACCAGAAGGAGACGGCCATGGTCAAGAGGACGAAGAAGACCAGCCGGTCCTGGGCTGCCAGCACTACCGGCGCAAGATCAAGCTGCAGTGCCACACCTGCGAGCGCTGGTACACCTGCCGTCTGTGCCATGACGAGGCCGAAGACCACACGCTGCCGCGCCGCGAAACCAAGCACATGCTCTGCATGCTTTGCGGTCATGCCCAGCGCGTCGGCGATGTGTGCGTCCACTGCGGCGCTCCGGCCGCGCGCTACTACTGCGGCATCTGCAAGCTCTGGGACGACGATCCGGACACCCATATCTACCACTGCAACGACTGCGGCATCTGCCGTGTGGGAGAGGGTCTGGGGAAAGACTTTTTCCACTGCAAGGTACAGAGCCTCATGGGTGCTTCAATCTGTTTTGTGCGCATGTTGAGTCTGTTTTCTTTTGTCTAACAGTCTCTTTCAGAAATGCGGATCGTGCATCGCGATCCATCAAGAGGATTCACACCGATGCCGTGAGGGCGTCATGGACTGCGACTGTCCCATTTGCGGAGAGTATCTCTTCACCTCACACCGAAAGGTCGTCACTATGAAGTGCGGCCATACGATCCACGACGACTGCCGCGCCGAGTATATCAAGCGGTCCTACAAGTGCCCCATTTGCAACAAAAGCGTCGAGAATATGGAGAGCATGTTCCGCCGACTGGACAAGCACCTTGCCGAGCAGCCGATGCCCGAGGAGTACAAGGACACCCGCGCCATCATCCTCTGCAACGACTGCGAGGCCAAGACCTCGACCAAGTACCACTGGGGCGGTCTGCGCTGCGAGGTCTGCCTCTCTTACAACACCGTCGAGCTGCTCCTTCTGAACAGCCCCAAATCACACAATCAACGCAGCCAGGGCCACGAAGCTTTAGACTCTGTTAACGGAGGCGGAACGGACGGCACGGAGAGGGGCCCGCGAAGCGGAGCCGGCACAATGCGCACCGGCAGCTTCGGCCTGCCCTTGGCGGTGTCCACTACGTCTACCTCCTCGCCCATGTCCACACCGGCAGCCAATGGCAGTTTGTGCCCACCGTCCATGCCATCCCCACCACCATCTTCGAGCCCGCTGTCCGGCAACCGCGCCCTCTCGCCGCCGGTCATGACCTTCCGCTCGGCTTCGCCTGCCTTTATGACTTCGCCCACGACCGCGCCGGTGATAGCGACACCGCCTCCTGGGTACTCGGCACAGGGCTTTTATATGGAAGGCGACGACGGCATGTCTGATACGGAGCATGAGGACATCCTGGGGCTTTGGGGTCCCGACAGACATAAGATGAAGTCAGGAACAACCGGCCGGGCTAGGAGCGCTGCATTTGGAGAAGAAGCAGCGGCGGGTGACAATGACGAAAACAACAACAACAACAACCACGACGACGACAACAATGATGATGAGAGTGAGTCGGACGACAGTGAGACTGACGAGGACGACTATGACAAGGATGACGAGGACGAGTACGACGAGGATGACGATGACGACGAAGACCCTATACCATTGATTGGGCACCCGTAGGGCGCTCGGCAACCGACACCTCCAACGCGGCAAGCACCCGCGGACTCTGACGGTACCGGCAAGGGTGTTGGCTGCGACTGTTTTGTTTTTTTACACGTATATACGCATTTTCTCCTCGATGTTGCCATGACGGCACTATCCGACGACTTGGCATAACCTCTGCAGAGCTCCAGGCTCGGACATCATTCTCTCTCTATTCTCTCTTTGAATCAATATAAGCAACACGCATACAACAACTTTCACATGGATCTGGCAGATCTATTACAACTCACAAAGACACATGATTTGGATGGCGTTTGACGGATGGCGATGCATTGGATTGACATGGGTGTATGGGTATCGGTATTGGTTTTGGGGGCCCGGCATCTCGCAACTTATTGGACAGCAAAAACACAATAGACACGATCGTTTCCCATTTCTTTGATTTCTTTTGATTTTTTTTCAACTTTTTTTTGCTAAGGTGAAGGTTTCAGCGAGACATTCCTTTCTGTTCTTTTTCTGTTTTTCTTGGCTTTACCCGTCTGTTTTCTCTCTGATTTGGGTGGTGGTTCAGGTGTCGGGGTTTTTTTTTTCTCTTCGTGCTTTCCCTCGTCTTTGGATCATTTATGCTCGCTGCTGGTTTAGATTAAACTTGATAATAAAAGATGTCCAGAAATGTTCCCTAAGAAGAGACATGGATGTATCATTAGACGGAAACACATGAAACAAACAGTTCACAGAGAAGGATAAAACCAATAGGCCGTTCACTACTAACTAATTCGTTTACTCGGGAATTTTTTTTTAAAAAAAAACTGTACATCCATATCCCGTCATCCGATGCCGTTCGTCAATGAACTTGACTTTCTTCCATACGTCAAAGAACCTTGCCAGCCATGGTTCCCACAGCCTGCCCGCGACTGAAAATATAAAGGGTATCTATCATCCGAACAAGAAGTTGCGGGTATTGCTTGCTCCGTTGCGCATCCTCCCCACGGTACGGCCCTGAAAAATCTCGATTCCTTTGCCTTGTTTCCATTACTCCGGGCCGGGGTTCTCATTTCGATTTCTCCTTCTTCAAGAGTCCACAAATCTACATCGGGAAAAGGGAGGCAGTATACTGGTGCCGGCCATCGGTCGGGGTTCGTCTTCGATGCACGGTGTGCCAACCCTGGCTTGAGTCGACCATGCCCATGTTTGTTTCTGCACACCAGGCCCTCTCAGGTGTGTTTTTTTTGTTGTCGCCCAACCGAGCGTCTACCGATTGTTTTGCATCGCTATGTAGTCTTCGATCTGTTGGCCCGTCTCGCGTAGTTTGATCACGGCTATCTATGAAGAGGGAAGAAAAAAAAACAGTCAGTAAAGCACGCAGCTGGGGAAGCGAAGTAGGTGTCTGCTAGAGATGGGAAAGAACGAAGGCTGGGCATACGTACCGCCAATGCCGCCGGATTGACGCCATTCTCAATCATGGAGATGCAGATGGATAGTGTGCGACGGTCCAGTTGGCAGTTCTATTGTTTCGCCAAAAGGCAGAGAAAGTGGTCAGTGGGTTGCAGCTTGTGCCTGTGTCGGCATCTGCTTTGATTCGGTCGCGTGCTGAGACGCGGAAAGGCTCCCCAACATACAAGAATGGTAGACATCTCATGGAGAATATCTACGGCAGCCTGGGCAGCAGCTTGCTTTTCGCTGTGATCGACGGGCATGGTCGTTGTGTGTCGTGGCGTTGCGTTGCTGTGAATTTGTACTATGTATCGTGGAAAGGTTGACGTTGTTGGTGGTTCGGCGCGAGTTGCGGGGAGCGCGTGTCGTGCGTCATACTAGTTATGTACTAATAAGATAAGGCCCCCCGCTACAACAATACGCTCTGCTGGGCCGCCATCACCATCAAAACACCTCCCGCCCCTCCCCAACAATAAAGCAGGATACTCTCTAGCAATTCCTATTTGTTGCTGAGAATGAATAGATTGTTAGGCCGTGGAAGAGACTAGGGTCCCTGTGACATGTATATACAGGGTGGTGCTGTGCAGTCCAACAGATCCCAGTTTCCCAAAGAACCCTGGGCATCCCTCTTCCAGTTGTGGTGCTGTTTGTTCAAGGTCACCTCTCCAGTCACATTGGCACATCTCTGGTTGCGACAGTACATGTCTAGTCTTTGATGATTCATCGTAGTGCCAGTCATTGAAGGCCATAGATACCATACCATGTCTCGGGACACAGACAGTTCGCAAAGCCAAATATTGCAGCAAGAATACTGTACTGACAATGAATAAAATATCAATTACCCGCTCCATAGACTCCAAACCAAGGTTCCCAATCCCAAAGTGTACAAAAAAAAGGCATGTCGTCATATCCACTCTCTCTCTCTCTCTCCGCGTCCTCTCCCGTTAGCCCGACTTCATCGCCTCCACGAAGAGTTCCCGCATCCCTTTAAGCAGTACCACCAGCTCCCGCGACTCATTGACCCTCTCCAACAGTCCTTCCACTTTTTCCTGTTCCAGTTTTGGCCTGCAGTGCCGCACTGCATAGTCCCGTGCCGATGTGTCCAGTTCAAACCATGCCTCCCGTGCCCAGTCCTGGTCGTCCAAGTGCGTGTACACAAACCGCAGCCGGTCGTCGCTGCCCGCACCCTCCATGCTCAGGCAGAGGTTCGTCACCCAAAAGTCCAGTTCCGGTACGTTAAACCGTGCCTGTGCTTCCCGTTGCCGTGCACGCGCCTGCTGTGCGGCCACCTTGGCGTCGATGGCCCGTTGTGTGTCGGCCACGCGGCGGGCGAGCGCGTCGCGGGCGGCTTCTTGGCGGTCGCGCTGGCTGGCGAGGCGTGCGATGGAAGCCTCCATCTCTTCCTTCTCCTGCTGCTCCTTGGCCAGTGCTTGTTGTAGGCTGTTGGCTTTGAGTTGGATAATCTCAATGTCCTTTTTGCGCATGCGCTCGTCCTCTGTTGAGAGACAGGTGTGTTAGCATGCTATGTTTCCATGTTTGAAGTCTTCCGTTTGGTCTGCTTCTCTTTCTTCATTCTCCCCCCCCTCCCCGCCCCTGGTCCATCATGCACTCACCCTGCAGCTCTGCGACGTTCATGCGGAACTGGTTGCGCTCTTCGAGCACGCGTTTGCGGCCCTGCTCGATGAAAGAGTCGAACTTGACGGTGAACTTGGCCATGCGGTCGCGCAGTTGGTCGAAGCCAAATTCGATGCTCGGGAGCTGATCGGCCATGGAAGGTCCAGAAGGAGCCAGCGTTTGCCGGCTCGTCGACATGGACGGCTCAAAAACGGTGCCCATTCTTTGACTTTTCGCGTGCAGAATATTTATGAGCGCTGTCGCCCGTTCGCTTTTCGTAAATCTTCGTAAACCAAACAGGTGGCTGTGGGTTTCAGAGTCTCGTGCAGTACTGGCTGTGCTCGTTCAGCCGTTGGAAATCGCAATCGCATGTCGCAAAGTTTAAGTCTTATGAGGAGCCGGGGGTATGACTTTTTTCTGTCTTCTAGGCGCGCATCACTTGTTTATATTGATTTCCATTTGCGGGCTAGCGCTGGTCGCTGGGGTGACTCGCCTAAAGATTCTGGTGCAGCATTTCCCTGTCGGAAGGGTCCCCACTAGTTTAGCTCAACAGGCCAGTCTCATTGGACAAGCGTACCTCTCTGATGAACTCTCTCGCGAACACTTTTACTCCGTCTTTTTTCATCGACGTCGGTTTGGAGAGGCAGCATAATCTGTGCGAGCTCCTCGCGCGTACGTTTTTGTATGCAAACGAATGATGACCCCGGCATACTAAACAGCCTACTGCTCTTGCCCCGCAGACGTACAAGAAGAAGAAAAAAACCACTCCAAAGAATGACCAAGCCGACTTTGCCGCATTTTTCTGAGATAGCTCATCTGCGTCCAAATGGCTGAAAAACGCCGCCGTGGACGGCCACCAAGCAACAAGCAGCGTGCGCTCAACCTTGTGAATGATCACCGTGCAAACGACCTAATCTTCGGTCATGCTGGACGGATCACCTACCTGCTGTCGGAATACGATGACAAGGAAGAGGATCATGGGACCGGTCAAAGCATTGGAAGCCTGCGTCTGAACCGCCACCTCGAACCTCGTGAGTGGCCCAAGACTACTTTCTTTGTATTGACACGTGTGGGCCCGTTCGCTTGACTGACATACGATGTAGAGCACTCGTTCACCCAACTTTTCCCTATGCAGAGATGGCTGCCTGCCACAATGTCCCCTAGCCAAAGGGACGCAGGCTCGGCTCTGCCCCATCTGGCCTGGCTCTTGAAGAACGCCCCGGAGGCCCTGTCTGGAGCAGCTGGTCCATCAACCCAGTTCATAACAGACCTCATCGTGGCCCAGCCAACCAAACAGCGTCTGGCCCGGCTGCCCCTGCTCGCCTATGGCGAGATCGTCCGCCAAGCTGAAGGGCGTCAAGTTGCTGTTTCCGTTCTGGCCATGGCCGTCGGCGAGTCGGGGCACATCCTTCGAATTGCACGGCTTCATGACCAGGCGTGGCGCTGGGGTGATTGGAAAGACATCTCGCTACAGATGGGCTTGGACGATTCCTCCGAGGAAGGGCACTGGTGCGGCGACGGACTCCCCATCAGCCAACTCAAATTCACGATGAGCAGCCGGACCGACGCCCCGACACGCTGGCTGCTGGTCCAGACAGCGAGGACGACAACGATTTTTGCCCCTGTGGTGCATAGAACAGCCATAGAGACCACCCACCCGTCTTGTGGCTACCGCGGCTGCGGAAACGCCTTCATTTCTATCGATCCTCTCATTCAGGTCACTACGGAAGAGACCGGCGGCTTCTCGCACTGCGATGTGGCTTTCAACCCGGCTTCGAACAAAGAACCACCCCAGCTTGCTATTGTCGACAAGGGCGGCAACTGGTTTCTGTGGGATCTTACGGGGATCACTCGCAGCCGCAAAATCAACCCCATTCCAGTTCTGAAAGCAAGGGGCCACTTCATGGACGACATACCTTCCAGCCCATCCCTCTCGGGAGCTTCTGGTCTAGGTGGCCTGCACAGAATCTCTTGGCTTGTGGCGCCACGTGAGGAGACCGACCTGCTCTCCGCCGACGAAACAGAGGATGTATCTGGGAGGTCGAATGTACTTTTGCTATGCAACGGCAGCTCTCTCAGAATACGGCACACTCCGTCCAACGAATGGCTGCGCACACTGAATCTGACACGACATAATGGACTGGATGCTCTGCTCGATATCCATCCATGCCCAACGAAGCCGACCAGAATTCTCGTTCTGACGACAACAGCCCTGTTCTGGTTGGATCTAGAGAGGCTGGTCCCCACCAGCAAGCAGAACGAGGACCCCGCCTCCAGTCCGGGATCCAGCCATCCCAGCGTTCTTCTCTCTTGTCCGCATCTTCTGGATGCGTCCGACAAGTCGCTCAAGATGACTGTGGCCTTGGCTCCGCTGTCGTGGGATAGACGGGTGTGCCTTGTGACTGTGTATTCGATGATGTATGAAGAGGCCAAAATCTTCTGGCTCGTGGAGCCCAGTTTTGGAGGACAAGCATCTTTCCAGCAACAGGCATTTCGCTTCGCGCTGCCAGCGGAAGAGCCGGGCCAGATTCAGCCGGATTTCCGGGGTCACCAGACGATGGTCTTGCTCCGAAGGCCTCTGGAACTGTCCAAGAATGCCCAAGTCAAACAAGATAGCCCTGGCCACCAGTATATTGAGGGCGGCGTTCGCTTTTTCCAGGCCATTAGCCTTGGAGCGGACCTCGAGCTGCGGTCTACGATTTGCGTCACTGCTCCCCCGGCAACAAGAAACGGCATCACTGTGCCGGTCGCTGTGGAGGATAAGAAAAGACGGGAGCAGCAGAGAAAAGCAGTCTTGGGATACGTTGGTAACGGCTTCGTTGTTCCAGACGACTTTGATGAACGCACTGCATTGCGGCACCTCCCCCAACAACGCAGCTTGGATCAGCTGCCGCTAGTGCGGTCGCCTGCGTCCGGTTCCCGAAAGAAGCGCTACTCGACCTTTAACCTGGCGGCTGTTTTCAAGATTCTTGGTGACAATATGGCCAAGGTGGCTGAAGTGACCACTCAAAATCACGACGCCAATTGGGGGTTCCAAGTGCCTTCACCGGTTGACGTGATTCGGCGCATTGTTGAGGTCGGACTGGAACATGGAAGCTTTCCTTTCACGACCATGTAAGTTTGAGTCCTGCCACTCAGAAAGGGGTTTCTTTTCCAAAAAAAAAAAAACTTTAAAAAAACTTTAAAAAAACTTTAAAAAAACTTGCGCTAACGGACTGTTTGCAGTCTGAATGCTGCGGATGATGACTTTGTCGCAGGATTTGGTCCTGACATGACCGTCCTCTCCTGGCCGAGGCAACTGGCTGATGCGGACGTTGATCCACTGGAGGAGGACCGAGTCAATATATTTGACTCTCTGCATTCAGCTCATGAGCACAACCATGGCGGAGCAGAGACCCTCTACGAGGCAATGGAGGACCTCTGTCTGACCGACAGCATCCCCGGCTGCACACCCAGCGAGAGGGCAGCCATGCTCGCCCAGCGACGGGGCCTGGTGGGACACGCGGCCATCAAGCTGTTCTTGTCCCAGATCAGCGCGAGCGTCACGCCACGCCGGCTGTTGTCGGCCTCGAGCAACCGGGAGACTCCGGGCTCCGACGGCGGTCCCTTGTTCAGCGGCGTGTCCACGCCCCGGTCGCGCCATGCCACGCCGTCCGAGGCCGGCTCGCGGATCCGCATGGCTTCGTCGCCGCCGCCGCCCAGGGACGACGAGGCTTCGCAACGGTCGACCCCGGTGGCCGTGGGGAGCAGCGTCGACGTCGACGGCGAGCATACGGCCAACACCGAAAACGACAACGGGGGCGAGGAAGAAGATGCAACCATTGCCCGCCTGCGGCAGTATGCCGTGTCCATCAAGACCGAGGCGCCGTGGCAGGGCGGCGATCTGCGGCTGCTGTCGCACTGGCAGCTGGGCAGCGACCCGGCGCAGTTCTCGTGGCGGCCGGTGGGGACGGGCGGCGTGGCCGAAGAGGAGCAGCAGCAGCGCGAGATGGAGGCGCGGGAGCGGCGGCGGCTCCGCAACGAGAAGAAGGCGCGCCGGGAGCAGGAGCTGCAGCTCATGCGCAGCGACAACATCGGGCGGATGTCGTCGCCGGTGCTGCGGCCGAGCCAGATCATGTCCAGCCAGATCATGTCCAGCCAGGTCCTGTCCAGCCAGGTCCTGTCGAGCCAGATGGGGATGCCCGGCCAAGTTCTGTCCAGCCAGGCGCGGCCGAGCCAGATCATGTCGAGCCAGGCGATGCATTCGTCACAGCCGTTTGGCAGTGGTCCGAAGAAGAAGAAGCAAAAGAAGAAGGCCAGCGGGTTCAAGTAGAGAAAAGACCCCCCAAAAAAACTTGGGCCCCCCCATGGGAAAAAAACAGATGCATGTAAAAAGAACACATACGGGGGTCAAGAGGAAAGAGATGGCGTTTTGTGGGATTTGCATTTTTTGGCCTTGCATATAATAGTTCTATGTCAATACACGCCTTTTGTTTCTGGATCCTCTCACGAGCAGTTGAATCTTCCAATAATAGTTACTTTCAAATACAGACAGTATCATACAAACCGGAGCTACACCGCACAAGTAGCTGGGTCGGTTCAACTCCTTACAGGTCATGTTTGCCATACTCCGTTCCCTTGCCAGTCACTTTCCGCAGCCTTCTTGTCCAGGCACAAGAGCATTCGTAGACCCCATCTGCGGTTGTTGACCACAAAATGTCAAGTCGCTTGGAAGTTGCAAGAAGACTGGTCCCGTTGTTTCTGGTCTAACCACATGTTGGCCTGTAGTTCCTTTTTATTGATCTTTTTTCTCTTTTCTTATTTTCTTGGCCCATGTGTTTTTGGGGTCCATGTTTTTAACACGAATCTGTCTCGTTTGGCTTGGGCGGATTAGGCATAGGCGGATCCGGCTCCGGCTTGGGATATGGCTTGTCGGTCTGGATGCCGGTGACAGTTGTATGCCGGACCGCCATGGCCAAAGAAGGGCTGGGCTGCTTTGTCCATTTTTGGTAAGCAAAACTTGATCCGAACAAACGCATGGCGACTTGGGAATTGACTAACACGAAATAAATCTTTTGAAAGCTTAGCTGCTGACAGCTGCCAAACCCAAAAATAAAATCGAGGAAGCTGCAAAAGAGCCCCAGGAAGCACTGCAAAGAGGAAAACCTGTTGTGCAAGGCCGGGGAACAGGTAGATACTGATGGCCGCGGGTCTCTGCTGGAGAGTTTGTGAGCTGGCTGTCTCTGGCGTATGTGAACGTCTGCGTGGAGGAAAGGGAGGTTTATCTGTCTCGCGTCACAAAAGAAAAAAAGAGGGAAAAAGAGAAAGTGGGAGAGGCGTGATATTTGACCGTGGCTTTGGGTGTGTTCATGATACACACACCGACAGACATGTACGTCACTTTTGCTCACCCAACCCCAAGGTCATCCTTCATTTGCCTCATACCAATATGTCCTGCTCACACCCGGTCTGGTCCTCTGCCCCCTTCTACGTCCCTGCACACCCCCTCCCCACCACTGCCTGACCCAGGCAGCACCCACCGCCAGATATGCACGTCTGTGCCACACGCTACCAGGCTGAGGGGATATAAGATAGGCGCACACGCGTGTGACATGGTTTTTTTTTTTTTTTTTCGTTCTGGGCCAGAAACAGGGAACGGTGCAGTGTCCTTCCCCTGATGAATAGCTGCTTGTATTATGACGAAAGAGAGGGAGCCGTGAGGGTGGAGTGGAGGCCGCAGGAGCTATGAACTTTTTTTTTTCTGGTCTTTCTTTTTTATTTTATCGTATTAGTTGTTCCCCGATACCTACCCAGCCGGAGAGGGAAGGAACGGGGGACAGGGCCAGGGGAGACAGGGAAGGAGGTGTGGGACGTCGCGAGACGATGCCAGTGGCCCACCCGATGGGAGAGTCTACCGAAGCGTTGCACGTGGCATACCACCCCATCATAGGCCACCAGCCGCCAGGGCCGTTTGATCGCCGGCATGTGCAAGAACGAATGAGAGTGGGGAGAGGGAAGAAGGTGGCAGGGAGTGTGTATCGGTGTGCAGCGCACGTCTGTGTGCTGTGTGTGCATTGTGTGTGTAGTATGGACAGTGTGCAGTGTGCAGTGTGCAGTGTGCAGTGCGTGTAGGGTATAACACACTGGTATATGGTGGATGTGAGCGTGACTCGATACTATGTGTATGGCCCAGCAACCACGACCCAGACATCAGCCATCCATTATCAGCAGCTCGGCGTAAGCTGTCCTGGACGCTCGTGCTCTCGGCCTGTCTTTCCTCTCTTTCTGTTGCTTTCTGTTGTTTTCTGTTGTTTTCTCTTCTTTTCTCTTCTTTTCGCTTTCTGTGGTTGGCGCACAGACGACGCAGCTCTTGGATCCCTTCATTCTCACCAGGACCGTCCATCCACCATTTTCCCCCGAAACAGGGTATCCGTAATGGATCCCGCCTTTTTGGGCTCCTCCCTCTTTGGGCCCGGCCTGTGTGTGTTGTGTCCTGCTCACGGTCGTCTCGTTTGGGACGGCTCCGGAGCTATGTCATTTGCCATCCCCAGATAGGATCCTCCCAGATTCGGTGATCTTCTGGGGGAAGGCGGGCGAGAGCAAGACGATCCAAAATGCACACACTACACGTCCCAAAACGTTCTCGCTTCGCCCTTCCGCTGCAGGTGACCCCCTCCGATCTTCGACGGTGGGTGGCAACCAGGGCACGTTGGGGTTGTGCGCGAGCCAGCAAAAAGAAGAGAGAATCAAATGAAGGAGTCACTATCAGCCACACAAATGCGTCGTTGCGTCGTTGTGTCGTTGCGTGGTAGGGCTGACACGACACGGAAAACAAGGATTGCTGTGTGGAGGCATGAAATGCATGAACTTGCAGCAGCAGCTGACTGGACATCAGATTGTGCAGTTGACAGGTTGGGAGCATGGTATCTATGCCCCTGCATTAAGAGGCAGCCCATTCCTCTCGTCCCTGCTGTGACCTCGGATGCCCGTAACCCGCACGTCCTGTAGCGGTTGTGCTATTGGGTCGCCTTCTTTGGTAAACGCCATGGCAGATGCCATCCATCTTGGGGGGGGGCTGCCAAGGTCTGCCGCGCTTGCGCATTGGCAAAGGAACAGCGGCAAGCTGTATCATGCCCAGCCCGACGTCCGGGTCCGAGCCCAAGCAGAGCATGTGCAGAAAGCTGTGTAGCCGTGCTACGATACGAGTCACCGAGGCCACGACGGCGTGTTCCTCTTTGTCTGTCGTTCAATATGGCAATCAGGGTCCAGCTGTATGAAACAAAAAGAACGAAAGAACCGGGGGGGGGGGTTGTCGGGCGTAGAAAGATACGTCGTCTGGTCAGTCTCCGAAGGCTGCACAAAACTTCACGCAGCCTGAACGCCGGTGGCCAAGGCCGCATTTCATCCGGACAGAAGGAGCGACTCAATTCGCGGTTCTCTAACAAGGCCACCGGGGCCAGCGGTGCGTCAGGCTGACTTGGAAATGTCTGGGCATGGGTTGCCGACCAGTACATGTGTGTTTTTTTTTTTGTTTTTTTGTTTTTTTTTGTTTTTTTCCATCTTGGCTCTCATTCTTGTGCTGTTTCCCTCGTGAGCAGGATGCCATCGGTAAGACCCTGCTGTCGTCATTGCTCTCTCTCTTTGATTTGTTTCTCATCTGTTTCCCATTCGTCTCTCTTGTGTCTCTGTTTCGTCTCTCTTTCTCGTTGTCCTGCACTGGGGAGCGAACATCGGCGGGCCTTGCCGGGCAGTTCCCCACACAGGGAACGGTGGCGAAGTAATCTGGGGGGCAAAAAAATAGACGGAGCATCCTCTGCATCCTCTCTCTCACACCCGGCCAGAAAGGCCGGCATGCTCTTGTCCCTATCCAGAGAGAAAGCAGCCCATCTTCTTTCTGTGTTGAGAACGTGCCGCAGCCGGTAGCTGCCGCCGAAAGGGGGAGAAAATGGCCGCCTTTCCCACTTGGAATGGCCCGACGCCACAGACGACAACGCGGCCTCTGCCTTGCGTTGGTTTGATCTTTTCACGCTCTTCCACTTTTCTTGTCGAGCTGTCTTCCCACCTTTTCTTGCGCACAGCGATGTTCCGACGCATGACAGAGACGCACTGACGCCGTTGTAGCAGTCACTCGTCCTGTTCCCAGCCCCTTGTGGGAATAGGGCCATCATAAAGTTGCCCATCCGTTGTCAGTGCGCGCTCTTCATGCTTTCCCATGATCGTGGAAGCCTGCCCCATTGGCACACAGATCCAGTGGGAAGGGGGGATGGGGGTCTTCATCCGTTATCTTCCAGCAGCCCAGACTCGTAACGTCTTGTTGTTTCAAGTCGATGGGGGTGGGAGAAAAGTGCCAACAAGGTGGCCACAGAGTGGTGGCATGGCCCATCAGACAAGCAATGAGGGATCAAAACACACAGACGAGAAGGGTAGCAGGACAAGCGACAAGACATCGGAACAAATCGAAATAGCTCGCATGCAGCCCCTCCTACAATGGGACGAGAAGGCTGGCTGGATGCAGCCGATGAGAGCGATGCAGCCGACCAGCGACAAGGCTCTCTCCCCGGATACCCAACCAGCGCGCGAGACCCAGAAAGAGACCGAGCAAGGGATGGGGACAGCTCCCGGGGACAGCTCCTGGGAACAGCTCCTGGGGACAGCTCTTTCTCGACAGGCTCCTCTCTGATGGGCCTGGAAGCGCTCCTGCGTCTCGGGACTGCTTCGTTTTCGTGTCAGACCCGCTTCAAGAAACAGAAAACAGAAAGAGACACAAAAGAGAGACAAAAATCTCGCCTTTCCTCAAAGGCGTCTTTTTGCGTTGCATCCACCCGATCAAAGTGTCACGAGACCTCCCCGGCAACTGTGCCGTCGTTTGCATGTAAGCCGAGCCCCCCGTCTCTTTCCGTGGCTTGGATCATTTCCCGGTTGCCTAGTTGCCGTTGCCGATTCCAAGGCAGCACCTGTGAGAGAGCAAGGTGTCGGCTAAGGCTCCGCCTCCTGATCCTGTCTTTGAATGCTCTTACCAAGGCAGCCTGCGCTTGGCAACCGCCTTCGAAACCACACACGGCAAACCCAAAAAAAATGACAGGAAAACAGGATAGCTCCCGTAAAGGCAATAACCCCCCCCCCCCCAAACGGTCCGAGCAGAGCTGCCGAGAAATGGCGAGAAGAGGAACAGCTCCTTTTTTCGCCTGATCCCATATCCGCATGTTTTGTCAAAGCTCCCGCGCGGTGCTCTGATCATTCCATCCACGCGACACGGCACAGAGAGTAAGGCACAAAGACCCCCCAAAATGACAGAAACAAAAACCAAAGAAAAAAAAAAACTTGGTCTACGAACCTGGTCACCTTTCCCGTGTCTTGTCTGCTTTCCTTCCGTCTGTCCCCCCTCCCAAGGCTCCGAGCGTGTTGCATTCTGCCGTGTTTTCGCCGCTCAGTACGGCTTCTGGAACAATTCCTCGCAGAGGGTCTGTCTTCTCTTCTGTTCAGCCCCTGGAACGGACGGGACGTTTTAGGATACTTTGGGGTGCTTTGGCCTTTCTCTCTCTCTCTCTTCCCCCCCAGCTATGACGTTCTGGTCTGGTGCGTTCTTTTCTTCTCTCTCTGCTATGACTTTTGGTCTGGCCTATTCCTTTTTTTTCTGTGCCGTGTCATCTCTCCGCCATTTCTCCGTGATTTTTCTCTGCCTGCGTCCCTTCAACTGCCGCGCGTGGGGGGGGGGATGAGGGGGGAATGAATTGCTGGCAAAAAAGAGGCACGCAGGATCACCAGCTCGCAAAACACGGCTCTCGCTCTCTCTCACTTGTCTCTTGTCGAAGCTCGTCACTGCGCCAAGAGCAGCCACCAACCAGGACACAGAGAACCAATCCAGTGTGGAGAACCCATTCCCCCAAGCACCAAAAAGGGAAAATTTAGAAAAATAGCAGGTCATGTGCATTGCTTACGTAGCTGGGGTCTTCACGTGTTTGCCAAATCGCAACGCTTAGCATCGCGTTTCGTTTCGGCGCCCCYCCCCCCCCCCCATTCCCCTCTTACCGCGTTGGGAAAGCGAAGTATCACCTGATTGGCCGGCCCGAAAGTGCTTTACCGGAGCCGGATCCATATTGCTTGCCAATCCCGAGGTCCAGAGGTTTCCAGGTTCCCGTATTGTTCTGCAGCAGCAAAGAGTAAGGAAAGGAGATTTTCTCGCTGCTTTATTTGGTTTGCTGTCCTCGGAACAGACAAAGGGCCCCAAAATCCCCCGCGTTTTTTCGCGGGTGTCTTGCGTCTTCGCCTGCATATGGTGTGGTGTGGTGTGTGTATGCCATGTCTGCATACTCCTACTCGTTGTATCTGACACTTGGCGTACTTCGTGTCCTGGGAGGACTTTTTGCACCCCTCAATTGGCCGTGTCCAGCTTCCAATGGACGTTCTCTCATTTACCCCACGGAGACACGGAACTTTTTGGGGGTTGTGTTTGGGGTTGCAAGTGAGGAGAAGCAACAGCAGGAGCAAGCCACCCCAAAGCGAGTGGGCTTCGCAGGAAGGGAAGGGCAGTGGCAGAAATAAAAAATGCATAAAAGAAAAAAAACAGGGCTAACAGAGAAGTGCCATGCAGGCAGTCAGGAGACACTTCGTTCCTACTGTGAAAGAACGAGGGCTATTGCAAGCGAGCAAAAGCATGGAAGGAGGTGACGCGAGCCAGAGCCATCAAAACGAGCCAACGAGGAAATAAGAAGAGAGACTGTAAACACGAGGAGGAGAGTTCTAGTTAGTTGGTTCGATAATAGGAACCCGGCAGATGAAGCTGGCACGCAACGAATCGGCTTGCAGGGAAGAGGGCCCCATGGGCGGAAGAAGACGTAAGGGAAAGGCAGGGGAAAAAATGGAGTCCTCCCTGGCCGGCTAACTTGGGCTGCTGGCACTAAGCCCCCAGTCGTACGAAACGAAAACAGCACAAGTAGAAAAGCGTGTGATGTGTGTGTGTGTGTGTGTGTGTGAATGTATATATATAGGGAGGCTGTGGGGGGGGGGAAGGGTTTACAAGCGAGAGAGGAGGCCAGAAGTACATGTTTTTTTCTGTTTCTGGTTGTGAAAAACCAAACAACACAAGCACTGGCATTTGTTGGCATCAAAACAAACACAACTGAACCATACTTATACCATTGGCCTGTCCTGTCCTGTAGCAAGGATTATTATACAGACGACCGCTTACACCAATTGCAACTTTTTTTTTTTTTTTTGCTGAGACAACTCGTCAGAGGAACCAAAAGAACCCTCTCGCCTGTCTTATTCTCTCTCCCTTTCAAGCACACAACAAGCACATATACACATTTTCTTATTTGCTCCCTTTTTCTTTTTTTCTTTTTCTTAGGGGCCCCTGTCTCTGTTCTCTCGTTGCAGCTCGCACCAGTCGTCACGATGGCCGCCCCACTGAAACCGCACTGGAAGCAGCCGTCCCACCCGGACGTCCAGGAGGTCATCGTCGCTACCAACAGCAACGAGTTTACCACCAAGAGCATTTCCCGTGTCGATCTGCCGCCGTTCGCTCTGTTTGCGAGCCTCAGCAGTCCGCCGCTCACGCCCGCCGCGGCTCCCACGTACGCCACCGTCCAGGTCGGCAAGCACCAGCACATCAACCTGAACAGCGATCTGCTGTACATCAACCACTCATGTGACCCGTCACTGGTGAGTGAACAATGAGAGTGTGGTGTGTGGTGATATTTGTGAGAGAGGCAAGAGTACCGATAGCAAACTAAACAAAACAAAAAAACTCAATTTACACCACCCACCCACCCACCAGATCTTCGACATGTCCAGCCGCGTCATCTGGGTCGGCCCCAAGGGCCTCCGTCGCGGCGACGAGCTCACCTTCTTCTACCCATCCACCGAGTGGGACATGGCCCAGTCGTTCGACTGCCTCTGCGGCAGCGCCACCTGCCGCGGCCGCATCAGCGGTGCAGGCACCATGCCGCGCGACCAGCTGGCCGGTCTGTGGCTGAATGCCCACATCTGGGAGCTCCTGAAAGAGAAGGACGCTGCCGAGAAGGCTGCCGAGAAGGCCGCTACTGCTTCTGCTGCCACCAACGGCAAGACAGCCTCTCCTGCCAACCCCACCCTGTCCTCGCTGGAGGACGTCCTCAGCAAGGCCGAGGATACGCTGCGCAAGGCGGATGAGGCCGCCGAGGCCGCCCGCTTTGCCGTGGCCTCGTACTTGACGGCCCTGGCCAACGGCAACTCGGCGACGCGCCGCGGTCCGACTTCACGAGAACTCGGCGGTGAAATGAGCGGCGATACCGCACGCACTTGAAGGAGAGAAGGGGGGTTGGACATTTGTTAAAGACGGTTCGTGGCGGCGGGTGGTGTTAGTCGTGCTGGAGGTGTTCGTGGTGGTGTGGGAAAAATGAAAAATGAAAAAAAAAAAAAACCGTGTGAGCTGTCTGTTGTCTTTTCGTCTTATGAGTCTTTCCCACTTTGGCCTAACCCAAAGTCTGGATTTCAAAAACTTCTCTTTCTCTTCTTCCTCCCCCATTGTTGTTTACTGTTTCTCATCTTAGATGTCGGCTAGAAGGATTCAACATCCCGCCTATCATTCCATAAAACATATACAACCTGTCCAATTTTTGCCTTGATTTTGTCTCTCTTGAATCTGTAGAAATTCTCTATGTTCCCTGTCCACTGTTTCCCCCAATGCATCTAGCCAAGTACAATGACGCAGATGTACAAACAAAAGAAAAAAAGAAATAAAGAAAAAAAAAACCCTAAGTGTAAAATAACAAGAAAGAAAGATGGGATACAAAACAGAAAGAAGGCCCCCAAAACTCCCCCGAAACCAAAACGAGAACGGCAAAAAACAGCATGCCCACCAATATTAGTAGCACAGGTTCTTCATAAGCAACCCCCTCCCCTCCCCAAACGAGAATCAGTTCCGTACTCAGTTCCAGAAACTGTCTCGGCGGCCCTTCTCGCTGCCCACACCGTCGGCATACTTGGCCTCCTCCTTCTCCCACGTGACCCGCTCCACATGGGCCCGTGCCAGGTAGGCCCGCGCAAACTTCCACGCCTCCGCGTCGGCCAGATTCCATGCCTCCATCACGTCGCGGATGCTGTTGTACTTCTTGTCCTTGCCAAGGCCCACCTGCTTGCTCCGCTCCATCAGCGTCTTCTCGCGCGCCAGCTCCTCCTTGGATGCCACCGGCCCGTCGTCCTGGTCGTGCTTCGGCGGAGGAAGCCGCTCCGGACCGGGGACCGGCGTCGGGGAGTGGCCGGTGTCCAAGCCCTTGCCCAGCGGGGCCACGTGGAAGCCAAACAGCCAGTCGACGTCTTCGGGAATTGGCTGCTCGGCAGCAATCCACAGGTGGTGGGATACGCCGTAGTCGCCCGCCACGGCGCGCTTGAACTCCAGCACGCGCGTGCCGCCCGAGATGCCGGTGCCCAGCAGCTCCTTGGTGATGTCAAACAGCCAGGCGTCGCGCTTGGACTTGCGGCGGATCCACTTGATGTCCATAACGCCCTCGGAGTACGCCAGCAGCTGGTAGGTGTACGGGTGCGGCACCGTGCCAATGGTGAAGAGCGTCGTCTTGTTGCGGTACGTCGGCGGCGTTTGCACGCGCATCCTCTGCCGCGCCACGCACGGCTCGCACTTGGGCATGTTGGGCGGACACGTGGCCGACATGGGCGTCTGCGCGCACTGGGCCAGGCGGTGCGCCAGCTCCAGGGCCGGCTCGATCATGTGTGTCGTGTGCCCAGCGGCGGGCTTCAGCACGGCGATGCCGCTAGAGAAGAGGTTCTGCCAGGCAATGTTCAGATGGCCGTTGATGAGGTCGTTGAGGCTGCGCATGCCGGCCGCGCGGTTCTTGGATATTTCGTCGGCAACCTTGGCGTACTTGGTGGCCACCGTCTTGGCGTCGTAAAAGGCCAGGGCCGCCGGGACGGTGCTGTCAATGGTAAATGGGTAGTCCTTGGTCTTTTTCTTGGTGTCGTCGCCCTCGTCGTCGTCGGCCGCCGCCGCCGTCTTCGCCGCGTCCTTGGGAATGGCCTCGAGGAAGCTCTTCGCGCTGGCCAGGTCGGGGTTGCCGAGAACCAGCTTGATGGCCTTGCTCACATCCTTCTTGGAGCCGGCGAACAGGCCGTCGCCAATGCCCTTCCACCGCGTCAGCGCCGGGTACTCCCCGCGGCGCAGAAACGACAGCAGCGGGTCGTCCCGCGAGCCCATGGGCAACAGCAGATTCTGGGCCAACAGGCCGCCGTTCATGTTCTCCCAGGCCAGCCAGCGCATGATGTCCGTCTTGGCTTCCGGGGTCGTCTGCAGGCGTTGCAGCTCCTCGTAGCGGGGGTTGCCCATGGCCTCCCCGGCGCCGAGGATCACCGGACGGAAGCCCTGCGCCCACCATGCCCGGCGCCACGTCAGCAGCAGGGCGCTCTCGGCATCCTTGTCGGCGTCTTCGCGCTCGACCGTGGTGTCGTAGTAGCAGTAGATTCTCGGGCGCTCGTGCAGGGGGGGGAGCAGCGAGCGGCTCTCGTCGAGGGTCAGAGACGAAGAAAAGGGCGTTGAGATCCATTTCCAGTCAGCGAACCAGGAGGAGCCGCCGTGCGAGTCGTCCTTTTGCCGCGGCGGAGCGTGGGCCTTGGGCTGGAAGGGGCTGATGGTGTTCCAGCCCTTGTTCCAGGTCTGCCGCCATTTGGAGCTGTCGGTGAACTGCGGCAGCGAAAACTTGTGATCGGCAAACTTGGACAGGCTGGGCCCCGTGGGCACGGCGCTCGGCAAGGTGACGATGATGGAGAACACGGCGAAGATGGACACGGCCGACAGCAGGATGGTGATGCGGCGGGTCGTGATGGGCGGCATCAGCCGTCCGAAGACAACGTACTGCTTCGGCATCGTGAAGGAAAGAAGGGGTGAGTCGTGGAGCGAGGGATGATCGGAAGATTGTCGAAATTAGATGACGAGCTCGGAGCGAGACGGTCGCCCGGAAGACGATGTGGAAGGCTCGAGTTCACTGTTCAAACGAATGGAATGGTAGCGAGAACACCAGAGGGGGGCACGGCGGGCAACCCTATCTCGTCATTGGAGACGGGACCAGCAATGAAGACAGCCAGGTCTTCTCGAAAAGCGATCCTTGCTTCAGGGGTTGGGCGATGCTGGACAGCGAGACGAGCACGTGTTGTTCGGTGTTCGGTGTGTCACGCACGCGCCGTAATCAAAAGTGGTCTTCTAGCCCAGACGCAGCAGAAAAGCAGCTCGACGGGCGCAGTGGTGGATGTCGAGGCGAGATGGCAGAAAGTCTGTGATGAGTCGAGGGACAGGTCGCCTTTCCAAGATAGCCTGTTCCAAAATCGCGTCTGCAATTTTTAGGGGCTCTGCAGTCTAGAAGAGACGTGACATGCGTAATGGCCAACTAGCCCGTTCAGGGGTCCTCAGTGGTTGGTCCGTGCTGCTGCTGCTGCTGGTGTCCGGGGTCGCACAGTGTCCGCAGTATCTCGCCATATTTTGTTAGCACTGTCCCGATATCCCACTTCACAGAATCTTTCTTGTTCGATGAGAGAGGCCAGGCACTGCGGACAAGTCCTTTTATTCTTCTCAAGAATTTTGCAAATACACACAAGAACAGCCATGGGGGACACGTCCGGTGCTGCTTCTGCTGTGACCACAATGAAAGTTGATCCTTCGCGTGCTGCTGCTTTGGTGGCCAACCTGCAGGCCGTCAAAGAGCGCCTCGCCGCTGCTGCCGGCGGCCGGGACGTGAGTCAAGAGTCATCTGCAAGCGGAAGTCTGTATGCTTCTGCATACACATACATTGTCTTCTTTTCTAACAGTGGGCTCTCTACAGGTCCGCCTGGTGGCTGTCAGCAAGCTGAAGCCTGCCAATGATGTCCTGGCCCTCCACCAGGCGCCGGCTAGCCAGCTGCACTTTGGCGAGAACTATGCCCAGGAGCTGCGAGACAAGGCAGCCCTGTTGCCACAGACAATCCAATGGCACTTCATCGGGGGGCTGCAATCTAGTATGGGCTGCTGCTCCCTGTTCTCATTTTGCCTGCGATAGACCAGACTGAAGCTGACACCAATGGCATCCATCTAGCACACTGCAAGACGCTCGCCCGCATCCCCAATCTCTGGGCCGTCTCTAGCATCGACTCGGCAAAAAAGGCCAAGATGCTGGACAAGGCCCGCGACGCCTTCCTCAAAGAATCGCCGCCGGCCGCCGGCAAGGACGGCCGCATCAACGTCCACGTCCAGGTCAACACCTCGGGCGAGGCCAACAAGTCTGGCTGTAACCCGGGCGACGAGACCATCGAGCTGTGCCGCTTCATTGTCGAGGAGTGCCCCCGCTTGCATTTTCTGGGGCTCATGACCATTGGCGCCATTGCACGGAGCCGGGCCATTGAGGTGACCGAGGACGGCGAGAATCCCGACTTTGTTGCGCTGCGGGAGCAGCGAGACGCCGTGGGAAAGTGGTTGATCTCATCGGGGAAAGCAGCCGCTGGACAACAGAATCCGGCCGATATTCTGGAGCTGAGCATGGGCATGAGCGACGATTTTGAGAGCGCAGCCGCCTCGGGCAGCGGCGAGGTGCGCGTTGGAAGCACGCTGTTTGGCCAACGGCCAGCCAAGGCGGACGCCAAGCTGACTGTATGAGTGGGAACTGGGGGTAATCAAAAGAAATCGAAGAAGAGTTGACACCATGAAATACCCAATTAGCTTAAAATGGTTCGTAAATCACCGCAAAACCCACTGTGAAATGTATCGGTAAAAGCATTGAGAAGTTAGCCAGCATAGTTACGGGGAAGGTGGCAGAAGTTGCACCACTGCAAATCCCAGAAAATCGATATGTGAATCAACGCGGTGAGTTCACTTTGCAAAAACATGCTGAATTCCCTCCTCAGTAGTCAATGCAATTGAATACGATCATCCAAAGGGTTTGTTCTCGCAACTAACGCTTGAAACTTCCTGCAACTAACCACGATTCATGGTTAGTAGCTTTACAATAAAATGACGAAAGCTGCCTCGTTACATTGCTGTAGGCCTATATCTGTCGGAACAGAAACAACAGCAAAACAACACTCTCGACCAAGTCGACGCAGAATCGCACAGAAATCATTAAAATAGAGAGCCGGCCGCCGTATTGGAAGATACACTAATGCAGGACACACGACACAATTAGGAAAGGACAACAACGCCCGGAACGGAAGGCTCTACCAACCACACAGCCCTGCTGCTTCCGTTTGCTATATATCCGACATCCGTCCCCAGTTGCATAAAATCGTACAAGCAACCCGTCAGCTTCTTCCTTTTTGGCACTTCCTCCTTCTTGCCTTTTTGCCTTGCTTTTGTTCTCGTTCTTGTTCTCGTTCTGCTTTCTCTCATTTTTTGTTGTTCTTTCTCTTTTCGATGTTCTTTTTTCTTCTTGTTTCTTTTCATCTCCGTCCTTCTCGTTCTTCTGTTTCCTCGTTGTTCTCGTTTATTCCCTGTGATCTCCTGTGATTGCCTCGCTCGTGGTTCTTTTCATCCTCGAGCCCGCATGCCTGGCCATTCAGCGCATCTCTCGACGCATCCACATTGCTCGAAATGGGCTCGTCCGCACCCACTCCATCACCTCGAAGCCCAGACGGCGCTCTGTCATTTCATCAATCAGCCGATCGCTCGACACTGTCTCGCCGTCCGTCTTTGGCGGAGCATGCACAACCATGACGCCCTCCTGTGCATTTCTATTGATGGGGGTGTCCATGTGCTTGTCCTGCGGCTTGGCATCTGCATAGACGACAAGGTCCGGCTGCGCAACGCCGCGCCACAACGTTGCCATCCAGTGCCAGTGGTCAATTGGCGCATATTCGTCCTCGATCGGCACATGTGTGGCAAAGTGGTCTGCCAGAGCTACGCTGTATCCACCCGTGACGAGGGCCACCGGCAGGGGAGACACCGACGGCGAGCGCGGGGAATGTGTTTGGTTTGCGCGTGCGCCAGAATGCGGCGAGGAGGACGACGACCGCGACGGCGTCAGCAAGGACGGCTTCGGTGAGTCGTCCGGCGAGGTCGGCGAGGGCGGTGCCGGTGGCGGCAAGGTCATGCTCGAGATCGAAATTGCCGTTGTGGTTGGTGCCATTGCGGGCTTCTTAATTGCCTTGGTATTGAGCTCGTCGTACTGGGGCTGGGTCGATGTCGTGCTCGCCGGCGTGGCTCCTTTGATATGCTTGACCATGTCTTGCGACCTGGTGTGCCAAGGCAGCATGAACTCGTGATACGATGCCAGCGTCTCTCGGGAGGCATCCAGAGATGTAGCGGGGGCGCATTTCGTCGTGTCCGTGTCTTTGCTGTCATTGTCGATGTCCATGCGGCTGATGTCCTCCTCATCTTTGACGTCGTTTGCTGTTTCCTTGGCACGATCAGTCACCGACGAGCGCCAGACTCGGAGGGCGCACTCGCCGCTCTGCAGTAGGGCCTTCTCGACAACCTGGCCCACGGCCGCGGTAAGAGCAGCGCTGTGGCCCTCAATCGCAATGATGGGCCCCCGTCTTGTCGTAAGTGGAAGCTGCGGACTGATGCGTCGCAGCACCTCGATTTTGTTCAGATACGGTATCGACATGACCATGGCCCGGATGCCGCTTTCTTGGCTGGTCTTGTCGACGCAGCTGTCCATGACAGGAGTCGAAGAGAAGGCGAAACTGCGCACATCGTTAATGCGAACAATGCCTCCAGCGGCCACATTATGGACACTCGACATTGCCTGCGACGTCCCGCCCGCAGCCGTGTTGAGGTTGGCTCCATTGCTGGAGTCAGACCTGGCCGGCGACTGTGAGCCGGCCGTCGCCATGTGCGTCTGGAGAGGCGGCAGCTTGAGCGAGGCGTCGTTGAAACCCAGCTGTGGTTGTTGCTGCTGTTGATTTCTAGAGCCTGGAGCCCCCGAGGGCGTCGAAGATCCTGGCGTAGACGCCATGCTCAGCCCGGACAAGGCAGTAGAGGGCGTCTGCAGACCGCTTCCAGCACTGCCTCCAGAGGTCTGATAGTACCCATAGGAGCTGGAAGGCGGCGGCAGGCGCACGGGGAGCGGATTGCCTCGCTGGGCAGGCGTGCCTGGCAGTCCTGGAGTCATGTACTCGCTCTTAACCGAGATCGATTTGGACTGGGACAGCACGTCAGATGGTGTTGCGGGTGCTGGTGATGGCAACGCGTTTGGGTGGTTGTCCCGAAAGTAGCTCACCTCTGAGTACGACGACCGTGCGGAAGCAGCACCTGCCGGGCCGTAGCCCTGTGAGAAGCGGCTGGCTTCGTGCCGGGGAGGTGGGTGGCCACCTGGCCACGACGGAGACGGGCGGCCAGATGCTCCAGACGGCAGAAAAGCATTCGCAGTCGGCGTCGTGGGAGTGGACGTGTCTGAGAAATGCTGGCCAGGAGTCGGACGGTACGGCAAGGAGAAACCGGTGCCTTCAGGACCGCCAGCACCACCACTGCGCCCATAGCGGTTTGGCGCGGCGTACGCAGGCGTTTGTTCATACCGACGCCGCTTCACATCCGATTCCGAGGACAGGTCGTCTGTGGCATTCTGGCTTGCAACATTGGTGCTGTTGGGACGACCATGCTGGGGAAGTGGACGGCGGCTGGACACCCCCGAGTAGTACTGGGTGTGGCGCATGTCAATGTCCATGTTGAGGCGATAGTCGTTGTCGATGTCCGCGTATGGTGAAGGAGGGCGGCTGGATCCATAAGGATAACCAGAGCTGCTGGTGCGGCTGCCGTCGGTGCTGCCTGAGTCTGCGGCAGAGTGCAGTGGCTGTTGTGAACTGGTCGATCCGGAGACCAGCCGCGGCGTTGATGGTGTACGGGGTGTCACGATATAACGGCCTCCGCACTTGGGGCAGCGGCCGGAATCATCGCCGTCTCCTCCACTGCCGTTTCCGGAACTTCCAGTTGCACCTCCGGGACCTGCTCGCCCTCCCTTTGCCTTTGCTCGGCCCGCTCGTCGTGGCTGGTAACGGTAGTTGGGATAGAGCTTTCGATGCTCTACCTTCTCGTCTTCTGCATAGCCCTTCCACTTGTCCCGGACGTCCTGTGGCTGCCCACGCCATATCGCAGCGATGATCTTGGAGATTTCCGGATTGGCGATGCCTGGGTTCTCTGCTACCACCTGGGCTTGGCAAGCCTGGCGAAACAAAATGAACGCTGAAACCCCAGTCAGTCAGTTTATGAAAATGTTCCCCAGCCTCGCATTGCTGTGCTGTCCTTTCTATTTTTCGGCTCCGTGTTTCAACTCACCATTCCGTGGCCGGCGTACTTTGGGGCCCGGGTTGCAGAGGCACGGCTTGGAGGAATTCATGGCCTCAAGAGAAAGGAAGCCAGCCTTGGTGCTGCTCCCGGTCGTCTTCCGGTTGCGGTGGTACGCGCTGTTATTGCCGTAGTCCTCCATGGTGCTGTCCTTGCTATCGCTGGGGCAGTCTTCGGGAATGAGGTCGAGCGAGGCTGTTCGCTTCAAGGAAAGACGGGGAGAGCCCTCGCTCTTCATGTCTGGGCTGCCGCTGCTCTCTGTCGACTCCCGGGTTCCGACGCCGCTGTGAGTAGGGGGAGCGAATAGATGTGGCAAAGGAAGGTTGCTCGGTGGGCGTGACGGTTCCGAGACTGTTGGCGAGGACGGCGTAGGAGACGGGCCGTCTCCTCTGCCACCACTGTCACTGCCATGGTAAGGAGAAACCGAGGCAGACAAAAGTCCTCTGGCAGTGCTGTCGGCAATGTTGAGACGCGGTCTGACCGACATGGCTATGCAAATGCAAGTGCAACAGGAGTCGGAAGACAGGGTCCAGAGGGCAAAATAATAAGAGAAGGAGACGTGTGATGCCGTTGTGAAGCTGAAGAGGATGACCGGTACAGACGATGCACCAGGGTGGCGAGTGTTGAGGGGAGAAAGGAGAGAGAGAGAGGAAGCGAATGAGAAGAATGTGATCAGAGAAAACGGAAGAGGAAGGGGTATTGTGAAAAGAGCAGGAAGAATGCAAGTCAAACGAAAGGTGGCGCCCAAGGCATGCCCAAGGGGGCGGAGCAATGAGTTCACAGAATGGGCAGATAGATGGCTAGATAGAAAGAAGAAAGAGGGACGAAGAAAGACGACGTGAGGAGGGAGAATGTCAAAGAGATATAGACGATGAAAGAAGAAAGAATCGGCCAGGATAAAGACCTTTTAGATGTCTGTTGGGGGCGACCAGGGCGACTGTGGCAGCAGCCACTGGGGACAAAAAACATATATAGACAGGGAAAAAAAAAAAAAAACAAGAGAAAAGGGGGAAAAAACAGAGAAAAAAAAACCCCCCAAAAAAACGGCAGGGAGACCAAGATAGCACAAGAAATCGTCAGCAGACAAACAGTCTTGGGGAAAAGGAGCACAAAATACAGCGAGACAAGAAGCAGAAAGAGATGAAGCGTCCCACAACGGAACCGGGGAGACAAAGTGTTTGGGTCGGCCTGAGAGGCCGTTTGGCTTCCGGGCAGAGCGGCTTCCAAGCAGAGCGGCTCTGAAAGAGACAACAACACGGCGGGAGACAGCAGAAGCAGACAAAACGGTGAGAGTGATGACCGCTCTTTGCCCGCCTGTCAAATATGACAGGTGCAGCCAGGAAAAGAAAAAATAAAGGTGCAGTCAGAAAAAAGGTTGCAGGTGGCCGGTGAAGAAACTAGCTTGTGTGGACTGAGACCTTTTGAAGGGTGCTGGTCTATTTGAGGTGAAAGTGACCGCCAAGGTGAGAGGAGCCGGGATCGGTTTGACTCAGTCTTGATTCTCAGTCTTGCTTCTCTCTTGGCTCTCTCTTGAATCTCGGTTTCTCTGCTCCTTCCCTCCTGTCTTATTAAATAGAACTGTGAGCAGATGCCCTCCTTCTTGTTCCTGTGCCACAGGTTTCTCCTGTCTTTCAACACGCAAGTCGGGTACGAGGCTGGACGAACTGCCGGGCTACATGCTAGAACAAGGTGGCCAGATTGTAACAGACGAAACAAAGGGGAGGGGGACAAGAAAATATCGAGCAGGCGAGGTCAATGCCAAGTGAAGCGAATCTGAAAAAGGCGAGTTCGTCTGGGGAAGAAGGGAGTGGCCGGGGTTGGGCTCCGTTTCAGCCGGGCAAGCCAGGAGGCCGGTAGACGAAAGAGAGACCGAATTGTAGCTAATAGCAAGAAGAAGAAGACGTGTGGAGGACAAGAGAAGAAGCAAAAATAAAAAAATAAAAAAAACGGGAGAGGAAGGTGTCTGTATCGCTGAAGGATCCCCATGCAATGACACCCGTATAACAAAGAAACGATGATATAAACGGCGGAAAAACAAAAACACGAGCGGGGACCCAGGATGTGATTCGGCTATCGTGCTCTGTGAGTGGAAGAACGGGGCAGGGCAGCCCGGAGGGGGAGGGGAGGCTACCAACGGATGGCGAGCGAGGCGAGCAAAGCACACTCGGCAGTCAGGTATCGGGGTGGTGAGGGAGGGTGGATGCGGCCAGAGACAGAGTGGAAGAGGGCGAGGAAGAGCATGGGAAGAGTACAGAGGAGAGAGAGACAGAGAGAAAACAGCCAGGAGGATTCCGGTGGTCCCATGCACGCCGGCCACTTCTCCTTGTCTGGTGATGGTCGCCGAGGAGAGGGCGAGAGAGAATTGGGAAGAAAGAGACGAGGGGGGGGATGTTGGGCGAGGACTTGACAGCAAAGAGAGAAACGAGACACACAAACACAAGGACAGATTAAAAGAAAAAGAAAAAAAAAACACATCCAACAGAAAAGAAAGAGAGCAAGTATCAACAGCCCAGCTCGGGACCGAGATTGCCTTGGCTCGGAAGGGACAGGCCTCTTTTCTTTTGGGGGTTTCTTCTTTTTTTTTTTTCTTGTCTCTCGTCTCTTTATGAATGTTCGGGTCTTTGTCACCGGGTGTTGTGTTGTGTATTTTCCTTTCGAAACGTTTTCTTCTACATTTCTTCTTCGGTGGTTTTTCTTTCTTCTTTTTCTTTCATGCACGATCTCGCGTTCCTGCCTCCTGTCACAACTGCCACAGCCCTACCACAGTCGCAGACTCTGCAGGCAATGTGATGCGTGGTTTGCTGTGGAATTTTCGTAGGCGTGTAGGGTGTGTAAGTGTTCGTGCGGCTGGCTCAAGCGTGGATCACGCCCAGCAAGAGAGACTTTGTCCCTTTTTGTAAAATTCCCACACCGCGGCTCTGGAGGCGAAGACACCACAGGAAACAGCCCACGGGAAACAATCCGAGGAAATCCAACCAGAAAAAGGCTCTCCCATCCCTGTGCCTGAAGGGGCTAGCTATGCCATGAATCAATGATCACACCGGATGGGAAAGCCTTTGGAATATGCATGCAGGCAGCCAATGTACCCAAGCCCACACAAGCAGACAAGCACACATGCGCACATGCAGACATGCCGACACACAGACAGACCATACGCAAATGCAAGAAGACACAAATGCACACGCGCTAGTTCATACTCTGTACACGCTAACTGAGTACGAGGACAATATCCAGCAAAGGGAACAAGAATACAAGAATAGCCGCCCTTCTCCCATGCATCCCTCCCTCACCCCCCCCCCTGGTCAAGCCAAGAGGGATGACAACACTATGTAGCAAAGCAAAAACGTGTTTTTTTTTATTGTTTGGCTTGTTCCTCCTTGCCTTCGGAAGCCTTGTTCGTGCAGCCGGGAAGACGCAGGACTTGCCTGTCCCGGAAAGAGCGACCGCGCGACAAACAAAGAGGTGCCTACATACTATAGTGGCATGTACCTCTCTCGCTCCTCAGCCGCCACACTCCTCCCTCTGCATTTCTCTTTTTTTGTCTCCCGAGATGGCCTCTCATGCAAGATACGCCAACGAGTGACAACGTGGGTGGTTGGTGCCTCCTCGTACGTACATGCATTGTGCAAAGTCAGATACATCAGTTGGGCGCCCGGGGGGGGTAACGTTCTAAGCCATATCTGGGTGGTGGCAGTGTGGTCTGTGTGTGAGTGTGTGTGGTAATAGGGAGTTTGTTCGAGGTGCATACCGGTCCGGGGCCCATTCGACGTGAGTGCCCGGTGCTTGGGTTGCCGCTCCCGCTGCGTCGTGCATGCTGGCTCTGTTCTCTTTCGTGGCAATGGTCTGTGCTTTGCGGTTTGTTCTTGTCCATCTACGATACGCACGTCTTTCATTTTCCATGTATTTATTTTTGATGGACTTTGGATTCAAATGACTTCCTCTCTCCCTTTCCTCCCTCGCAAACAAGAAATCCGGCGGGAGGGGGGCATTGTCACGGACTCGGGGACGCAATGGGCACGCATGGCAGGAGTGGAAAGAAAGGGATGATCATAGCATAGTTATACATAGTATGCTTGTCATACTACCTATATGGTATGTCCTACGCAGACAGTTGACAATCAACAGTGCGGCGGTGCCTTCGCACGAGAGACACAAGCGTTCAGTCCCAAGGCCACAGCGCGAGAGAACATGACGGGGCGGAGAGCAGGGGGCTGTATGGCGCGAAGAGCGGAAAAGAGACGTGCGAGTGCGAGTTGTGCGTGCATCCCTGCCGGACACCGACCTTCACCGACTGCCTCCCGGACAGAGACAGAGACAGAGAGCGAGAGAGCGTGTGTGCTATGTAGATCGAGACTCGTTGCGTGTCATAGTCCTCTGTAACTCATAGCAGACGAGGGAAACGAGGGAAAAGAAGGGGGGGGGAAGGGTTGACCTGACCTGCTGCAGCAGGTTGCATTGGCCGCTCGAATCCTTCTTGCCTCTTCTTTGGCTTTGTGCGACCACCCGATGTCTGGACTGCAACCCTCCCAACACCAAGAGGATGAATGGGTGAAAAGAAGTGGAAGAAAGAAAGAAAGGAAGAACCCAACCGGGACTAGGCCTGGTTGCGCTTCACACCCACTGACAAGAAACGTTTATTTTTTATTTTTATTTCTATATACGTTTATTTTTTATATAGTTATTTTATTGAGTTATTTCGTCTCTTTTTTTTCTCTCTTTTTTTTCACCTCTTTTCTTACCCGCCCTTTGTGCCTCCTTCCAGGCAGGCTGTGTGTGGCCAACGCGGTTCCGGGTCACGTTCTCGTATTTTATGTCTCCTTGTTATGTTTCTTTTCTTGTCCTGTGCGCTTGTCTGTCTCGTCTGTCTTGTCTGTCTTGTCTGTCTTGTCTGTCTTGCCTAACTTGTTTGTCTTGGTGTGTATATCCAAGCTGTTTGTTGTTAGCCTCCCCTTTTTTTTTTTGGCGGTCAGGCTGTCTTGCGGACTTGCCGTCTTCCCTGCTCTCTCCCGTCGGCATCGACCTGTCCAGTTCTCGGCCTGGTTCGGTCCCCCCCCCCCACCCTCCCCCAGCCCGGCCAAACCAATCTGGGACGACGGCGCAATTTAGGCCAAATCTGCGATCGCCCATTAGTAGGGCGTCTTCTCCGGATCGACACCGTCTTGTTTCTGGTGCAATACTATGGATTTGTTTTGACTAATTGCTGTCTTTTGTTTTGTTTCTTTCCTGTCTCCCTGTCTCGGGAGCGATGCCGCTCATCAGGGTCCTCCTGATGTCCCTGCTTCGGTGCCAGTGCTTGTGTATTCCGTTGTCCCCCATGCTGGTATCGTCCCGCATTTCCTCCATGTCCCGTTCTTTCATTCGTCTCCACCCTCTAGTGAGCCGCCCCCAGAAAGGCATCGCCACCGGGGTGAGTTCTTTATTCTCCCCAGTTCCTTCATGTGATTTCTTTTCTTCTTCTTTTTTTTCTTTCTTTTTTCGTCTCTTCCTGTCTCCTCTTTACTTCTTTCTTTTTCGTCTCTTCCTGTCTCCTCTTTGCTTCTTTCTTTGTTCACTGGCCTTGTTCTTTTCTTTTCTCTTCTCTTTTGGGAGTGTCTCACCTGTTTTCCTTTCAGTGTTTCCCTTTTCAGTATCGTCTTTTCCTGTATTTTCTTTTTTTGCTTTCCCATTCTTCGGGCGTAGTGCATGGCCCCGGCGTTGCATTCACCAGGCATGCATACATGATTTTCCTTTGTTCGATTTGAAAACCCCGAGAAACCACTCGCTCTCGGCTGCCGGTTTTCGTTTCGGAGGTGTGAATGAAAGAACAGCGCGCATATGTGTGTATGGCATCCTCGAGCGGTGAATGGCTGTGCTCGGAGAATGAAAGGAGCGGGCATGTACGAGTGGAAGGGGGGGCGAGACCCTGCCGCGCCGCGCTGACGCAAGGGGTAAAGAAAAGGAAGGCGTGCATCCAGAGACGGGGCCACAGAAACAGGGAAAGACAAGAGGGCACGAGGACAGGAATAGGAGGGAAAGATGGGAGAAGACCAAGAAAGGAAGCCCATATTGGGGGTAAAAAGGCAATGATGAGCAAAACCCAGACCTTGGAAACAGCATCCAAAGGAGCCTTCAAAGGAGCTTTTCCAAAAGCCTTCAAAGACGCCTTCGGGGAGCCTCGAAAGAAACCCTCTTAAACGGCCCCAAAAGAGCCTCGAAAGAGTCTCTCCGTGTAAGTCCCTGGTCGGCCAAGACGTGGCATGGTCCCCCGATTGGCCGTTTTCGGAAACCGCATGCCAAAGCACCATCTAGCGGGCACATGCCTTTCTGGCGTTCCCTGGCGCTCCTGGCGCTCCCTGGCGTTCCCTGGCGTTCCCTGACGTTCCCTGACGTCCGTTCCCTGTCTGGCCTTTCTGGCGTTCCCTGGCCGCGGGTTTCTCGCTTGTCAACCGGTCCCGTCTCCTGATAGTACATAGTTACTACATACAAAGTAGTAACTAGTTACTATGCAGTTGGTTTTGGTTCTCTCAAGTACACGAACCAGCCAGACCCATCGACGCACACCTGCCACTTCAAGCTGTCACGTCAAAGGTCCAGCCCGTCAACGGCAACTCACCGTCTCTCGCATCTTGGCCAACGAGAAAGCGCAATCGTGCCCACCCTCCCTCCTCGCGTCCTGGTCGGCGTCCTTGCTGGGCTTCTTCCTTCCTGGCATCCGTTTCTGTCTCCTCCTTGCGGCAAACGTTGGCCCCCAGATCACAGCATGCGGTGGTATTTCTTCTCTCTGTGCTGGCCTGGCACAAACAACAACGCCGTCTTCTGCTTACTATCGTCGTTTCAAGTAATAGTTAGGTGCTCTTTTATTTACTTACTATGCACATAGTGCGCAAGATACGGCCGTTGCCCTGCACAGCAGGGCCGTTTCGCCTCACTGTCCATCCCTCGCTTCCCATTCCCCTGTTGGTGGTTTTCCTTTGTTCGTCTTGATGCGGGCTGGGGTCCTGTTGTTGTTTTGCCTTCAGCTGCGCCGGGTAGAGAGAGAAAGAGAGAGAGAGAGCAACACCATCTGCCGCCTCTTCTGATTCTACGCCGCCCCCCCTCGCGTCATCCCTTTCTTCATGCACTCAGGGGGGGTAAAGAGGTCCGGAGGAGGACTGGATTGGTTACTGTGCGCGCGCCTCGCACAGAGCAAGCGCACGGAAGAGCCACGGGGCACGCAGGGATAGCAGAGCAATTCCATAGTCTGCGAACAAAAATAAAATGCAAATAAGGTAACTTCGCAAGCCCCAGAGAATAAGAACAAGAAAGGAAAAAGAAAAAAAAAAAGAAACCAAAGCATGCAAAGCATGGCAGGGAGAGAGGCGAGTGCGAGGGAGATCAGTCCCGTATTGGCCTGCAGGGGGGGGGGGGGACCCTTTTCTTCCTAAGGCGCGCCAAATTAGGAACAAAGACACTGTTTGTTTTACCTGTTTCCTGAACGCTGTTCGGCCCTTTCGCCTTGTCCGTTGTCTTGTTGTCTCCTTCTCGGTATGGGCCATGTCTGTCATCCTCTGGCATCTTCCGTCTGTCTTCGAGCTCTCTATCTTTCTTTCTCTCTTCTCTCTTTTCTTTTTTTCCCCATGGCCCCCCCCTGCCTTCCCACCCGAGCCCAACAAACCAACAAGCATCCCTTGGCTTCCCTCTTGTCTTTCCTTTCGCTTGTGCCCTGCTGCTTCCTTTCTGTTTCGTTGTTGTCCCCATTCTTTCCCTTGCACAGAACCTCGTATTGTGCATATTGCCCATAGCCGCGCATGGCCAGCTTGGCCAGCCAGGCCAGCTTGGGACATGCCATCCTCCTGCCTTGTCTGATTCGCCCACCATCCTTGGGTCCCCCCCCCCCCCTGAGGGCCCTTCTTTTCTATCCTGTTGCTTGCTTTTTCTGCATACCTCACGTGTTCCTAGGCGACACGCGCCCTACCAGGTACTACCTGCGAGACAAAGGACGGGGCCCTCTCCATATGCAATGTGCATGAGAGCGCCTGGGGCACTCGTTCAGCACATCGTGCCACGAGGGCAAGGAACAGGAACTGTCGAGTATGCCAACAACACAGCACGACAGGATGATTGCTGTTGTTTGTCGTTGTTGTTCCGAACTTCATCCTCCTTTCCTCCACCCAGGAAACGGGGCAGGGCCAAACCCGATGAAACAACAAGGAGCAGAGGGAGATTGCATACGCGCAACGGAAATCACCGCATTGATGCGAGGGGGGGGCAGCATGAAGAACGATCACGAAAAGAGAAAGAGAATGGAAGCAGAAGGCGAAACTGGCCGCGAGAGACAAGACGAAGGAGACGGCAAAGACGGCAAAGACGGGAAAGGCGGAAACACAGCGCAACAAGGACGTCGCAAGATACAGCAAATCGTACAAAGCAAGTAACATAGGGAAGCGCCGGAATAGCAGGACCCCACGAGACAAGAAAGCCCACGACCGGGCGAGACAGGCGAAGGACGAACAGCTTAACAAAGCGAGACAATGAGCCAAGCCGAGAGACACGAGAGAGGCGTCCGCAGCGATTCTTGGGGCCTAGCCCTTTTGTGTGAGACACCACAAACATCACCCCAGTCCCAAAACGGAAAAAACGGCTTCGGTCTCCCTTTGCAAAAAAAAAAAAGAAAAAAAAGCAAGCAAGTCGCCTCTGGTATCGTGTTTGGCAATAGTCGTTCGTTGCGGTGTAGCTGGAGACGAAGGGAGAGTCCGCATTATGGCTGCTCCTAACTGTGTAGTTCGTAGTCAGGAGGACAATGCAGCGCAAACGAACAATCGGGAGCACAAAACACACGATACCTCGGGCGCAGAGCCAAAGAAAATAATAATAATAATTAAATAATAAAAACAAAAGACTAAAAAGATCGACAGGGAAACAAAGGCCCGACAAACGCCTCACACAATACCACCTCTGATGCCCTCAAGATCGACGAGGCCAAAAGCAGAAGGCCCCAAAAAGACCCGCATACGAGCTCGGGCAGGCCAAGTTGACAGACCAGATCGAAAGAGGTAAGATGCATGCTCTTGGCGGCTCATCTCCCCTGATGCCAACAAAAGACACGATCACTACGTCTCTAAGTTGTTCACTGTGTCGTCCTTCAATCGCGGTCTCATGCTGTTGTTTTAGATGCCTTGTTCTCTTCTGTTTTTTTTCTTCATACTCCTATGATCAAAGGACACGCAAACAAAAATACACGCAAATGTCAAACCCCGAACTGTAACATGAGATCCCGAAAGAAGGACCCAAGAGAGACAACGAGACACAATACCAAAGAGAACGAGAGACAGAGACAGAGACAGAGAGAGAAGGAAAAGGAAGCAAGGAATAATAAAACATACGCCACAAGCAAGCCAAACAAACAAAAAACAAACAAACAAACAGGGCCGAAAACGTGAGACCAAGACTGGCCGGATCATCTCTCCGAAAATTCGCCCCGGGTTCCTGTTATCCGCTGTCTCTCTTCTCACTGCTTCTCTGCCTCCTTCCATTCCGTCTATCCGGAAGAGGTGTCTCACTCTGATGCCGAGAAGGCAGAAGGACCGAAAAAAAGAGAGAAAAGAAAACACAAAGAAAAAAAACAAAAGATAAAACAAAAGACAAAACAAAGGGGGCTGGAAAGAAGGAACAAAACTTTTCTTTTCCCGCAGTTCTGGCCACTCTCTTTGTTCTTGTTTTCCGTGCCCCGTTTCCACCTATGCCCGCATTCGCGATTCCAGCCAGACGCCATATCTTTCTTTCTCTTCTCAAACACACTCTCTCTCTTTCACTCTCCGCAGCCCGCTGGGCCCTCTTTCCCCTGATCCGGCCGCGCAAGAGATGATTATGCCAAACCCACTGACAGCACACCCACTGCTGCTCCCAGTGCACAATTTGGGCAAATGAGAGTGACGATAATAAATTAGAACCAATCTCAGTTGGCGTGAAGAGTGAGGGGGGGGGGAACGGCGGGATTGCTCTATACCAATCCTAGAATATCTGTTCCGCTGTTTTCTCTGTTGACGGGGTTGCCCGGTGATGCGCTGCAGTGCCTCTCTTCTCTCAAAATCGCTCTCTCCCACCCTCTTCTCCATTCTTCCCCATGTCCGCGTCCTGTTGGTTTCCTTCGTGGACTGGATGGCAAATTTAGACAATGTAGCCCTTGGCCGTCCCGCCGGTGAGAAGCGCCGCACTCCGCCGTGCGTCCAGGAACAGATCTTCGCACTCGGCCACGTCCTTGATGTCGATTTCTTTGCGTCCGTTGACCCGCGCCAAGATGCTTGTAATGGTTAGTCTTTGGAAAGAGAGAGAGAGAGAGAGTTGTTTTCTGTTTCTAGGTGTGAAGGAGGATCAACCCCGTTGTCTTTTTTCATCTTCACACTTTCAAAACTCACCTTGCCGGTGCCAGTAACTGCAGGCAGTACCGCAGGCTGATGCGGACGCCGTGCTCGGCAATCTTGTCAATGGCCGCGTCGCTGATGGCCGTGCCCTCGGTGGTGGCCCGCAGGCGGACGATGCGGCGGATCTCGTCGGCGTCGTAGGCGTGCGTGGGGATGATGAGCAGGCGGGCGAGGAAGTCGGGCGGGATGCCGTGGGCGGCAACCAGGTCGTCAGTGCCGCGGATGGTGGTCATGCCGCGGTTGGAGGCGAGCACGACAATGGGCGAGATGGGGGACTCGAGGGCGCGGTTGAGGTAGGTGAAGCACTCGACGTCAAGCATGTGGGCCTCGTCGATGAAGAGCACGCCCGGCACGAGCTCGGCGACGCCCTGGTCAATGTACTTGCTGACGACCTTGTTGATCTCGGTGCGCAGCTTGTCCGTGATCTCGGTCATCTTGGGCTTCATCAGCTGGCCCATCATGGACATGATGTCCTGGCCGCCCTGCGGCCGCGCGTTGGCAATGTCGAGGTCGTGCAGCGTGACGTCCTGCACAATCTCCTTCTTCTTGTGCACCTCGCCCTTGGGAATCGGCACGTACTCCTCGGCCTCGAGGTCAAACTCGGTGGCGTACGCGTCCGACCGGCCCACGCGCTTGCACGCGCCCGTGTTGGCCTCAATGTAGATCACGTCGCCCACCGTCACGCGCTCCTTCTGGATCGCCTCGTAGATGCTGGGGTCCAGCCGCAGCTTCTTCTGGCCCTTGGCGCTCTTCAGCCCGATCAGCAGCGTGCTGATCGTCTTGCCGTAGCCGCCCAGCGGGTTCTCCGCCTCCTCCGGCGTCAGCTCCGTCACCTCGCCCTCGTACACCTCCTTGGTCTCGCGCACTTTCAGCCCGATCGCCCGCCGGAAGTTTTCCATCAGCACCTCCGTCTTCTTGATCTCCGTCGAGTAGATCTCGCTTCCCACGATCGGGCAGAACGGGATCTTCGTGCCCAGCTCCTGGCTGATCGCCAGCGCCAGCGCCGTCTTGCCGGTTCCTGGCCCGCCGGCCAACAGCACGCCGCGGCCAGCCATCTTGTGCGCCCGGATCAGGTCGACCACGACACCGCAGGCCTAGTCCAGATTCATTAGCCAGGATTCTTCCATCCAACAGCAGCAATACACACAAAAAATAAAATAAAAATAAAGATAACCCCCCCCAAACAGAATATCCTACCTCTCGTGCGGATGCCTGGCCGACAAAGCCAGACGCCTGCCGCTCAGCCGTGCCATCTGATTTGAGTCCGAGACCCTTGATGTGCGTGTGCGCCGACGTCCGATTGTCGCGGTTGCTGTTCTTGACCTCGCTGATCTGCACCATCTTGGCGATTCCCCCTAGCTACCTGGCTGTTGCTTAGGCTTGCTCCTGTTGTTCTTCCAGCTCCTGTTGTTGCTTATGTTTGCCGTTGCGGCCGTTGCGTCGTTTGCGTTTGTAGCACAAGCGCAAAATAAATCAACAAGGCAAAGGCTGTTGGCTTTGGTGTCGTCCAATGAAGTGTACTCGTTGCTCGTCAAAGTGTCGTCGTGGACCAAGCCGTAGCAGTTGACCGTATTCGTCTCGAGTCGTCTGGAAGTGAAATATGGAGTCGTCGACGGGTGGCGGGAGAGTGGATGCAGCAATGGGCGGGAAAGGAGGGAAAACAAGCTGTCGTCAGAATTTCAGCAATTCGAGAAAGGGAGGATGGGCGCCTGGTCGCGCCAGCCAATTTTTCGACACCGCGACGTTATCGATAAGAGCAGCAGGAACATGTCACATGACAAGCACAACCGCCTTTCCATATTAGAACAGCTCCTGGCTGTGAACCACAACGCAGTATCAATCCCAAGGGGCAGCTCTTGTCTGCCATACATTTTATCAAGCGCTCTATCATGCATATCTAATATCGAAATATACGCCCCTATATCACTTCAATATGTGTTCCAATATGCGTCCCCAACATATGTTCCCGGTATATTGAGAAATGTCCCCTAAATGTCCGCGCGCCTCCAATGGGTGCCTTTATTGTGCTGCCCGAACTGTCACCTCTTCAGTTCGGTCTTCTCGCACAGATTCGTCCTCCTCTTCCTCACTGTCCTCGGCATCCAGCATGGGCACGCTCTCCGCAGGGATATTGGCAGTGGGTATCTCATGGCCAGCACCGGTTCTGGCCGTCGCTCCCAACTCTAGTTCCGAGACAGGCAAATTGCCTGCTTCCACATCCCCAGCACGCGGCTTGTTTCCCCCCGGCTTCTGGGTCAGCACGACCCATAGTGCGCTTCCAACAATAAGACCGCACCCCGCGAGGCTGACAAGGTCCATCTCGTTTCCAAAGACGAAGCGGTCGAAAAAAGTCGCAAAGAGCATTTGCGTGTACATCATTGCGGTGGCACGATTGGACCGCTCAGAGCCGAGCCCTTTCGTGGTGAACAGCTGCGTGAGGAAGCCACAGATACAGATAAAGCCGACCAGAACCCATTGACGCGGTGAGTGTGGCAGGCCGAACCGTAATGACGGCTGGCCGATGTCCAGCAGAGGAGCCGCCGTCAAAACGGTTCCCGAAATGATCAGGCAGCTTGTACCAAAATAGTTGACAGAGATCAGCGGGTGTGCGCGTGGGCCGATGGCACGGATGGTAGTAAAGGCGACCGCCGATCCCAGGACACCTAGGAGCGCCACGCCAATCGCACCCAGACGCTGCATGGCTGTGGGCGCAAAGGTCGATAGAGTCCCTTCGCCTACACTTTCTGTGGCATTCGTCGCCGCACCTGCAGCAACGCGCGCCACGGTGGTGGCGATGCTGGCGCCGGTAATGGCTGCTGAGGGTGTTGCTGCGGCCGATGCCATAGCCTCTGCCGTCGTGTTGGCCAGCTTGCCCGCAGCGGCCGTGGCGCTCGGAGCAAGGGCGCTGAACAGTGACACGGGGCGGGTGATGAGGATGACGCCAATAAACGCCATAGCGGAGGCGATCTGTTCCTTGCGTGTGAAGCGGTCCTTGAGGAACACGTGGCATATGTAGCCCAGCACGCTGGGCGTGAGAAAGGTGATGACGGTCGCCTCGGCCAAGGGCAGGTACATCATGGAGTACCACATGCCAAAGAGACCAAAGAAGCCCGTGAAACCGCGAGCGACCAGAAGCCACCGTACGGCCGGGGGACCGAAGGGGAAATGGGGTATCTTGGCCCGGTACATGTACACGGAGCTGACGATTATAGTCGCGACCATGCGGATGAAGAGAAGCTGGAACGGCCCCATGGCATGTTCTTTCTCGAGCTCGAGCAGGCGGGCAGACAGGTGCATGAGCGAGCCAAATAGCTGGGCAAAAAAGACAAACAGCACAGGCCTGTGCTTTGCCCAGAAGCGGCCAAAAGCCGTGCTCTTCGGTCGTTGGAGGCTCGGTTCTCGTGTTCTGTCCGGATCCAGTGCCGGGGAGGAGGCACGGAAGGAGGACGGCGAGAACCGGCCGGTCTCTCCAGAGAACGAGCCGATGGACACCCGGTGGAAGACATCGGGCGGTTCCAGTAGGCGTTGTGTTGACGGCGGACGCGGTGACTTTTGGCGGAATGCGGAAGCATCGTCGGCGGTTGGGTGGGTCGAGGGTGCCGTGTTGTCCGAGGCGATCCGGGTTTGTGATTGCTGGGGACTCGACTGCTCGGAGAGAGACACCAGCTCGGCGAGGTCGTCCTCGAGCTGGGTCTTGTCGACCGGTGTTTGTGGGATGTGGAGATAGGGCGCCATCGAGTTGGTGGGCCGTCTTGTTGTGGTTTGGGTTGCTTCTTTGCTGCTTCTTTGCTGCTTCTTTGCTGTTTCTCTTTGTCGTTCAATCTTCTTCAGCTCCGTCTCATCCAACCTTATTGCCTCCCTCTCCCAGCGCGTGTGTTGTGAACGATCCTCCTGCGTAGGACCATTCTGTGGTGACTGTTGAGCCACGCACAAAAGTAACAAAAGATAGTTCAAGATAAATTGGAAAAGTAGATCAAGATCAAAAGTTGTGATTTGAGAATAAAGCCTCGTTAGTTTCGTACGTTGACGTGCGTAGTCGGTCTAGCGGCGCAAAGAGGAAAATCTCGATCTATGCCAACATACAGAGACAAACGAGCCAATACAGACTGATAATGTGTAACAATATGATGCTCTTTGTGGTACCAAACAAAGGAAAGACTGCCCAGACAAGAGAAGAACAAGAAGAAAGAAAAGAACAAAAGAAAATCACAAAACACGAAGGCACAGTCCAGCGCCGGATCTGCAGGCTGACTGATGAGGGGGGGGCAGCTTTCTTCTGAACTAAAGTCACCCAAAATGCAACCAAAAGTGCGCCCAGTGAGGGCCAACTGTGTGTTCGGTTGGTTCTACGGACTGGGCGGGTAGACTGGGTGTGGTAGTGGTGGGCCGGTACGGTCGGAGCCTGGGAGAAGAAAAAAAAAAAGGCAGAGAAGGAAGGAGTTGCAGGCAAACTGTTGTAAACGAGTGGCTCTCAGGCAAACTTGCCCGTCTCGTGTGGGGATCGAGGGGAAACAGAAAGAGCGCCATCGAACCAGAAGGCGCCACTCAGCGTCCCTCTTGCCTCTTCTGGCTGCCAGCGATCGGCTTTCTTGGCATGCGCAGCCCTGCCCACGCTGCACACAGTAGGATCATGCCCCCCAAAGGACACCCGATGTCGCAACCGAGAATTTATTGGGCGAGTTTAACCGGTCTTGCATCTTCTGACCACTCACATCACAGGCCAGCCCACCCAGCCACCAGAAAGGACCCAGACGGTGCCGCTACCCAACTACTACCAAGTAATATGTACGAGTACTGCACGTACAGAGCAAAGGCAAAACCGTAGCGCGCGTGACGAGAGGACTATTGCTGTAGGTTGAATGGATGCCATTTGTTGGCAGATGTCGTCGTCGGCCAACAGCAACGGCCCGTCCTAGCATCAAATTGTGACATCAGCTAGCACATCTTAAAAAACATGCTTTGTCAGGTGCCAGGCAGTTGTGTTCAATGCCAAAGTTTGCTTACCAGTGCCGGAAGAAACTATTACACAGCGTCTTGAGATACGTCTATGACGTACATTGTCACAGTGGTTGAAAAAGAGAAGCCTAGAACCGGAAAGCCCCCGCATCAAAGCCTTAGTATCCCCGATGAACAATGGATTCAAACGATTGAAGTCATGTCTCGTTGTAAATGCTATAGACCAATCCCGTTGCTGATGATGCAAACCCTCCCATATTCCGTGACGCCGCGCTGTGCTTGCCTCAAAGGTCCTAATACAAATTGAAAAAAAAAATGAAAAAAAAATGAAAAAAAACCACGCTCGCCCTCGTCCAAACCCTGGTTTTCAATCCTCTTCTCCGTGTTCACCTCATTTCCATATCGATGTCGTCATCCAGATCGGCCAGGTCATCTCCGCCTTCGGCGTCGCCAGCGTCAGCTGCCGGGCTGGCAGGATCGGCCGCGCCATCAAAGCCCCCAAAGATGTCGTCGGTAGCATCGTTGCCGACCTCGGTCCCGCCCGAGACTCCTGCTGCCGCTGCCGTAACTGCCGCTGTTGGCCCCCCTCCCGGGCTCTCGCTGCCGGATGGTGTCAATTTGATCTTTTTCTTCTTGCCGCCGCCCACATCACTGCCGCCGCCGCCGCCGCCAGCAGCCGATTTCGGGCCCCTTTTCCGACTGCCACCGGCCGTGACACTGCTGCGTCCATCGGCCTTCGAAGTGGTATCGTCGCCGGTTTTGTCGTTCTTTGCCGCCGCGTCTTTCTTGATGTCGGCGTCGTCCAGGCCACCCAACTTCACCAGCTCGTTGACATCCGCCTTACCAATGTTGCCCTCGCCGATGCCTGGCATTTTACGCGCGTCTTTGACCTCCTTGCTCATCTCAAACATTTCCCTAACTTTGCCCAGGAACAAGGGGTTCCGCCGCAGCGCAAACTCAAAGTCTTCGTACTTGATCTTTTGACGGCCGGCGTAGTGGGCCATGCGGGCCGCTTCGAAAGATAGGCTCTGGATGAAGTCGGTCGCGATCTCGTCGAGTAGGCGCATCGACTCAGGCAACGGCTCGCGGGCATCGCCGCTGCCATAGAGGAGCTGGCGAACTGGAAATAAGTCAGATTGGCTCTTGCTTTCTTACATCGGGCCCAACCAGCAATTTGGCACACGGCGAACAACAATTCCCACCCCTTGAACCCCCTCTACCCTTCTGAAGTCCATCTCGTAAACCAAGAAGAAAAAGCCAAAAATAAAACGTACGCTCGCCGTAGCCAAAGTTCATCTTGCCGACATTCTTGCCGGCGCGCGCTCTGGGCTCCATCCTGAAATGGTCGTGATGCGAAAAGTAGGGTAAAGTCGGTGAGAGTCGAAGGCGGAGGTGGACGACGCAGATGATCAGACGCAAATAGTATCGATCTCTCTCAAGGAGAGAGTGCAGTGTCAGATGTCTGAGGATTTTGCCCTGGCGAGTTTCCCAGGTCGCGTGCGCGTCTAGTTATGGAAGGAGCTTTCGTGATAGCGACGTAGCTTCACAAGCTACTGAGCACCTTCGCTGACTCTTTCGGTCTAGCAGGAGCGGAATAAAGATACATCCGCTTTCGTCATGTGACACTTCACGTGCTTATATATTATCGGCGGGCGTGGGGATTCTCTGTATTAGACAGTTATCCGCCGAGGCCAATGACAGGACCGGTAAAGGGCTACTACAGAGATAGCATTCTCAATAGTACGTTGTACGGTATGCCTGGCGAGAGGATCTAAGGCCGTTTTCGCCCCACATTATCCCCCGAGCAGTAAGTACAGGCGGCCAGTCCGACAGGAGAGGCCGATCAACACCCGAAGAGACCATGAAGATGGTGTGAAACGTTTCTTCTTTTTAAAAGTGGCAATTGTCCTGGAAAAGATATCGTAGACACAATATTTTTCTTCTGGACCCATACGCGAAGCATAGCGAGACCGTGCCAGCGTTGACGCCCTCTCTATTTTGTTCTCTTTATCGACATATGTATTAGAATCCAATCCGGGAAAGTCTCTTCGAAATTCTAGGTATCTTATCGGCATACACGACCGGCCCGGTTCCATCACCAAGTATCATTCATCACCATGGCTCCCGCAGCAACTCTCGATGTCAGCGACGTCACGGTCAAGTCCGACCAGCCTGAGAAGGTCGACAAGAACAAGACGCCTCTGGAGGCCATCTCCCACGGCGATGTGCTGCCGGGTAGGTGCATGTTGTTCCGGGAGACGGCCGGGAGGCCGGGAGATGTGATCCCGGTCGCCGTGGGCCATTGACGATGAACAAGACAGCGTAGACACGGCTGGCCCTTGAGACAAGACAGCGAGACTGACACTGGCAACCTTCTCAGGCATCCCCAAGTTTCCCACGTACGTGGCAGAGCGCCGGCACACGCTGATTCACATGGCCGCCGTCTTCCGGTACTTCGCCCGGGCCGGGTTCACGGAGGGCCAGAGCGGCCACATCTCGGTGCGCGACCCCGAGTTCCCCAACATGATCTGGATGAACCCGCTGTCGCGCCACTTCGGCATGCTCACGGCCGGCGACATGCTTCTGCTCGACATGGAGACGGGCCGCGTGGTCGCCGGCGGTGCCAACCCGGTCACGCGCAAGCGCACCGCCAACGAGGCCGGCTTCTTCATTCACCGCGCCGTCCACCGCGCCCGGCCGCACAACATCCACGCCGTGTGCCACGCCCACACCATGGCCGGCCGCGCCTGGGCCGCCTTTGCGAAGCCGCTGGACATGCTGACGCAGGATGTCTGCACGGTGTTCGACAACCACGCCGTCTACGCCGACTACGGCGGCATTGTGTTTGCCGACCAGGAGGGCGAGAACATTGCGCGTGCGCTGGGCCCCACGAACAGCGCCGCCATCCTGATGAGCCACGGCCTGATCACCGTCGGCAACACCGTCGACGAGGCCGGCTTCCTCTTTGGCCTGATGGACCGCTCGTGCCAGATCCAGCTCCAGGTCGAGGCCGCGGCCGCCAACGGCAACCTGAAAAAGGTCATCATCAGCGACGAGGAGGCTGCCTTCAACTTCCGCATGGCCCACGAGGCCAACATTCTGTACCGCGAGGCCCAGCCCGACGTCGAGCTGGAGATCGAGGCTGCCGGCGGCGAGGAGGCCATGGCCAAGGGCTTCGACCAGCTGGTGATCGAGCTCGAGTAAGTAGCTAGGAGAATGACGAAGAGGATGATGTTGGGGGGGGGACAGAGCCAGAGAGATAAAGCAGGAGAAGCAACACAACACAGAATCTTGAATCGCCACATCTTTCAAATCTTTTGGATCCTTGGTTCGCCTGTGGATCATTCAACAATCAACATGTGCCCCCTAGCCTGGTGATAATTTGTCTTGTTCTTCGCTTCTCCACGTGCTCTAATAATGCTGGTAATTGACCCTTTTTTTCTCTTTTTTTCTTCAATTCTGTGATTTTTAAGACGTAGTTCAACAGCATGTCTCCATATGCACATGGGGCCGTAGACGAGGAACAGCAGCAAACGAAAATCAGAAAACAAAATCACTGGCCATAGTTATGTGCTGAAACGCAGCACGCAGCATGTCCATCTGGAAGAACGGACCGACGGCGTTACGGGTGCGGTCTTACTGACACAAGCAAGCCTCGCAACCAGGCGGAGGTGGATTAGACACCACCAGCTTGTCCTCTTGTGCATGTATGTCTTGATGCAGTGCAACAAAAGGAGAGGCACAACCACCTCCGCGCAATCCCAATCTCCTCCTTGGAAATAGCTCTGCTGTCTGCGCATGGGGACATCAGTTTGCTAGTCACGTCGAACGCAAGATGTGTTGGCAACGGAGATCGGCTGCCCGCATCTCACGGCCAGGAGCAGCACAAGCACACAAAAAAAAAAAAAAAAAAAAAAAAACCAATCAAGGGCATGCCCTCTCTTGGTGAGACACGACGCACCCGCTGGTCTAGGCCCTTGAGGCGATCGCCGATTGTAGTCCCCGTTCCCAGATGCAGGGTGCACAAGGGAGAGTAAGAAAAAGCACAGGTTGCGCCGACACAGGCAAGACATGGCCGTGTCAGGACCGTGTAGGAAACGAGCCTGGCCCTTCGTCTACCCATTTCCGCGGCCTTTTATCGAGTACGGGATGCCTCGTCGTCTTGGAGTCTACGACAAGCCCTTCAAGCTCTCCTTCGTCAGCAGGTAGTCAAACTCCCGAAGCTCCGCATCAACAAGATCGCTCCCTTGTGCGGAAAGTTGTGCTGCTGAAGGCTACGCTTTTCGTGCCGACGGCTGGATTCTTGGGGTGCTTTGGTCGTTCCTCGCCAAACGGTGTTGTCGGGCCGCCTGTGATCGATGCTGTGACCAAGTTGCTTTTTTCCACGGCCGTGTGGCGAGGTGCGACAGGGTCGATGGCCTTTTTGTTTGTGGACCAGAGAATGGACCAGTCCATCCACACGACGTTGCGGCTGGGTCCCTGCTTCAGCATAAACTCGCGCAACGCTCCCACAGTCATGCCGCGCCGCAAGATGCCGCGAACGGTGAGCATTCGTGGGTCGTCCCACCCGGTAACAAGCCCCGAATCAACGACTTTGGCGAGCTTCCGCTTAGACAAGATTGTTCGCGTAAAGTTGATGCGGGCAAACTCCCACAGATGTATGGGTCGGAGATGCAGCGTCTCCCAAAAACCAGTGGTACTGCTCGTTTCGGTCTGCGTACTCGGTTGTTCGCAGAGCATGTGTGACCCCCTCGATGCTGTCAACAGCCGGGCATGCAAAGTCGTATGTTGGGTAGATATTCCATGTCCAGCCCGTACGATGGTGTGGTTGCGCTTCTTTGTCCTTGGCATTGGGAATGCGGTAGACGACTGGGTCTCTCATCGTTCCATTGTCAGAATCGAAGAGAATCTTGGCCCGAATACAATGCTGCCTTCCCAACGCAGTTCCCTCATTCATCTCCCTAAACATGGCAAGGCTCTCCTCAGAGGGACGGTCCCGGCGCCGGCTCGGAATCCGATATCGACGCGCTTGTGTCTGTATCTCTGGATCAGTATCATCCGCGTACGCATCGCCTTCTCAAATCATCTGCTCACAAATATCATAGAGCTGGTAAAAACAATCGCTTGTATATGTGATTGGGTCGGGTTTGACACCAAGCAGATTGGCATCATGTATGATCGACTCTTCGAATTCCATGCTTTCTTTCGTCGGATTCGTATCGTCCAACCGAGTGACGAGTTTCCCAGGGAAGGCTTCGTGCGCAAAGTAATCATTCAGAAAGCTTTGGCGTGTCCAATATGAAGATAACCTCTGTCAACCAGGTAGAAGTAGTTGATAGCCAGTGAAGTCTGAGCGATTCCACATGAGCTTGTATTACTCACGAAGGCTCAGGTGGGAATCGCGTCACCACCCCATTTTCCGTATCCTTGATTCCAATGCTGTAGGTCGCACCAGCTTTGCTGGCCGCAGCGTGCTTGTCCTTTTCCTCTTTTTGCGCTCCTTTGATGCTTAGTTTGAATCTCGGGGCGGGCAGCCTCAAGATACCCGAACCAGCGCTTCGCATTCGTATAAGCACCTTCACGGACATGCGCAAGAGCGACATTGTTTGTCCGGATGGCAAGCCATACCTGCTCGTCTCTGGGGCCCAGCTGATAACCGTCCAGATATGTCCGGAGCGTAAGGAGTAGCTCCAGCTCCCGCATTTGTGATTCGACCATCTTGCAGTCAAGCTGCTTCCAAGTAACTAGCTGCCATGTTTTCAGCCATTGTGGATGCAGTAGAAGCGGTGCGATTTCGTTTTGTTTCAGTAGATGCTTTCTGATCAAGAATTTTCGTTCGCCGATGAGTCTGCCGGGCAGAGGATTTGACCGCATCAATTTAAGATGAGAAGGGTGGCCACGTGCTGGTATCCCGAGATACAGCTACGTACATTTTGTTGTCACTTGACTACATTTCACGAAACGAAAACAGTATTTACCACAGCCTTTCGTGAGCGTTTTGTCAATTCAAATCCCGGTTGTTTCTTATTCGTTCGTATACACACAACCAGTGCTGGCAAGCAAGGAAAGGGTACAAAGCAACAACTAGGTTGTTGTTACTATGTATTACTCACCGAGCCTTGCCCTCCCAAACTGATGCCTATTATGCTTGCGCCAGGAGAAGGACGTCTGTCTCTCTGCCCTGTGGGCATGTACTTGCTGCGGATCAACGACATTTCCCCCGGTTCCGTATGAGAAAGAACAGGAAGGGGAGGCGGGTTGGCCAAGACACGACAGCACTCATTGCGCCCTGGTGCAGACGGACAAAGAGGACGCTCACCGCGGCAGACGGGACCAAAAGAGTGGCCAATCGGGACCGAAGGGAAATGTCTGGGAGAAGGCCTCCTTCAATCGCCCTGCTGTGCCCTCTTCTTCTGTACCACCACACCCAGGTCCTATGTCTGGCCCCCATCGCTGCCGAACGAGCGGCTACAGGTCAGACAGAGCAGAACTTGACTTGAGCAGAATAGCATGATGTGCTCTCAGGCACGCTTATGGACATGCTCGAGCGCGACACAGACACACACTATTGCATGGTTGCGCACATCTGTGCTTCCCTCATCCACTTCCCTCGTAGGGAAGGGTTTTTGCATGAAAAATGAAACAATCCGCAGGCCACCACGGACAACCACGGGCAACCACGAACCAATGTTGCTGTGCATATCGTGCCAGGCGGCCATACGCAAGCACACAGACCCAACTTCGGCAAATCCTGAGCAAAAAGAAAAGAAATCATGCAGAACCAACAGCCAACGGTGTTGCGCCCTGTCGGGCATGACGGCACGGGGAAGACGGACACGTCAGTCTGCGCAGCCCTCCCAGCTCTCTCTTGTCTCTTTGTCAGCACTAACAGCGTCCCCGCTGTACAGCACACTGTAAATGTTTACGCTGTTAACGACATGAACAGAGGAGAGGGAGGGATGGAGAAGGATGGGGGCCACGAAGGAGGGACACAGCCAACCGAGGACGGGCTGTTTTTCATGCTGTGTGAACAGTGAACAGGCATACATGGGGGGGGGGGAACGCCCTGGCGGCTGCTTCGCTGGTAGTATTTTTCACACCTTACATCGCGGTATCACGGTGTACGGCGGCAGGGTGAAGGCGTGGGATGCGCTGATAGTGGAAGGATGAAACTGAGTGAAAGGCGTTTTTGGGTCTGACAGGCACGCACACACACACACGCGCATACACACAGCGTCAGCAAGCACAACGTAAGCACGCACACGCACGCAACCGGAATCTCACTCAACTGCAGGCACTCGCACTCCTTGCTCCTTGCTCCTCGCCAGTCATATTTCGCTTCCAGAGCGTCCAACAAAGGCCAACAAGGCCATACATACATAGTAGTACACACGCACACACACCCCCTGCAGCATGGGACCGCTCCCAGGAACAACCCACGAACCACAAAGACAGGCACAGCGGACACTTCGGAGGTGGGGTGTGCTGTGGCCTCTGTTTGGCCCGCCTAGAGTCCGGATGGCTCATGGGAGGAGGCGATGTTTGTTTTGACTAACTACCGAGTATTGGTGGCCCCGCATGCCGCCCGCCGCTTTCCGGAAGGAATGGATAGGGCAGCAAGGTAGGTAGGTACCTTGCCGTGCACCACCGTACCTTGGGCGTGTTGTTGTTATTGTTGTCCTTTCTCGGAAGTTTATGCTGGGTGGACTGACTTTTCGTCTTCAATAGCCCCTGTACATGACATGGTTGAAATCGCTTTTGTTCAACGTTCGTGGCTTGTTTGGTTCACTCGGTCCTGTTCTCTCTTCCCTGTCCCTTGCTTCGTACCATCGCCTCGCCTCCGTGGGTGACGAATCACTCTTGGTTGGGCCAATCTGGTGTGCAGAACCAGGACTGGATGGGAGTACTATGTACGGTGTGGTTGTAGGGCACATTGGTGCCAGGCAGGCAGACGACCTTACCTGCGTATTGTGAAAGTGCAAATCAGCGCTTCCAATGATACCCAAATGGCATCCGGCTCCCATAGGTTGCCAGACTTCAAAGTGTGATTGGCGTGCGACATGTGGAAAAATGGGGAAAGTGTCGAGAGCGGCCGGCTCGCCAAAGAGGGGAAGAGCACCGGTAACTAGAAGGACACCGAATGGAAGAACAGGGAGAACCCAGAAGATCCCCTTCCCTGTGGACTTTTGAAACGGCCGCGCCTTTGCCGTCTAATAGTCAGGGGATGTCCAGGTAAACTACAGAGTATGGTTGAGTTTCGCATGCCGAGCCAAACAAAACTGGAACCCCCAAATGGGCATAAATGAAACATTAAAACAGAGGGGCAGAAAAATGGAGCACGAAGAAAATGCGTGTACGAGTACAGGACTCGTCAAGACGACGAAAATGGAAAAAGAGGCAGCCGTCTTCACCGAATTGTTGCAGAAGCTGGCCAGGCCAGACCCCTTCCCCCCAAAAGGCGCGCATCGTCATGTCCGACGTACTCGTACCCCGAAAACAGGATCGGAGAGGGGCGTTTACTATGCTCCGTTCTCTTTACCATAGTATTGTTTATTTGGCGATTTCCTTCTTTTATTCCTCTTTTTTTTTGGTTTGGAGAGGGGCCCGTTTCAAAATCACTGATTCTTTTGTTGGCCGTCTTCTCCCAACTGTGGAGCTGTCCAACTTGAGTTGTCAGGTTGCAGTCGGAGCGAGAGAAAAAAAAAGAAGAAAAAAAGAGAAACACGTCTGTATCCGATTCGTCCTTGAAGAAGCAAGTCGTATCCGCTTCGCCCCTCGAAGAAGCAAGCTGTATCCGATTCGCTCTCAAAAAGAAACAAAAAGTGAGGGATTTGAAGACAGCTGGAGGACCCAGTTTGGGAAGATTCGCTCAAAGTCGTCGAAGCCGCCAATATGTTTCGCTTCTCAAGGCTTCGCCTGTCCTACGTGTACATTCCGTCCTCCCTTTTCCCTTGCCGTTCTTGTTTCTCTTGACACTTTCAGCCGCATCATGGGGGCCATTTCGGGCTCCGTGGAGAACTGGGCAAATGAGAGAGAAAGAGATAGAGGAAAAGAGAACGAGAGACCCGTCTGGATGTGCCACAGCGGCACGGTCTAGGCTACTCGACGATACGAGGTCTCTTTGTCCTATCCCCCTGCCTGTCCTTTTTTCTCTCTGTCTTGCCTTTTGCATTGTGCATAGGGCGTCGCTCACTGCAATGGTGTCGTTGGGCGTTGCTTCTCCAGCTCCACAGCTGGTGCGCAAGCTGTCGCGTAGAAGTGTGCCGCAGACTCCGTAATAGGAAGTAGTTGGTGGGCTTACACGCAACCGGCACAGGTCGCCGTCTGTCGAGGCAAGACCGGCTGGATGCCACCTCGTGTGTTTCTTTGCATCCACCACCCCGCATGAATCAGAAGAAGAGCCTACGAGTACATGACCAATGTTGCAGCAATGCCTCCAGGAAAGCAGCCGGTACGATTAAGAATACGTCCCATCGTACGGTTGTCGAACACGTTGTCGGTGGGCAACGGACAACTGTTCCATCGCGTATGGGTAGCTGTGGGGTTTTCTGTTTCTTTTCTTGTTCAGTTAATACTGCTGCGTTGCATCTGTTATTGCTCGGGTCTATTTTTCTGCTGTATTTCCGCTTCGGCTGTTACTGTTACAGAGCAAAAAGGTAGGAACCATTCAACTCGTTCCGCGGACACGCCCCAAGAACATTCCATAACGACGCACCCGCCCGGCATCCCTTCTATTTCGAAGCAATAGCTGGCCGAGTGTCTGTTGCATGCAGGAGCGTCTAGCCTGAAGTCACTGTTGGATCGTACCGAGGCAGATGTCCCGTTTCCCGCCAAGGGTACCGCTGAACATGCCTGCATAAGTTGCTCAGTCATGAGTCTCACAGCAAATCTTGGAGGCAGATGAACCTGCGGACAGAGCTTGCATAATAGCGGCACACGGTGCAGGGATGCTTGTGAAATGTGAATATCATAGATGCATACTCGTACACCTGCCTACATGGGAATAAGTGCCCGAGGCAGGCGAGGAAAAAGAGGGCATGGCCCAATTACGCCCTTACGCCATCATCACTGTATTGACAGCCCTTTCCCCTCATGAGCTTGCACCAGGAAATATGCAGGCTTCCTTGCTATTTCTCTTGACTGCAAACAGATACTGCTCTTGTTTTCCGGGAACGGCCTGATATTGGTTTGAGGGAAGCAGGGAAAGGCGCTGATTGTAATACGATGTCGATGAGCCCAGTGCACACTTTACCCAAAGCCACTGGCTAGTTAGTTGTTGCACACCCAATCTCGCAGCATCTTTGTTGACTGGCTATTATGCAAGCACCGTGTAGGTCCCTCAGATAGACCAATATCGATGCGGGAAGGAAAGAGAAATAGCGGCCCCAGAAAACTAGAGGACCTTTTCTAAGGAAGACAACCGGATACTGGGTTCGCCTGGTTGGGCGGCTTGAGATGGGTGCTTTGTGGTTCCGGGTTGTTGCTTATGTCATGTTTCATGCGACCAAGTGAGAGAGTGGGTGAATCGACTTCCATCCGGTAGAGTCACTTTGTGCATACTTGCTGACTGTGCTGTCACGCCCGAGGGATTCGGCAGACTCGTAGGCGTTGCACAGGAACAGGACACGGGAACTGCAGGATGGAGACGGCGTGTTTTGTTTCATGCTTAAAAGAAGTACTTCATAACCAGGGTCCTAGTAAGTACTTTGCATCTTATCCTGTACACAGTAACGGGGAGTCTTTTATCTTTTCAGCATTATGCCTTGCTAGAGCATAATACAGATACAGCAAGAGGTTGTCGACGCCGACAGTTTTGTTGTGCTTTTCACTTGCCGAGAACACAGGGCACGGGTTGGAAGACCCGTTCACGATCCCTGACAGGGCAGTCCCAGAGGGCAGTCCCAGAGGGCAGTCCCCGAGGGCAGTCCCGGAGGTAGCAACTGTATCTTGCTACTCGTATGTAAATTGGATACTCATGGAGGACTGCTGCTCCCTGTAAACAGGGACGGCAATGCCCCCATACAGCTACAAATGGCTGGAGGAACCCGAGTGAAAAGTTTTTTTTCCTCCGCCCTTTGGTGCCGGTCTTCTGAAACAACGACAACAAGGCGCGGCAGAGAGAGCCCAATCCTCGTGATCCACAGTGTCGTTTGAGGACAGTGTGCGCTGGAGAGGCGCCTTTCGTTTGCTGTTGCCGTCGTTGGGATTACGAGCATTGTTGCTGATTCTTTTGCCAGCGGAACCGGCCGGGATATGGATTTGACTGACCTCTTACTATGTATGTATCCGCAAAGCTATTACGACGCGAGAAACGGAAATGCGGCAGAATCCGTGGGTCAGCCTATTTTTGCTTGTATTTTTCTTTCCCACTCCCCCATGACCTTGGCTTCGGAGCATGAGTAGCAGTAAGTAGCCGGGAACGGCCCTGGCAGAGAAGAAGTCGACAATAGATACACACTGTAAGATGCACCCACGAGACAAATGATTTTGGGGGGGGGTTTCCTTTCTGTCTCTTGTTCGGTCACATTGCCAGGAGGCGTGTGCTTAAGCAGCAGCCTTGGCCCGTCTCCCCATCTGCGTGCCGCAGGCTAAAGTCTCCAAGAAAAAGAAACTAATGTGGTATGTATTACGAGGCGTTGACAACTCTCGTCCTTTCAGCAAGGAAGCGGCAAAGGGGAGAACACACAAAAAAGAACGCTATTGACGGATCAAAACGAGTCTGCAGAGTCAGGTGGTTGCAAGCGATTACCTAACAGGAAGGCACTGGGAGGAATCGCGATTGCCCTTTTGGACGTAGGGAGGTTACGTTTTGCGGGGAAAGCTGTGGCTGCCCGCGCACATCCTTTCCAGATTCCGCTTAACGGGATGGCTTGTTAGTGTCGGACTCGGGTTATTTGACAGCCATGCACCCACCCACACCCCCAGCCAACTCCGCACTCTGGCAAACAGAGTTTGGGCACTATCGCCTTCCACAGTAAGGCGTGACGATTTTTGCATCGTTTTTGGCAAGAGAGAATGGGGGTTATGGTCATGTTCAGGAGAAAGAGGGGAAAGCTGAAGTTAGCGCTGAACATCCCCCGGATTCTGCCATTTGCAGCCAAGCGAAGCTGGCTATGGGGAATCAATGAAAGAGGAGAACAAGGAGAACTAGGAAGGCGGAGGCGGGAAAGCGGATTCTTGCATCGGTGGTTTGGTCTTGGGGAAACAGTTGAGAAATAACGAGGACCCACGAAAAGGACATTGGACAGGGCGGGTTGGAGTGGCTGACGACGGTGTCATGGCCAGAAACCGAAAGGATTTTCTCTTTTCTCCAACCAACTGCCCTCCTTTGAAGAGGGGGCAGAGAAGGGGGGAGGGGACTGACCGAACTCAGGGGTCTCACGACCATAGAAGCCAAGAGGAAGTGATTAGTTACTTTGTGGAAGCGAGAGCAGGCAACGGCGAACACAAAATCAGAGTTGCCACTCGGCTGAAGACTGCAAGAAAGGAGGGTGTGAAGAGAAGGCCGGAGAAAACTCTGCCATAAGTCTCAAAATAAGCGAAACTGAATTTCTCGCTGAGAAGGGCCAGCGAGGGGCTGACAACAGAAGTGACAACACAAGTGACAACAGACGTGACCGAGTAACAAAACAGACGGACACGAGGCATGCCAGGGGAAAACATGAAAAACTCTGCATCCGAAGAGACGGGACACCCCCCCCCCCTTCCAATGGGAGCCAAGACAGGCAGCCAGGGCAGACAGACACGCTCGCCGCAGGTTCGTCTCGGGTCAAAATGAATTTTCAACGTGCGGCCTCTGATGGTGAGACACCTGGTCTCATTTTCAATTTGGTTTTGGCTGCAGACAGCATGCCTGCTGCTACCTATTCAATACGGGAATCTTCTATACTGTCTAAAACCGAGGACGAGGCAAAAAAGGAGATGGCAAAAAGAAAAAAAAAAGAAAAAAAAAAGCACAAACAAAAAATCCCAATACAGAAGTAGACGTGCGTGGATGGAGAGAAATCTTGAATTTTGTCATTTAAAAAAAGTGTCGTTTTGCACGCCCCTTCGCCTCCTGAGCTAGCGCCAGTTCAAGAAGGCAAGACAACAGAAAAAGTTTTCAACGGTGCAATTTCAGAGATCAGTGAATGGCGCGACCCCCTGTCATCTCACCAGTGGTGTAATTTTTTTTTATTTTTTTGCCTTGTTGTTCTTTCTTTTTGGTTCTCTTCTTACCCTTTTGCCCTTCGGTTGCGCCGTCCAAAAGGGGATATGCAAATGGCCCACAACAAACGGTCCATAACCAACTATCCTGTAGACCGTGAGCCATGCACTGTAGCGTGCACACAGTCAATTTGCGCGGCGTCCTTTTCTCCTTGCCTAGGGGACAGCACTCTACCTGAGGCCCAACCAAATACAGCACTCGCTACGTGAATGCGGGGGTTTGCAGGGTGCAGAGAAAGCAAAGAGGCTTTTGTTTTTTGGTTGCTGTTAGTCAACGTTAGGGAGGAGGAAAGGGTAGATTGTGGGTCTGCTGTAAGGCAAGAGCGAGCAAGTTTACATAACTGCCTGGCTTAGCTACTCTCTAGAAACACGCCCCCTTCGTCACTGGCCGCCGTTGTTTTTTCTGGTGCGTTTTGGCTGTGTTGCTGTCCTGTGTCTGCGTATGCACCCGGGCGACGAGCAAATAGGCAGCGACGGGCCAGACTATGACGGTGTAAGATATGTCAGAGAGCCCAGAAAAAAAAGTCCCGCCCATGCTGGCCACGAATCACAGCGAGCAAGACGAGACTGTGGAGCTTGTCCCAGGGAGTCATAGCATGTTTGAGCAACGCAAGAGAGAAGCACACAGAAAGAATGGAAACCACACATGTGTTGTAGAGAAAAGTGGAGATGGGCAGAAACGATGCAAAGTGCAGGAAACGAAGAAGAAAAAAAAAGCCCATGCACCATTGCAAAAAAGGTCCGCTTCTGCAGGCATGCAAGACAGGCAGGCAGGACATGCTTTCTTTCCCTCTTTTCTTTGTGCGGCGACGGCGGCGGCGGACTCCGGCCAAGGAGGAGAAGGAAAAAAAATGAACAAGGGGGGGGAAGGGGGGGCCAGAAGCAGCTTCCCCCCAAAAAAGAAAGCATACAAGCATGCAAGCACACAAAACAGCGAACAATGCACGTCGTGTACGAGTACGACTGGATGCTAAGGCCTTACACATATCGTAGACATCCCTTTTGGGAGGATGCAGCTCAAGAACAACACCGAGAGCCCATATATTGTAGGATGTTATACTGGGGATCGAAACTGTGCGCACGTAACACCACCACTCTAATGCTATGTAAGAATCGTCAGTTCATCTCTGAAAAAAAAAGGTTCCGTCCCAACGGGCCAAAGGGAGGGAAGAAGGCAGGAATCCTTCCCCCCCTCGGCCCATTCCCCCTGGTCTGCCCAAAGCTGCATCTTGCCGTGTACGGAAAGAAGAAGCGTTCCTGTCACCGCTGTCTTGTCATACAGCATACGTGAGGACACCTATTTGGGCGAGAGAGGAATCAATCACTAGAGGAAGAGAGAGCGAGAGAGCAGAGACTCAGAAATGGCTGCAACGTTTCTTAATTCGGTGCCAATAGATGTGAGAGATGAATGGACGGGACACCCAACGTGTACCTGTCAGATTTGAGTTGCAATAGCTAGAGTAACAAAAACTGGCAAACTTGTAGGCAACAGCCATAGAGTGAAGAGGGATAATATGACGAGAAAAATGACAGTTCCTTTTGCAAATGTATGTCTGTCTGCATGTCTCAGGAAAAAAAAAAATTCGCTGTCCACATAATGTCTTTCATGATACAACAGTGTAAAAGTAAAAAACATTCCAAAGTACAGCAAAAGATATTTCGATATCGAAAAGAGGGGGAATCTGAGTCCATGGTAATAATAAAAAGTGTAGAAGCTGTGTTTCCCCAATTTGCCGTTTCCTCGTATGAATGAACAAAAAAAAATAGAGATGATATCCTGAACAAATCCTGCGCCTTCGCCTTGTGTCCCGGTTGTCCCAATTTGCGTGGAGAAGTGCTTGCCAACTCCTTCCCATACACTCCCCGTTCCCTTTTTTTCTTTCTGTGGGTTTTCTCTCCTCTCCCCCGTTTCTTTCTGTGTTCTGATTTCGTCTTCTTCGCTCGCGCGTGTGAAGGTGAAGCGAATACCGGAATTCCGAGAGAAGGGGGGAGAGACACTGAGAGCCATCTGCTCCTCCTCCCAGACTGACAAGAGATAATCAAACAGGCAGTGTTGGTATATGGTTTGTGTGTGCGTGTGTGAAAAAAAAAAAAAAAAGAAACAAAAGAAAAGACAGAAGCGTGTGGTGATTTGGTGCGCGAGTTGGTTTGGTATGATGTAGAGTTGTGTCTCAACTCCCTAGGCCAAAAAAAAAAGAAAACAAAGGGACAGAAAAAAAAAACATAGACCCTCCCCCCTTCCCGATTCCCTTGTTGTCCTGAGTATGCTGTGTTCCCCCCAAAAAAGTGTAGTCAAAAACAATAAAAACACAAGAACTTTTTTTGTTGATGCTGATTTGCTCCCCGTATAACGTTTCGCCCTCGCAAAGGAAATATGATTTTGAGTACACAAAAGATGAAATCGATGAAGCGACAGAAAAAAATGGTGTGAACGCCGTAAATATGTTATGGTTGGTTTGTTTCCCCAGTTTGCGCGTGGTCGAAACTCATTCTAGACGCCGACGTTGGTTGTGGTAAAGGTAGGAAAAAAGAGAAGAGTTGAAAAGAAAACATGGTTACACAGGTCGTGGTGTTCTCGTCTCTAGCACGACCGCCGGCGGAGGAGTTGCCGCTGCAGCTTGCACTGCTCGAGAGAGCTGGCGTACTTGCGTAGTTCGCTGCGTGCCTTGCCCGAGAGGTCGTCGTTAGGCGAGGATGCTGAGGAGCCGGCCAGGTGGGCGCTGTTGTAGAGGTAGCCCGAGCCGCCGGTGGCAAAGGCGCTTAGGGCACTCAGAGCACCGACAGCGCCCAGGCTGGTGTTGCTCCGCATGGAACTGAGGCTGCTCTGGGAGCTCGACGGCGAGATGACGTGGTGGTAGGTCACGCCCGCGGTCGTGGCTGCGGCGGTAGTGGGCGGGAGAGCCATGTGGTTCGCGCCGTAGGCGGCTGTTGTCGGCGATGTGGCTGTTGTTGGTGGCCGACGGGCGCCGCCTGCTGCCTGGTGGTGGTTGCTGGAGCTGGTGTGGTTGTTGTGGTGGTGGCTGCCGTGCTGGCGGTAGTAGTAGTTGTCGTGGTACAAGGTTGGTGTCGAGCCGTACGGTTGTGGGTTGGAGAAGTCGTAGGCCGGCGACAGGACGAACTTGCGGTGGCCGGTTGCTGTGGATGTTGCTGATGGGCCCATGGCGGTGGCAGGGGACCACGGGTAGGCTGGCGAGGGCGAGGCCCAGGACGGGGAGTTGGGACCGGACGAGGAGGTCGACGATGCGGTGTCCTCGTAGTCGGCCAGGCGGCACGATTCTGAGCAGTAGGTGGCACCGTCTGTCTGCCGATCGCAGGTCAGGCAGAACGTGTGCACCCAATCGAGATCAGAGGCCATTGTGAGAGAGGAGGGGGTTACAGGAGAGGTCGGGAAAAGAGTTGAGAGAACGAGGTTCGAGGTTCGTCAGGAGGCCGCTTGTTAGTCGTTGCCGCCGACGATGTGGTTGATTTGGCGTTGGTTGGCAAGAGATGGGCGGAGCGTTGGTCGAGAAGATTGAAGTAAGGAATGAGTCAACCAAGAAGAGAGCTGGAAGAGAAGTGAAAAAGAAAAGTGTCAAGTTGGGGAGACGAGTAGATTATATATAGACGTTGCTGGCAACAAGAAGGTCGTTTGGCAACAAGAGGAACGTCGAGTCGTGGAAGTGGAAATAGTATGACGTGCGAGAATGAGAAGGAGAGAAGAGAAGGAGGACGAGTAAAGTGAACAGGTAGAGTAGAAGAGAAGACAAGAAGAGAAAGAGAGAGTCAAAGTTGGGACAAGGTGTGATCTAGGCTGGTGATGTTGAGAGAGTGAAGAAGTGAGGAGGAGGACAGATGAGGTGGGAGGAGCAACGATTTTGTATGTTTGGAGAGTCATTCGCACAAAACGCCCATCCTTGCACAATGATACAAGAGCTGGTACGAGCACCATGTACAAATGCCATGTACACCGTGGTGCATGCAAAAACGTATGGATTAGCGTCGTACCCCCCCGTCCCACATCTTCTGGGAGGTCTTGGCTACACCCCCCCCCTCTAACTTTCTCCCAGACTGACCCACCCATATGCATGTCGTGTATGGCCAGGTACGTATCTCTCTGATTTGGGGGTGGAGGGTGTGCCGGCATGGTGGATGGGTGGCCCAGCGTGCGAGGCAGAGCGAAGAAGAAAATACGCAGCAGCACTGGCACGGGAAGATCGGCGCTGTGCAGACGAGGCCGGCAGCGTGAGAGTGAGAGCGAGACTGACTGGGGGACACTGCTGAGGCACTGAGTGAGAAAGTGTGACTGAGGTTTGGCTGCGTGAGCGAGCGAGTGCACGGGTGACTACGAGAGCTAGACAGGCTTGGGGGGGGGGGGGGGGGGGGGGGCTGTGGGTATTGATCACCAGGCTCGTTCTCTCTTTAAGGCGTTCCTTTTTGGCGACCTTTTCGCCTCTGTTTTGCTGTCATTTCTGTGTATTACGGCACTATCTCACCTGTATTTCCAGGGCGTCCCCCCCCCTTCTTTGATCTGAATCTTCACTGTCCTCAGCGCTACGGAGTGGGCAGGTATCGAAAAGCGGCGAGGCCGGGCCAAGAGTGACGCACGACCAGCGTACCTTTTTCTGGTGTGGGTTCGGCGTTAGCCTGCTTTTCTGTTTCGATTTTATTTTTACTTTTATTTTTATTTTATTTTTATTCGGGTCCATCTTGGTCTTTGTTTGCTTTTGGCGCTGGCTGGAGAAGCAAAGAGAGAGAAAAAAACTAAGAAAAAAACAAGGACCCACTCCTGCTAGCGCCCTGCGGGTACCTCCTTTCTAGCCCAGCCAGGTTCTCTCCAGTCGTCTGGGGCAGAGAAGGGAACAGGCATGGGCGGGCCGGAGGGGCGTGGACCTAATGAGTCAGAGTGCTGGCCCCCCCCCCCAGCGAGCCCTGAGACTGGCAGGCCAGACGCAGGAGAAACAACCACGTAAAATTTTTTCTCTCAGGCCCCCCCTACATATTAATACTCGCTACAGCGAGCGCAGCCAATGCGCATGCGCTCTCTGACACGCCCACACAGTCCAGGGCCAACGGGCTGGCGGACCCCTTCTTGTCGTGTTCTCGCACCATAGCACCACACAACCACACCATTCGGCATGGCCCTTCCACGCCATCCACACTGGCCATTGCCCACATTTTGCCCTGAATGCTGCCTCCACAGGGAACATCTCGGGACTCGTTTTTTTTTTCTGTTACGTTTCTCGATCACGATCTTACGAATGGGTCCTTTGAAATGCCCATGCGAAGAGGAGGTGAAGACAGAGAGAGACAGACGCCTTGGTCGTGTGGAGGTAAGAAACTTTTTCTGTGAGACCTGCAGACATCGGCGATGCAGTCGGGGCTGTCTCCAGCAATGCTGCCCAGTTCTGGGGCTCAATGGTAAGATACGCTGTCAGATTTGGGTAGAAACCCACAGAACACTCACGGAAAGCGCACAGAAAAATGTTTCCTACAGGCGGGGGCCGTGACTGGTTACAGCGCTGGACGATGGGGTCTGTGGGCTTGCCCATTGCTCCATTGTCCACTGAAAGTGGTGCATTGCCAGAAACAGAAGGCCTGAGAATTCTACACCGTAGAAGCGCCCACACGCCCCCCCCCCTTTTCCCCATGGTTTTTTTTTCTTGCGTCCCTTGCTCTGCCCGCCCTCTCTGCAATATGACTAACTTTTTGTCTGACTAAAAAAAAATTTCTTGCCTGTGGCCTGTGGCCGCCTTAACTCCCTGTGACTGCCTGCACCGAGAACAGCCGGATGGCGCCATATCCGTGAAGGAGGCAAATTGCTTGTGGCCCAATGTTGTGACCATGTTCACGGCGACTGGACAATTGCATTTTCTCGGTCAATTTTTGCATTTTTCTCCTCAACCATATTGTGTCTTCCCTTGGCATCTTCAGCATTCGGGGAAAAAGCACGGATCGTCACAGCAGCCATGATGGAGTCTTCGGGTAGAACCTGGCAAGGACCAGCAAGAAAAAAACACCCCCCCCCCCCTCCTCCGCCATCTCTGGGCACAATGGCGGCGGGCTTGTTTGCCCATCTATCTTACTGTCCAGGAGATGGCCAATGCATTGCTAGAAGAAAAAAATGACCTAGGCCTGTATGACAACCTCTGACACTCAATGGGCAATCAATGGGCAATCAATGGCCGTATGTATCTCGGATATCTCACACACGACAGTGTGGGTGGGTTGCAACAAGAGGGAAAACACAGGACACAAGCTGCCAGAGGCAAGCAAACCAAGCTTCCTCACCAGGAATGGAACAAGGTGGCCTGGACGAAACAGGCAAAAACGGGCATAGCACAGTTGCATAGGCCTCCCACGCCCACTGGCATGCACACTCGCACACTCACACGCTCACACACAAAGCTCATACACACAAGCCCAAACCGCGTGGGGGTGCCAGCTTCCCATTCGGCCAATTTGCTGCAAAATGGGCCCTTCCCTTTTATCTCTGGGCGGGAGGGGGGTCTGGCAACGCCTGTTTTGCTCTTCACGAGTGGTAAGATAAAAAATGACCTATCAACTGGTGTGTGTCTTATGTGAGGTTCCTTTTCTATAGCGATAGTGCCTCCCCTCTACCTCCGTACTCGTATCTCCCTCTGCGTTGTCCGCAAAATCGTTCGTCTGTCAGTCAATTCGAGGGTTTCGTTGGAGGTTCCTCCCGAGGTCAATTCCCAACTGGTCAACTACCTGTTTCGGGCAGCTCCTCGTTCGCTTGTCGTTCGTCAAAGCCTTCTGTCTCCTCCCTTGCATGGCCGCCTCAAAAGGTCTCCGAGCCTTCTTTTGTGTGTGTGTGTGTGTGTGTGTGTGTGTGTGTGTTTTGACCTGTCTTCTGTGGTTCGTCTCGATTGCTGGCCTTATGCAGGGCGCGGTCTTGTCCTGGGCCTTTTCTGGCCTGCCTGTGGCCTGCCTACCTGTGGCCTGCCGGTCCTGGAATGTGTGAAATCTCTGTTGTATGTGGACACGGAACAAGGAACTTCTTGTAAGACCAAGGAGGGTTCCCTTCGCCCCTCTGAAACCAATTGAATGGTTCGGTGCAAAGGGCGACAAAGAGATGCAGCCAGGCAAGGGCGACAAAAACAAGTGCACGTTCTCGCAGTGAGCACAAGCAAGGGCCAAGGAAGGACCAAAGAAGAAACGTCTTGTCAAGTGGGGGCTGTCTATTCAAAGAGCCAAGACAAGAGCAAATCAAAAGAATGGTTGTCAGACGAGGCCTGTGGTCCGGGCCACGTATTTTTGCAAAAAAGCTGGGCTGCAAGCTGGGCAAGCTGGGCGGCAAGCTGGGCCTGCAAGCTGGGCCGCAAGCTGGGCTGCAAGCTGGGCTCAATTCCTTCGGTCGTCCTGCCTCATCAGCCTCTGTATGTGTGAATCAGGCGATGGGCCTTCTCGGCTGTGTGCTTTTGCATCTTTGCCTCTTATCCCTTCTTGGAATTGTGTCAATGGCCTCTTCTGCCATTTGTCTTTTATCTCTGGCTCTGTTTCTTTCGTTTTTCATCTCGCTCTCGCAGTGTTCCCATGGTGTTCCCCTGGGGTTCCCTTCCTCTTCCCTTGCTGTTCCCTTGCTTTTCCCGTTGTCCTTCCATGCCGCTGCAGTGTCTCGAAAACGTCCGACCAACAACAGCAAGCTTTGTAAATTGGATACGCCGTGCCGCCGCCTGGTGTTCCCCTTGCTTGCTGCAGAGTCCTCCCTCTCCTTGAGTGGTGTGTTTGCACGGCGTATCGCCATTGGTCGGTCGAGAGAACCCGCGCAAAATGGGCACAACTTACATAGTAGTTACATGCATTTTTCTTCTCTCGCCTCAATACACGCCCGCATGCATTCTTTTCCAAATTCTCTCGGTTGGGCGACACGCCGTTTTCAACGTGGGATTGGCCCAGGGTCAATATTGAATGGACCATTGGATTTTGTCCTAGGGGTGGTTTTTTTGGGGAACCTCCTTAGGCCTACCGGCCGTATGTTAGAGCCCGCACAGCCCGAGTAGCTTGGCTCGCCAGCCTAGCTGGCCAGCTCAGCCTGGGCAAGTCCTTTCTGTGTCAAAAATATTAGCTCCAAAAGACTGACAAAACCGGCGACCTGCATCTTCGGCCTTAGGATAAGCCCTGCTTCACTACTCGTAGTATCTTACGAACACTCTATTCTATTTTTTCTTGTATCTTTGGGATCCTTCTGGTTCCCATATTTCTTCCCACATTTTCTTTACCCTGGTTCCGGTACCTGGCATTCGATCAGGCGGTTACCCTTTTTCTTTTCTGGTGCTTGTTTTGTGTTCTCTCCTCCTTGGGGACCCAAAAAAGTGTTGGATAATAGTACATACTATGTAGTAGGGCACTCTGTGTCACCAACCTGATCAAGCCACCAGTTGGATGCAGCACCTACCCGAGACAGCTCTGTCCATTCAGGTCACGGCTTCTTGATTGCTCTCCCAGATCCGATGCTGCACCTAGCTGGCCGCGTCGGCCACAAGACGATCCTCATGTCGCCCCGGTGTTGTTTGCCATTCACTCTCCGCAAATAGAAGGCGGCAATCACGCACACACACACACACGCACACACACACACACGCACACACATACACCGCACACACACACAAGCTAGACGCACAGGCACAGTTTTGCCAACAACCTCCTCCCCAATCCAGTAGTGATGAGGGCGCGCGGGCCTAGCTCAGGCAGCTGAAGCCTTCTCTAGGCGTGCCCAGGCGTGTCTTCGCCTCCTCGTAGCAGCGGGCTAGTCTTGTCCTGTGCATGCATTTCTCAGAAAGGAAAAGAAAGAAGGGGCAACCATGGATTGTCGAATGGTCTGTGGTCGCCGACCTTGCTCACGGGCCAGATGGCAGAATGAATTCGCTTCCTGCACCTTTTGGTGAGATTTTGGTGAGATAATTCTCGTCTCTCGCCTGTTTGTCCCAGCTCATCTCGTTCCCATTGCTATTCCCCATTTTCTGTTTCCCTTTAACCCAGTCCGTCTTGGTCTTGCCCTCCCTCATGGCCTTTGGCCGGAGAGGACGTGCATGTACGGCACGGGGGGCGGAATGTGAAGGCGGCATGGGCAGGGAGGGTTGGATAGCGCAAAAATAAATTTAATCGAAAATAAATAAAAGTAAAAGTAAAAATAAAATAAAATATTAAATCCCACTGAAATAAGGCGATAGGGTGTGAGCACAAATCGTGGAGAGTAAGTTCTACCCTGTGATTGGCCGGTTTTGTTCAAGCCACACCCCCCTGCTCTTTTGGGCAGTTGCCATCCTTTTTTTTCCCGTTTCCTCTTTTTCCTCTTCTCTCTCCAGCTGCTCTGCCTATCATCACCAAAACTGTCAAAATCAGATACGGATCTGGTCAAGCCTGTCTTCCCTTTCGAACGCCATTTCTATCGTCTTGGGCTTCTTGCAGACCCCCTTTTGCCATACACAGCAAGACACCCGAAATCGAGAAGAAAAAAAAATCGAGAAAAAAAAATACAGTCAATAGGCACAAGCGTGCGCGACTTGGCTTAGCAGTCGGTTTCGCTTAACTAGACCACCGGTCTTTAGTCACGCTAAGAATCGGTGCCTTCGGCGTTGAGAGCCTAAAGGCATAATAGAAGATAGTACTAGCCAGACCTCAGTGTGCATGGCGTGGGAGGGGGGTAAAGCAACAGGCACGATAGAGCCAACAGGACCCGAGACACAAACGAACGTGCAAGGACGGCGTTGTCCCTCTCCTTCTCTCCCACCTCTTTCAATGCGGTTTGTTTTGGTGAAAGCAGGAAAGGAAATATGATAAAGATAGAGGAAATATGACAGATGAGCCAAGCGAGGATTGGATGCAACGAGACAAGCACGCAGGGAGGCGAAGGGCAACGAAACAATGTTGCAGGCACAGAGTAATAATAGAGCTCAGAGTCAGGGAAAGAGAGGGGGGGGGGAAGCGAAAGCAAGGCCGCAGGAGAAGGAAGCCCCCAGAACCAGAGCTGCAAACACAGCCAAAAAAGCAAGGGAAACGACGGAGGAGGAAAAGAAAACCACGCTAAGGCTGCATGCTGGGCCAGCCACCCCTGTACTATGGTAACTCCCCCAGAATATGAACAACTGCACTGCAACGCAACTTCCGTTCATAACTCCTACCAGACTGACGCCGGTGCCGCCATTCCCGTGGGCTTTTGCATATGGTCCCAAGCGAGGGGAGGGGGTGTCTCCAAGTGCACTAGTCTCATGCGAAGGGAATAACAGGGTCGAGAGAAGGGGGGACACGACTGATTCCCTGTGTAAGGCAGAGACTGGTAGACTGGTAGGCTAGACGAGGCGAGGACAGATGAGGGGAAGATGGAGGACGACGGAGATCGCGAAAGCGAGAAGAAGAAGAAGAAGAAGAAGGACCAGATGGTCAGGCCAGAATCACGACGGCATCCGGCCACTTTTTTTTGTTTGTTTGTGTGTGCGCTTCGGCGTTGAGGGGGAAATAAGATCTGGCCCAGAGGAAAAAGAAAAGAAAAAAAGGTCCAACAGATTGCGGCCAGCACACATGGCAAGGCGCCACCAAAACGAGAAGTAGGGAAATCACCTACGAGAACGAGCGAGCGAGCGAAGGAGGGAGCGAGAGAGGAAGGCTTTACCACGACCTGCGCGGGGGGGGGGGAAGCAAAACCCAGCCAAGCTCCTGGATTGGGCCAAAAGGTGTGTGTGCCCTTTTTTCCCCCCATGTGGTGGTGGTGGTGGTGGTGTGTGGCCGTGAAGGCGCATGCAATGCAGATATGCAAGTTGGTTCCTTGCTATCGCTGTTTGCTTTTTTTTGTTTGGGCCTGCAGGCCATGCATTGCATCCCACTGTGTGTTTCTGCGCTAACAGCAAAGGCAGAAAAAGCAAAAGAGAGGGAAGAGCCCGGAGAGACAGCGTTGCGGCGTGCAGGCATACGAAACAAAGAGAAGACGAGGCAGAACAAGAAGAGACTAGACAGACACCAGAAGAGGGGAAAGAAGGAATCACACATCACACACACACACACACACACGCGCGCGCGCTCTCTCTTAGAGACGCACTTCCTATCACAGATAAACTGGCAGCATGGGGGTTGGCGTTGCATTCATCCTGGCTGTCAGTTTCCTCGCAGCTTTGGGGGCTTTATGCTGCCTCACTTGTCCGTGTCGTCATTCTCTTGGCCTGTCGTGGCCCGTTTCCTTGCTTCGCGCTCGGCTGGCTGGCACGCGTGCCATGCATGTCTGGGAAGTCCCCCCCCCCCGTATGCAACATGAACCAACCGCAAGCCTTCTGCTTGTGTGTGCGATGATAATATATGTTCGTACCGTAGTATGTCTTGTTCTCCGCACCTGGCTACTTCCAATAGTACTATGTAGTTATCATGCTCATTTGGTCTGCCGAGCCGTCCGTCCCAGTCCTCTTGTGTTGCCACGATTCCCTGCAGAAAAAAAAATAAAGAATACACTCCGTGGTAGGATTGCACTGCTTGTTATCTCTCTTTTGTGTTGTGAAAGTCCTCTTGTGAAAGAGGGGGAAGCCATATTACCCCAAAGACAGAAAGAGGCATAGCTAGTTAGTACTCGTAGACACAGGCAGCAGGCCGGCAAGCGGAACCACCGGCCAGCCATGTGTTTCCCTTGCATCGCCAGAGATCCGCAACAGCAACTTGTTTTGGTAACTTCCTTTTGTGTGCGTGTTCCTTTTTTCCCTTTCTTTTCCCCCCCTCTTTCTCTTGTTGCTGTTTGTTTGGCCAGCCACCGTCTTTCACACCCTCTCGGGATCGTAGGAACTAGCCGTACAAATATTTACCAAAGGGGAGCAGACATGGAAAAAAAGAAGACACGTAAAACAAACATGCTTTTTGTCAACGGCAGAATCCATTCAGCCACTTTCGGGATTCCTGAGGTATGTGTTGCCGGCACAAACAGCCCATTGACACAGGTTCCTCCGTTCCTGTCATGCAATTCTGCTTTCTTTCCCAACACGATGCTTGGAAAGGAAAAGTGATAGATAACGAATGCGCTCTAAAAGAAGGATGCAGGGCAGTGTAAAAACCTCCTCCACCCCAAACCCCTTGCTGCCCAGGCCCCCTACGAGTAATAGTAGTTGAAGAGTAGTAGCCTAGTAGTCAGTGTTTGCAGTCAATCGACATGCAGACGAAACCAACAGGCCAATAAAAAAAGAAGACAAGATCCTGGGCCTTTGCGAAACACGTTCAAGACAGAGGATTCCTACACTGCAGAGCTAACAGTTTGGCTTGTTACAAAACCCCAACTTGCTCTCTATTTTTCTACTATGTACACACTTAGACACTCAACCACCCTTTTTCGGGCGCTTCCTTTCTGTAACCAGCATTCCTTCGCGCATGCTTGTCGCAAAACACGTGCAAACGAAAAAAAAAAAAAGAGAGAGTCAGGCATACTAAACGCTTGCTACAAAAATAGGTTTGGGCGAAAAATAAAAATAATATAAAAATAAAAAATAAATAAAAAGAGGTCGTCACATTGTCCCGCCCTAAAATGGAAGAGCAGGACTTGAAAAGGGGACAAGACACAACGCTGGTTGGTTGCCACCGGAGGGTAAGAAGACAACTACTAGTAGCTGTTTAATTTTTTGACACGTTTGTATGCTGTCCTGTCCTGTCCTGTCCAGTCCTTTGTCCGGGGGAAATGGAGTCCCAGACAACTGACAGCTATGGTACGCAATGCAGATGAGGTAGGTAGAGTCGCAGAGGAGGATGGCAAAATGTCCGTAGGCTTCCGGCGTTGAGAGCAAAGCGTAAAAGTGACGCGAGCTGCATACTCCCACAGACGAGAAAGACAAAAAGAAGGGTACGAGAGAGAGAGACAGAGAGTGGGGGCCCTTCCCGCACGCCTCCGGCACGGACCACGAGGCCAATGAAATGGCGTTACCATGTCCATGGGGTGTTTTTTTTCTGGCTTTCGACAAAGGCCAGTCTGAGCACGATACTATTGTTTTATTGTTCCTACTCGTATGCATTTTGTTGTAAAGACGCAAAGACCGCCAGCAATGATCCACTAATTGGCTCGTTTGACAGAAGAAGGCTTAGCGCGGCTAACCGGAAAAAGCAAATATGATCTGCTTCCTCGAGCCGACAAGGAGGGAGGGGAGGGGAAGGCGAGGTGTGTACGAGTAGTATTAGACGATGTGTCGACCAAGACATCGTGGTCCCGTGCTCGCCTTTTTTTCTTTTCTTTCCTTCTTTTTTTTTACTGCAATGTCGCTGCGGTTCTTCACTTGGCACCCCCCTCTTTATGGGGTTGGTCTTGTGATGTGTATGGACAAGGGGATGGTGCAGGGTGCAGGTGAAACATGGCGATATCCCCATTGGATGGCAATTGCGACAAAAAGGGAAAGAAAGAAAGGAAAAGCAAAGAAAAAACGGGAAGAAGAAGAAGAGGGGAGAGCAATTGACGCTGGGTTTTCTTGTTGGTCTCACTAGCACAAACAGGTGGCCACAGCTTCTTTTTTTTGTGCTTACGTGTGTGTGAGCCTGTGTGCCTGCTCTGTATGCCTGTTTTGTGTGTTCTATGTGCCTCATTGGTTTGTTTCTTGTTTCTGGCATGGCTGGCATGTCCTGCCACATCCTGCCATGTCTTGCCTGTCTCTGTCGCCCCCCTCGCCCCTCTCCGTCGGGCAGCAGAAACGGCATTTGTTCTACGCAACACGACAACGGCTTCTCCATGGGAATAAATGAACCGGACATTGTGTCTTGGCCGGCCAGAGCCAATTAAGAAGGGGCTGGTCTGTCTGTCGTGAACGGCAAGAAGCAAGGTCTGTGACATAACTACATACTACATAGTATGTAGTACTATGCAGTTATCTGATTGAGGGTGTGAAGAGTGAGGGGGGGGCCAGCAAGGTTCTGACAGCTTGTGCCTGTCCAATGTGTTGGGGAAGCCCGCACAGGGCACACAAATCCTGGCTGGTTTGTTGCTGTAGACGACACAAATTCGTCGTCATCGAGTTGCCTCGAGAGGGCAAATTGGCTCCTCCCATTTTTTTTTCTTTTTTCTTTTGCCAGGTCAATCAAAAAATCTTGTTGTTTGCGGGTTGCAGCGCCGTGAGCAGTGCGCTTTTTTATTTTTATTTTTATTTTTATTTTTATTTTTACTATGTATTTTTGGTCCTGGCCATCTTTTTTCATATCATTACTTTCATCGTATTTGGAGTGTTGCCCACTAAAATTGTGTGTTTCTTCCTCTGGGCATTTCTTTTTGGGGGGGTTATTTTTATTTCTATTCTTTCAATTGCATAGTATGTATTATCGAAGCTCTGCCGCACGATCCAGAACCCACTCCCGCAACAACATCGAGATGAGATCATCTACCCAGAATCGTTCGAGGCTGAAAGGAGCACGGAGCCATTAACAGCTCACTTAAGCGGACGGGTCCGCCGTTTTGGGGCGGGAGGGGAGGGAGTGTGTTCTACGAGCAGCCGCCTATCGCTATGGACTTAAGGCAATGCCCTATCGTACATAGTATAATGTCACACTACCTAGTATTGAGCCGTGCTGTTGCGTATTATCTCCCCCTCCCCCCCTTTTTTTTTCATGGTTCGCTTCGCGGGACGGCCGTCTCTTATTCTATTTTTTTCTTCCGAGCCGGGTAGCCAGGTCACTGAGAATGGAGCCCAGGATCTCTTCCTCCTTTCAACGTGTCATTGAGTTATGACCTAGTTACTATGTATTACATAGTGCCGTAGGCTGTCTCGGGTGTGCATCGTGGCTATTCGACCCTGGTATTTTTCTTCTTTTTGACAATGGCCAATAAATAATTGCCCACTCGCGGACAGGGAGCTGTTTGGCTTCTATTTTTTTTTTTTTTTTTTTTGATATCTGACAGCTGTGGAGCAGAACGCAACGGTTCTGGGGCCACAATATGGCCTGCTCCAAAAGCAAGAAAGAGCTAGGGGTGAAAACCAAAAGAAGGACAAAAAAGGGCCAGCTACCATTTCATCCCTCCATTCCGCGCCGCATGCGCACAACACCATCGCGTACACACATGCGATGCCTATGACAACATCGCGCTGCAGAAAAAAAACGAAACAAAACAAAAAAAGGCCAGGGGGGACGCAAAGGGACGCCGAAAACAAGATCCCTCCGGAATCCTTCGTGGACATGTCCTCGGGACCCTTGTTGAAGATACAGAAAGTGATGTCAGAGTAGGAAGGATGCTCTGCTCTGTAGTGAACGGAGTACTCGTACATACTCCGTAGTAACTGCCGGAGTGATGGAACCGCAGCGGACAGGCAGCGAGGAACGCCTTTCCACAGTACGAGCAGGGGAAGGGGCAAAGAGGAAAACCTTCTGATAACTCGAACCATTTTTCCAGCTCCAACGTCACATCGTGACCGTTTTACCTTCCCTGTCGCGGCCATCCACACAATCCGCACCCACACGCAAACTGGGCTCCCCCCTGCTGCAGTCGCCTAGAGGTCTCCACCAAAAACGTCAAGAATGGAGACATGGGTCCTAGAGAGAAGACCGACAAAAAGTGGCCAGCTTGCGGAGCACAATACTACTGTGGCCGACTACTATGAACGGAAATCTCCCCAACTCTCCCCAGAAGCCTTCCCACGATCGCGAGATGTTTCTGGTCACTGGACTCTTGTTTTGTGCTGTGTCATTTTTTTCCTACTTTTTTTTTTTGCCTCCTTTTTTTTTTCTTGCTTCTCGATACTCCCCATTTTTTAGTCCGTGTATCGTGTTGTTCGCCATCGTGACAGCCATAGATGAGCAAGGCTGCTAACAGAAGGGGAAAGCTCGGCGTTCTCTTCGTCTTTTTCGTCTTTTTTCGCCTTTTTCGTCCTTGTCTATCTTCTTCTCTTGTCTTCCTTCTCATTCCTCTTCCTGCCGTACTATGTACGGTGGACGAGTAGATTGGGCATGTGGGGTCGCCCTGTTTCTCGTCAGACCAGTTATCCGGCGCAAGGAGCTGGTGAAGCTGGCCGATGGCGGCACCTGCTCGTTTGTTTCAATTGCTTTCTTTTTCTTCTTCCTGCAGCAGCTTGATGCAGCCTGGCCAATGGGTGCGCCCTGGCTGTCTGCCCCCCCCCCCCCCCCTGGCCTGTCCGTCTGTCCCTTTCTCCTTATTTGTGTGGCATTTCCTGTTTGGGTATGCCGCCGCAGTAGCGGTTGATAGGAGGAATTGGGAATTTTCTTTTATGAAGACAAGACTTGGGTAAAATACAAACGAACCGCGGCCAATATGCCGTTCTCGTAAGATATGGGTGCACCTCCTCCCTACAGAGTACGAGTACGCCAGTCCGCGCTCGTCGTTGCAGTCTGCTACGATCATGTAACCCCCCTCTCCTCTCGACCAGCTTGGGGGGGGGGATCACAAGGGCCAAGCCTCTACGTCGTCGTTTCTTCTGTTGTGTGTTATGACCCTGGCCCAGTTTTGGGGGCCAATTGGCGACGCCACAGGCTGCCATCTGCTGTTCCCCATCATGCCTCGTGGAGATCGCGAGATTTTTTTCACTTGTTTAAATTTGCTATGCCAAGCAGACGCCCGGGCCCTATTTTTTTTATTTTTTTTTGCCATTGTTTCTTTTTCGTCTCTCTTACCCTACAAAGCTGCACTTTCTCTCTCTGCCACGAGAGCCGGGATCGCCCGCCGACACCTGTGAAGCAGAAGGAATGGGGATGGGACCGGACGGCTGTCATGATGCAGAGACATGCGACTGTCGCATGTTTTTTTTTGTCGCTGCTGTCGTTGTTTGTCGTGGCTGTTGTTGCTGTGCGGCCCGGTGCTGTGTGTCTCTTTGCATAGTGTCTTGATTTTCCTGTCGTCAACCTCGGCAATCCAGGAAAATCATGAGCTAGATCGCGGGCCCAGGGGTCCTTGATGCAGTCGAGATTAGGGATCGAGGATTGCATTCTCACCCATTTTTCCTCTTCGTCAGTCAATCTGTCACCCCCACTGCGCGTAACTCCCTGACGCGTCCAATGGATTGATTGCCTAGATAGGCCAATCTATGACCCTTTTCGCCGAGGCGCTGACACAAATTGGCAGCGATCGCGCTCTCCGATCGCCGCCCGTCCTCTCGATTTGCCTGGTTCGACGCACAGCCTGTTTTTTTTTTTATAACTTTGTCGTGGGCCGACAGCGACGCAGCTTTCGTCCGATAACGGAGGATGTCGGGAAAAGTTGTCCCTCGCAGGGGCAGAGACGTCTTGGCCTGTTTGGAGAGAGGGGGCCCTCCCTATCTCTCTGGGTTTTTGGGAAGGCATGGGAAGGTGTGCAGAAGAGGGGCCGGACGGCGCAACATGCGGAAAGGGAATCGCCTATCTCGAGCCAAGTTGCTCGCAGACCTGCGAACGGGCTCGCCTGTGCCACGGCATGGGGCATTTATCACGAGTACAGCGTACTTGGGTAGTTATCTTTGGTTCAATGTGGCCTATCTTGCCCCCCCTAAGAGGGACTCTTCAGCTCTCGTTATGGGGCACAGTCCGCCTACCCCTCCACTGAAAAGGGCCTCAGGGACCGCTAGCCTGCTGCCAAAAGCCACTAGTTTAGCTGGCCGCTCCCCTACGAGTACTAGCCAGAAACCGCTCAGAAATGGCCCGTCCCTCCCACGCTCCCTTTCCCAACACACTAATATCGTACCTTCCCTTCCCTTTGGTGCCTCTCCGAAACCATTCCGTTTCCAGTTAGGTGATAAACGTGACTGTGGATGCTGGGCTGAGACTTGGGGGAAAGGCATGAAATCTGCAGTTCTCCCACACACCCTCATACACACTCACACACACACTCACACACACGCACATGGACTACTCGTACGCACATGGACCCCCAATTTGTGTGTGTGGCCGGGTGACCTGAGTCACTTGATCTTGGCGACTACTCCGCGCCATGGAGCCGTGCTTTCTGACAGAAGTCGCAGGAATCGCAGAAGTCGCGGTAGTCGCAGAAGGACAGAGAGTTTTGACGATGATTGCTGGTGGGGGGTGCCCTTCCCCGAGAGAGCCGGCTTCCAAACCCACCAAACCTTCTGCCCTCCTCCTACCCCCCCCCCAAAGGGCCGGCAGTGTTATGTTTTATTCTCGTTTCTGCCATTTCGCTTGTTCCAGGATCTGACGTGAGCCACCGAGAGCGAGATTGCGGCAGAAACAGCCGGCCAAGAGGAAGGAGCAGGAGGATCATCACCACATTCACCGAGACAGAAAGAAAAAAAATCAGAGATGTGACAGTACAATCTATCTTGACCGTGCAGTTTCATGATTTGAGAAGAGGCAAAACAAGCGAGTGGCGCGACGGTGGTTCGTACGCGGTGAAGGAGCAAAAGGGGGGGATGGCACGAATGGTAAGATACACCGTCATCGACTCCAGACGCAAAGGCAATCGTTCGGTTTATTTCAGCTCTCGCATTGCTCCTTGTCCGCGATCCCCTGGTGATGACGCTGCGGTACCTTGCATGCACCCTCCTCAGCAAGGTCCTGGTGAGCAAATGGTCAGGGGGTCACTGCATTTTACGCAAAGACAAAAAAAGGTAAGATGGTCGGATAGTCAGATACATGGCACAATCCGTAAAAGGAAGAAGGCAAAGGATACACACACGCACACACACACAAAGAGGAAGACAGACTCTGTCAGGTCAGTTGCACCGTCAAATGGCAATATTTCGCCCCCAAACTCGACAGCTGCTCACCTGTCTGATTCCCCTTGGAGTTCTCTTTGGAAGGAACTTGTGCTGGTTCGTAACTCTGCAGAAATTCGGCCCAGGGGGAGCGATACCGAAAAGAAAATGAGATTGCTTTTTTTTTTTTTTTTTTTGGCTCTGGTTATCCCATTTCGCGTATCCGCACTCGTAGAACCTAGGATGGGTGCAGTCCGAGCATACATCACCTGGTTATGCGGCCGATTTAAGCCACAGAGCTCGTCATCGGACCAGTTTGACAACGATGTGTCCTCACATACAGTAGATCCTTTCAAAATAAAGGAAACCCCAATTCACTCTATTTCTTTGTTTCTTTTGTTGCGTGTATGTGTGTTGTGTATGAGTACTCGTGCTCTTTCTTTTATTTTTTATTTTATTTTTTCTTTGTTTTAGGTTGTCACATATCACTTTCAACGGCTTTTCTTTGTTTTCTATCTTTCTGTCATTTTCTGTCACTTTTCTGTCATTTTGTATTTCTTTTCTTTCTTGTTTGTTTTCTGTGCCGTACTACGCTTCTTCGCTTGCGTGGATTTGCATGGATCTGCTTTCTTTTTCCTGCGACTCGTTTAGTTGCTTTTTTTTCGGCCAGGCCAACATGCAAGGGTGTGTGTGCGTGTGTGTGTGTGTGGCTGGCTGGCCTCGTTGGCTAGAGAGGAGGGGAGGGAGGAGCTGACTGGCCAAGGTCCCAAGGCTCTAAGCTGTGCACCACAGTTTCAGGAGGAGGATGGCCAGTTTCGGTCTTGGGAAGAAGCAAACAGAAGAATACCACATCAGAGAAGGGGAAAAAAGCATAATTACTTCCTACACAACAGCCAATGACGTTCTTCTCCTCTCCACGATATCTTATCATCGTTTCTTCTAACCCTTTTTCTTGCTTATTCCCCCACGAGTAATAGTGTCTATATCATTTTCAGATCTGCCACCCTTCTCCTCCCCCCTGTCGTGTAAAAAGTTGTCTCGCAAGATAAGAGGCTGTGAGATGCTGGCAGATGCTGGCAACTGCACACACACACACACACTCTCTCTCTCTCTCTGGCGAGGCGCAGGCAAGAGAGGGAACAGGTCTGCCAACCGGCCAGGGATCCCCTCCGATGGGAGGGGGGTCGTGTGTCTTGTCTTTGCCTCTGTTCGTCTTGACCAGGGGGTGATTAGGGGAGTACGAGAGCACGTTCTACAGGGTATCGTACTCGTACATAGCATCGTGCACTGCACAAAGAGTGCGAGGGTGTGAGGGAGAAAAACAGGGGAGATGAAGCGGAGGGCCTGGGATTTGCGCCCTAACCCCCCC